>JAOTAY010000003.1:31714368-31738777 GCA_025629805.1 Erythroxylum baracoense | reverse complement strand
TATTTAATTACATTACATTATATTTAATTAAAATATAATTATGCATTAATTTAAATATTATAATTAATTAATTAATTGTAATATAATTAATTAAATTATTATTATTACTTAATAAGTTTGAGAGATGTGTTTTGTTTTAGGTTTTAAAGGGAGGGTATTTTTGACATTTCACCAACGTCTTTGATTTCTGTCTCCGTCCCCTCATTTCCGTACCACAGTCATGGAAGTCACAAGAATTTAATGTCCCTGTCTCCAGAATCGGGACAAAATTAGATGGAAACAGCAATCAAATAGGTTAGGGGACAGAACTTTTGTGTCTCTGTCATCCGTCTCCACCCGCAAAGACGCTAACCAAACACTACGTAAATCTATGAATTCCCGAAAGGTCACTGCTACGATCACATGTCCCACCAACGCTCCTTCTGAACCAAACTAATTCGTTGACTCTAGTGCATCTGCTCACCTCACTGCTGATCTTAATAACATGAGCATTCACTCTAAGTATCAAGGTAATGATCAAGTTTAAATAGGCAACGGTAAGCTACTTACAATTAATAATAGTGGGACCAGCTCCATTTCCACTGCTTACCATAAATTTGTCCTAACCAAGAATCTTTTAAGCGTATCTCAATTCACTCGTGAAAATAATGTCTCTATGGAATTCTTTCCTGACATTTGTCTTGTCAAGGATATGCAGGGAAAAACACTTATGTGCGGGAGCCTTGATCGTGGACTTTACATCCTGCCAGTCGCCTCTAAATCATCACCATGACCTATCCATAGTTCCACTACCTTTCCTTCTGTCTTTGTTGGTGAACGTATCACTGTCTCTGACTGGCATAATCGCCTAGGATATCCTTATGGGGAGGGGGTGAGTATCGAACGTTATCAACTTTCCTCTATAGGTTTGGTGTTCATCATCGACAATCTTGTCCACATACTAAAGAACAGAATTTGGCTCCTGAGCATACACATAGAGACATTGTGGCAAAGGGTTTGGCCCTTCTCTCCCATGCTTTTCTTCCAACTGAATATTGGAAATATGCCTTTCCTATAACTACTTATTTTATTAACCAAACACTCACACCAATATTGGCATATAAGTCACCTTATGAATGTCTCTATCATCGTAGTCCTGAATACACGCTTCTTAAGACTTTTAGTTGTCTATGCTATCCTTTCTTTCAACCATATACTAAGAATAAATTGGAATATCGTTCCAAACCGTGTGTTTTTCTAAGCTATATTTCCAAACATAAAGGCTACATGTGTCTTCATACTGAGACAAATAGGCTTTACATAGCTCGTCATATGGTCTTTGATGAAACAAAGTTTCCTTATCCCTCTCTTGCTTGTCCATCTATCACTTCTACTATTGAATCTCCATCTACAGAAATCACCCTTCAACCATTACATGATGCAGCTTCAATATCTCCTACGCCATCAACTCCTTCTCTTGAGAGTTTGCAGCCCCTCGTGGGACCCAACTTGAGTGACTTGGCAGCACCTACAGTCTCATCAGTCCACGATGCTTCCACTCCACCACACCCATCAATTTTTGAGTCATTTACAACCCGCTGCCACATCAACATCAGCTGACTCTATGGTGACCAGAGCCTGCACCAATAACCTCAAACTTGAAGCCTTCACTATCATCAAACATACTCTCCCAAATTCCAGCCTTGCATTCTTTGAGCCCACTACCTACAAACAAGTAGCTCGCTATCCTGAATGGCGAGAGGCTATGGATAAAGAATATCGAGCTCTTATCTCCAATAGACCCTGGAATCTTGTGGGTCCTCTTTCCGATGCCAACATTATTAAGTGGGTTTACAGGGTTAAGCGTCGTGTGGATGGCACTATAAAGTAGTGCTACGAATATCGTATTAGATTTAGTATTGAATTAAATTTTAATATGATACTGTACCGGTATCGAATACCGTTTCTAGTAAATTTTTAAAATTTTGAAATAATCTCTAAATTTTTTTAAAATTATAAAATAGTCTATTGTTATATAGAACAGTTGTACTGTATATTTTTAACCATGTCTTTAAAAATTAAAATAATAAATAATAATCACAATTAATATGAAATAACAATAATTTTAATATATTTCATATATAAATAATAACCACAATTTATATAAGAAAAAGACAATCATTATCAGTTATATGATGGGTATGAAAGCGTAGAAATGATTTGGTTTTTGGGTCAGGTATGCTGCAAAGTAAAGTGACAAGGGAATGGATTAGGCACAAGTCTTGGAAGATTCAAAATGCTTGGGAAAAGAGTAGTACAGGCATGGGAAAAAAGAAGGTGTTGTGGTTTTTTGCGTGGGAATTGCCTCCGATCAGCTGGGTAGCGGTGAACACTAATGGTGCAACGAATGAATACCCAGGAGAGGCAGCCTGTGCAGGTGTGGCTCGGGACAGCAATGGAGATTGGATTGTGGGGTTTCAAAAAGAGGTAGGTGTGTGTGATACTTTGACAGCAGAGTTGTGGGAAGTCTATAATGCGTTGAAACTAGCTTGTGATAAAGAATGGAAGCAGGTGATTGTATAATGTGATTCCAAAGTGGTGGTGTCTATGCTGAATGTAGTGGCTAGTGATCCTTTTCGACTGAGAAGTTTGGTTAAAGAATGCCAAAGTCTGATTGCTCAGGACTGGAGAGTACATGTAAAGCACATCTATCGTGAAGCAAATTCGGTGGCAGATAGACTAGCAAAGTTAGCTATACAGGGTGTTGATGGATTTCGTCTGATTCAAGGAGTTCCACATAGTTTCAGATATTTGTTAGATGCTAATAGAGTAGGGTTGTTTGGCCTAGAATGATTGTTTAACAGGGCTCTATCCCTCTTTAGAAAGAAAAAAATATAAAATTAAGAACAATATAAAATATTTAAAATATTACAATTTCAATTTTTATTATATAATAAATAATAATTACAACAAAACATCAAATAAAAATGATAATAAATATCTTTAACTCTCAAATTATTATAATTTACAACAAGAGTTCGTGATAAGGAAATAACCAAGTAGAATTAAAATATGAAACAAAAACATATATTATTTAATTTATTATCAATTAAATATATTATATATTTGATTAATTAAAATTAATTATTAATAAAATTATAAATATCTTAATTTAATTTATAAAATTAATTTATAATTATTAATAAATATAATTAAATTTAAAAATATGTTTAATATATATATATTTCAAATAACATTTGATTTAATAATTAAAAAATATAAAATAAATATTAGTTTATAAATAATATTTTTAAATTATTTATTTTAAAAAATTAAATATTTTTATTAATACTTTATTAATAAATATGATATAAAATATTTTAAAATTATAAATAAAATTTTTTATTTTTATTTAATGTATAATTATTATTAGTAATAAAATATTTATTTTATTTTAAAAATAAAAATTACAATAAATGTTTAACTAAATAACAAATTAAAAAATATTTGAAAAAAATGAGGCCGGTATTGATCGTTACCGATAATATTTAAATTGGGTACCGAAAATAAATATTTCGTACCGTTCTCCGGTCGATACGATACAAAATTCATGTCTATGCTATAGAGCGTTGTAAAGCTTGTTTGGTTGTTCGGGCAATCACACAGAAACCTAGTGTTGAATTCTTTGATACTTTTAGTGTGGTGGTTAAGCCAGTTACTGTATATTTGGTTTTGGCTCTTGCTGTTTCAAATGGTTGATCCACAACTTGATATAAATAATGCCTTCTTGCATAAGGAGTTAAATGAATGTATATATATCTCTCAACCACCAGGATACAAAGATTCTAAGCTCCCTGATCATGTTTATCATTTTCGTAAAGTACTTTATAGACTTAAACAGGCTCCGCGTGCATGATTCATTAAACTCAAGTCCCTTTTACTTTACTATAGCTTTACGGTATGCTATGAGACGTCACAATAACTCTGTCACATATTTGTTAGTTTATATTGATGATTAGTTCTTACGGAAAATGATGGTAGTTTTATCCAAGCTTTTATGGAAATCTTAATGCTACTCTTGCAAACATGGCATGCTCCTCTCTTAAGTCAAGTATATTGATGACCTCCGGGAACGTGTTCGCATAGATGGTGCTGAACTAGTTTCTGCCCTTGTAGAAGCATCCATTTGTTTATCTTCCTCAGGATAGGCATTTCATGATCCACATCTCTACAGAAGTGATGTTGGTGCATTGCAATATGTCACTGCTACTCCACTAGAAATATCTCATTATGTTAACCGAGTTTGTCAGTATATGCACTCACCCACTATTTTCCATTAACAAACAGTTAAAAGTATATTTAAAAGGAACCGTGCATCATCAACGGAAGTCGAATATCGTGGGCTTGCAGCTGCTACTATGGAGATAATTTGGGTTGAATAACTTCTCTGAGAACTCGGTGTTTCTTTGTCTCAGCTACCTCTCCTTTTACGTGACAACTTATCCGCTACTTATATGACTGCTAATCCCGTTTTTCATAATCGTTCCAAGCATATCAAAGTTGCTTTTCATTTTATTTGAGAAAAATTAGAACTGAAAAATCTTATTGTTAAGTATGTCCTTGCAGAGTACCAAGTCGCTGATATACTAACCAAGGGTCTCTTGTTAAGCCCCTTCTCTTGTCATCGGTTCAATCTCAACGTCCGGTCACTCCTATTGAGCTTGCGGGGAGATGTTAAGGAAATCAAGTTTCGTGGTTCACAAGTTGACTCAGTCCAAGCGGTTGGTGATTTAGAGCCTGAGATTTCATAGATCCTTTCGGATATATTGTAATTTTATCTATTAGTTTGTTGTATCTAAGATATGCTATATCACTTTTCCATATCACTATGTTGTAACAACTCCCAGAATATCTGATATACTCAATGCGACGTTGACTATAAATAAATAGAAAGTCAAGTCAGATAGATTATGGAGCCTTACAAATTCTTCTGACTTTTTTATCACTATACCTTGTACCCACCTTCCATTTTTGCCTCGTGCAAGATGTGTTGTAGGATTAAGATAGCTGAGAAAGAGACAACGAGGAGTGACCTAATGGCTTCAGCTCTTCACTTAAGACTCTCCTTTATAGGAGGTCTTGAGTTCGAGTCATACCAAAGAAGGAGAAATGGAAAATTTGTCCTATTGATGATCCTCTAGTCCTCTGGGTACAGCTCCTTGATCAGATCAATTACGGACGTCTCGCTTTCAGCGGCAGTGTGGGAGTTAAAGCTATTAGGGAACCCGAAAGCTGCTGAGAACCTGATGCTGAGTAGGGGGCCAGCGATCAATCAGCAGTCGACCAATCAAGTATGTGACGACTTCTTATGCGCAGAAGTGTACAGGCTACGTAGGAACTTGAGGGATCTTGAGGTTCTAGATTTACATCCTCTAGAATTCTTAGAGTGGAGTCTTAGAAGCTTAGGATTAGTCCAGCCAAACTGGGATACCTAATATAATTATAAAAAAAAAGATAGCTGAAAAAGAACCTGATCCTGGCAAAATTCCTCAAAATCGACAGCTCATGTCAAATAGTCCAATTTGGCAACTCCTTTTTGTCATTTGGTTTTTTTTTGGGTGCTATCATCGTCATATGCCAATATTAAACCGAGAGATAATGAACTTTCGTTGTCTCTTTTTATGTTTTGGGTTTATCTTTTGTAATATACAACCTAAAGAATATAGCCACCCACCACCACGGCAACCACTAGCGTCTTGTCTCTTTGATTCAATCACTTTCGCTTGATTCAAACGACGGCATAAATGCTCGCTCCGGACGCTTATCTCACAGTCAATCTCGAGCTACGTCCTCCTAACTAAAGAATCATTTATCTTTATACTTATTCCCGTCTTACGTATCCATAAGTTTTAAAATTTTTACTATATTATAAAATTATAAGTTACTCTTTAACAGATCGTTTGGAAACTTTCGAATTGAATTCATTAACGAATTGGATTTAATTATATTAACGAGATTAAATTTAATTCAATTTATTTAAGTTTATATTAAATAAATCCTTAAACATGTGTAATAATAAGTATCAACCGGTTACATATTTATAAATTTGAACTCATTATATAATTTATAGTATAAATGATTGACGTATGTGTTAAATAAATCATTGAACATGCATGATACTAATTATCATCACGTGTTACATATTCATAACTTTTAATATTAATTAAATTATAAAATTATGAGTGATTTGTAGAATAAATCATTAAGGTCTACAAATCATTAAGGTTGATAGAGTTTATATAAAATAAACCATGAATACTATCATGCATTGCATTTTTATAATTTTGTAATTATTAAATTATGAAATTACTAATTATTTTTTACAAATTTTCTAATATAAATAATTGAGCTTCATATTAAATTCTATCATTTGTATTTACATTGAATAAATCCTTGAAATGCATAATAATTATACACAATCACTTAAATACACACTAATTACGAATTAAATTCATAAAATCAAAGTCAAAGTCAATGAACCCTAATGCACAAGATTCCTCGTATTTTCGTGACTCGAACCTGTGATATTCTAGTCACAAAGGAGTAACTATACTAGTTACTCCTTTGTGATTATTTGATTATTTCTATTAACTTTAAAATTGTAAAATAACGTTTTTTTATTTGAATTTGAGTTTAAATTGTCTAAGTCCAAGTCTATCTTAGTCACAATTTTTCTAAATAAAATGATATTGTTTTATTTATAATAATTAAGTCTCGAATTGACTTGATTGAGCCTAACTTATAAGTCACACTCATTAAAAATACTTAAATTTAAGACTACAAAATAATCATTGTCATCCTTAAAACTTAAACATCAACATATGTTCTATTTTTTTTTTAGAAGAAGGATGAGATATATTAACAATCCAAGCACAATAGAGACGATACAAAAGGAGAAAAATTAATACACCACTCGCCTACGTTTGTCATTATTTGGGAAGCTTGGGCTAAGCCATGAGCAACTTCATTAGCAGAATGTTTGACATGTTAAAAGACAACTTTACAATCAAGTTGAGATCTAAGTAAACGAGAATTAGAAATTAAATTGTCGAAATCAATCACATCTATATAGTAACGATCCGCGAGTGCATGAATAACAAGTAGGCAATCACTCTCAACAACGACCCTTTGCCAATTCTTACGCTCAATCCAACTAAGAACCTTCTTTATAGCCAAAGCTTTAGCAATCTTTGGGCGAAGAACTCTGTAAGGTTTGCCAACCCCAACTCCCCCAACTCCCAAAATCGAACTCGAAGAATCTCTAGCAATGAAACCATACCTAGTGTAGGAACCAGCCATAGTTGTTGTAGCATCAAGGTTGAGTTTACCTGCCCAAGATCTAGTGTCCACCATGTAGTGACTCCATCCGCAATTCCAGTTTCAACCACCACTTGCGGCTTCAACCAATCATGGTGAGATCGCAACGTTGGAGCCCATATGAGTAACTTTACTTGATAGACATCACTAGAAAAATAACGGCACAGCGAGTGATTGACTTCAATCAAAAAATCAGATATGAAATAGACTAAGCAATATTTCTTTGTTTTATTGGAAATTACAATTACAAAATGACGTATACTTAAAATGTTCGATTATTGTCTTTCTCAACACTAAACACTAACAAATAATAATTTAAAAAACATAATGATTATCCTACAAGGTGCAATCTTCATCGTGGGCCCATAGGTCATGAGTCATCGAATCAAGCGCGTCCCACCAACTTCGCCGCAGAAGCAAGGATAAGATCTCACTCTTACACGTGTACTCAAATTCCACACGAAAACCCAACTCCTTCCCACCTCCAACCACACGCAAAACGTTTCAACCAATAACAGAAAAACACGTGAATTTGTTTTTATTTATTTATTTAAAAAGACAGATATAATTTATTTATAATAAAAATTAAAAATCCTAAAATAACATAGAGACGATTTGGTATATAAAGCACTAACCGTCCTTAGTAGCTTTCTTTTCCAAAACTCTCACGCTCTCTACACTGCAGTCTCTACATACGCTGTCTCTCCCAAGTGTTTATGATTCAAAGATACTTCGTTACTTCCTCGAATACGGGCTGTTGCACTTCGTTGGCCGGAAAATGGTGGATCCGGTCACCCACGACAAGGACGAGGAACTTGCACTGCTTTCGGTCAACGAAAATGCTGACAACTCCTGGCGTTTGAACTTCGACGGTTACCAGTTGTCGCCAGAGCGCCAGGACAAGAAGGCCTCCCGTGGACTCCATGATTGCCTCGGTGTTTCAGGTGGTTTCTCATTGTTTATGGTGTAAAAAAGAGAGAGGATCTTCAGTTTGTTTTGTTTTGGTTAAATTATTGTATTTTGGTTATGTTGAAAGTGCGTATAGTATCTGACGCTTGGTTTTCTGCGAATGGTGTTAACAGTTGAGACAAACATGTACGATAATCAGAATTTCTTTTCTCTGTGTGTGTGTATGTTTATGTTTGGTTTCGGTATTTATTGGCGGCGGCGTCTTGTTTTTCTGAAATAGGAAAGTTTATTTTCCTTTTTCTGTTTTTGTTGGATCATTTCGTGCTTCTGATGGATGGTTTCGAAGGAATGGATTTATTTGTAAAATTTGTTTTAGATAGCTAGACTGGTTTGAGGGGTTTTGATTGCTTAAAGATTGTTACTGAAGTGCGACTTAGGTCTAGTACTGATAAAAGGCTGCGCCTTTTGATGTGTGTGCTTGTAAATAGAGAGAGCTTAGATTTAGTATGAAAGTTTTAAACAAAAAGTTTTGAGTAACCTTTATGTGGCTTGGATTGGTCTTATGATGTAGCATTTTGTGGTACGGCTAATTAGATATGCTGACAGATAAACGAGTTTTATTGGGTTGGGGATGAGGGAGAGCTATTTGAATGAATGCCTTTCTGGGTGTTATGCGATTCAGAAATTTGTTTTGAAGTTTAGATCATTTTATATTTGATATAGTGTTAATATTCGTCGGTGGTAGGTTCGGAAGATAATGTGGCTGAGTACTATCAGCAGCAGGTGGAAATGCTTGAAGGGTTCAGTGAAATGGATGCTTTAGCAGATCGGGGTTTTATTCCTGGAATGTCAAAGGTTTATTTACCTCTACATCTGTTCTGTTTTATATTGAATTAGAGCATGCTCCATATTTTAAATCGGGACATCAATTGTTGTGGTTGCAGGAAGAGCAAGACAAGTTGGCTAGAAGTGAGAACTTTGCTATTAGAATATCAAATTTGGCCAATATGGTTCTTTTTGCTGCCAAGGTTTATGCATCCATCAGAAGTGGTTCACTAGCCATCATTGCATCTACTTTTGACTCTTTTCTTGATCTGGTGTCTGGACTCATCCTGTGGTTTACTGCTTTCTCCATGAAAACACCAAATCCATATCAGTACCCTATTGGGAAGAGGCGAATGCAGCCTTTGGTCAGTACTTTTTCTATATTTGTTTTTTATGGATTGTAAGAATTATTATATTCTCTTTGATTATTTATGCTAAGTTGTCAAATTTCTTTTTGTCCTCCTTTTGTCTTTCTGCGATATATTCCATCATCTGCCTTTCCACTCAGTGGAATATATGGTGCGCATATCAGGAGATCCTGCATCTTTTATTGTCTCTCACCATTTTCTTGCATTATCACACTCATCACTTAGCCTTCTGAACGGTCATATCACATGGACGTTCCGCAACTCTGACGAAATATCCTGTCCGCATGAGCTTTGGAATAGGATGAATTATGATTTCTGATTTATGTGCTGTTAACTTGTGGAATGTCTTATTCTATTCCAATACGAAAAGTTGATGCTTCACCTTAGTTCTTTAATAATATATCTTGATATTCTTTTCTGTGATTATCATTTCTGGGTTCACATTTTCTTTAATCTTTTTGAACGTGATTAAACAATCTAGCTGAAATCATCTGTACAACTATTTATTGGTTGTCTCAAATTTTCTTTTCATAGGAAAGTCACATTAGATAATTGCAGAGTGCACCCCTTGCTGACGCTCACTGTAGTTGCTTGTTTCATGTGCTTTTTCCAAATTCACATACATATGTACAGATGAATGCCCTTTCCACCTGTCTATGTTTACTGTATCACTTATTTATTAATGTTGTTCACTACTGTTCTCTTTCCCTGGCACATGTTTGCCTTGTTTAAATCATAATTTCCCCTTCTTTATGCTTTTATAATTGTAATCCATAAAATGTGTGTGTTCTTTCTCATTATTTGTTAATCCTGTTCAGGGAATCCTTGTTTTTGCCTGTATTATGGCAACTCTGGGACTGGAGATAATATGGGAATCACTTAGAACATTGATTTTTGAGGTAAGTGGGCCCTAAACAATTCTCAGTTTTATTGAAAAGACAGGAAATAAGGAATGCATTTAACCATCTTTTACATTTCATTTAATGTTCTTTCAGGACAGTGCATTTGTTCTTACCAAAGAGCAGGAGGAATGGGTTGTGGGTATTATGCTCTCGGTGACAATTGTGAAGCTTCTCCTGATGATTTATTGCCGCTTGTTTAAGAATGAGATCGTCAAGGCTTATGCCCTGGATCACTTTTTTGATGTTGTCACAAACATGATTGGCCTTGTTGCTGCACTCCTTGCCAAGTACATTAAAGACTGGGTTGACCCTGTCGGAGCTATAATTGTGAGAAAAATCTGTTCTTCTTTTGGCTTGCACTTTCTTTTACACATCCCAATTCATTACACTTGAAATTGCCATTAAAATACTTATATTAGTCGTGTATAGAGAGGTTTGAGTTTAACTCTTTTTCCAAGGCACGATACGGTTTTAATGTGTTTGCATCTTGGATTTGGAGTTTAAAATAGTATGAAACAGACCATGATTGGGACTTTAAAGCCCTTAAATTATTAGATTTGAAAAGTTCAATACAAGTAAAATGACCACTATAGATTCCTTCATCATAACTCGTCTATTTATATCTTTAACAATATGAGATTTTGATGATGCTGCAGCTGGCATTGTACACTATATGGACATGGTCAAGAACCGTATTGGAGAACGTTGATTCACTTGTTGGAAAGTCAGCTACTCCAGATTATCTTCAAAAGCTGACCTACCTTTGTTGGAATCATCACAAGGCCATTAGACACATTGATACTGTCCGGGCTTACACCTTTGGATCTCATTATTTCGTTGAGGTTGACATAGTCCTGCCGGCAAGCATGACCTTGCTAGAGGCTCATGACATTGGTGAGTCCCTGCAGGAAAAGCTCGAGCAATTGCCAGATATTGAGCGTGCATTTGTTCATCTTGATTATGAGTACACCCACAAACCTGAGCATGCTCAGTCTCATTCAGTCTAGCTACGGTCTCCCGTCATCCCCCTCGTGTCCGCGACATTCTTTCTCGTCAGTTCTCAACAAGGTCTGCCTTCAATCTATTAACTACATGCAAAGTTGATATATGGTTGATCAAGTATTGCAAGTTCCTTAATAAAAATAACTTGCAAACTAGGAATGGTGACACATTCGTGGCTAGGTATATTATGTTATTATAGCTTCCAAGGAAGTGGACAGAGTCTAGTCATTCGTCATTCAGCCGGCTATTGGATGGCCTGTTTAAGAATGTCTAACCTTGTGCTTTCCACTAGATCAGAATACTGAGCTATGTCTTGTGTTTAATGTGTATATTTGTTGATGATAATGGGGTATTTCCTGAAGCTGGGTTGACACCACGATGATACTATTTTCGTGCTTGCTTTCTACAATTCATCCGTGTTTTCGGCATATATGGCTCATATGGAGAAATATTGAGAATTACATTTCATTTTATGTTTTATTTTTGTGCAAAAAATGTTCTATACTCTACTCTTGGTGTAACTAAAGTGTAGCTGTTAAGTATGATAATTAAATTATAAAATTAATTATATTGAAACTTTCTCTTATTTAATATTTTTATTTTAATTCTCGTATTTTAAAAACTATCATTTAACATCCTTCTAATTATCATACAACATTCTTTGTTTATATTTTGTTAATTCTTTTTTATAATTGTTAAGTATATCTGTTGAATTCTGGTCGTCCCGAGTCCAACCGAGAGCCTACCCGGTGTGCAATGAAAAAGATCTAAAGATCTATTGGAGAATAAAAAAGATCTAATGATTCAGATAAACAAATATAAACCATAAATCTTTTACATATAACTAATTCAAAATTTATAATTTTAATAAATTAATTCAGACTTGAATGCGTTGAACTTTAGTCAAGTTTGGATTCAGAGAGTCCAAATTTGAATTAATAAATAAGCTTAGACTTTTCAAATATATTCCAAATTAAAAAAAAGTCTGAGCCCAAACTTGTCTATTCCGGTTCAATGTGTTTGGGCCTTATCGTTGTCCGCTCTCAAGTTAGGCAATAAGAGTCAGAGAAGGGTAATCGCTTATTTTTATTCTTAAACCAGAGTTGTTAGCAAATAATAAGATCTAGTTCAGGCTAAGAATAATTTGTCAATCCTAATGTAGGTCAATCTTATTATTTGCTGTTCCTTAATGGGAATGCTGTGTATTATCATTGCTGTTAAGTTAAACCAGACACAAAACCTTAAACCTTTGAATTATGTTCTTTTAATTCTTACCATCTTGAATTTCTTTAACTTTTGGTCTTTTTTCTCCATGTCTTTCACGGTGGAATTGGAATTCTTAATTTCATGTCTTTAGTACAACTTTGGTAACTATTAGCCTATTAGTTAGTAAATCAAATAATTAAATTTTGAAATAAAAGGTCGAGTTTGGATTGGATTTTAGGTACAAGAGACCTGATGCGAAGTCCTATCTAAAACATCATATATATAGCCATGAGCAGATCCAAACGAATTCAAACTCTAAGTCCTTGTCTAGGATTGATTGGATTCATTCCGAATTCAACCTGACCCATTATCATCCCATGTTCAAGAACAACTTAATGTTTCAAGTATAAATACCTGCAAGGATTTATAGAAGAGTTACCTAACCTGCAAGGATTTATAGAAGAGTTACCTAGCCCTTGTCAAATCAGCGTAGAACCAAAAGAAAAGTGGTCTAAGATCAGAATTTTGTACCTTTTATTTAACACACAAGCCATAGCTCGAAAGCACTGGATTACATAGCTTTTCTTCAACTTGTGCACCACATTCATAAAAAACAAAAGAATTAAAAGGTCTAAAAGCTTGAATCTCTTTCATGCATTAACCTTAGGCTCCCATCCAGCAATTACGTGTTCTTTTGCAGCTTTTGTTTTCTCAAAAGATTCCCGAGAAAATAGCATCTGCCGACATGATTGGAAGAATTCACCATTGATAGCCAACAAAAGGAACATAAGTACAGACATTAGATTGCAAGTGCACAACTGAATCATGTCCTTATTGTAGTTATGAAGTAGCAGAAACAGCAAAACATACCTTCATGTAGCTGTGAACATGAGTAAAGCTTTCAGGAACAGTCCACTTCTTAAAATGACCCAAAGCAATCTGAAGATGGTAAAGCTTTGGTGCCAAGCTCAAGTCAGAAGCAGTGATCTTTTCCCCAGCAATCAAAGGACCCTGTTTTTACTTATATAACATATGATTAGCCTCTATCTCCAGGTCAAATTGTAAACTGAAGATCAAATCCTTTATGAAGTGAATTTTTCTAGTTAGATCATATCATACATGTGCCTTAAGATGCTCATCCAATGTCCTCAATTCCGTAAGCAGAGCCTGTTCGGATCCGTCATTTGGATCCTTGCTCTTCAAAAATTTGACAAAAGATGGGAATACCTTTGAACCACTGCAGTGCAAAATGGTGCAAATGCATAACAGAATGAATCTCCGAGCTACGTGTATATATCTCTCCAAATGAATTTCAGAAAAGTTCCGAGCAAGAATGTTATATTTTCCTGGACCTTAAAAAGAATTGAATGGAATTTGGGATAAGCCGTATTTGGAAGTACAGGATTCATAAAGATAGATGTTACTATACCAATAAGCTTCTTAAGAATCCATTTTCAATGCAAAGAACAACAATTTCTTGTAGAGAGAAATTAAAAAAAATGGAACTTGCAATCACAATCTCCATTTCAAAGAAACCACTTTTCATATCCAAGAATAAGCAGGTTTAGTTTTAAAGAAAGTGATAATATGGACATGAAGGGAGAGAAAGAGCTTACACAGAAGCAACTTCAGGAGGTGTTTTAAGAGATGGTTCAGGATACTTCTCCTCCAAAATACCAACAATCACATCAGAGTCCCCTACCCATTTGTCATCTATTTTCACAACTGGTACCTTTCCCTCTGGACTTATCTCCAAGAACCTATCAAAACAACAGCAAGATTTATCACTTACCAATCAACCAGAGAACTACAAGTGGTCCTCCAGATAGCCCCAGTTATGGACTTTCGTATTGTATCTTAAGTAATTAGATGTCTATCCAGTTAACTCTTTGAAGTATGAAAATTTGTCGTTTAGATCTACATTCCACCGTATGAGAATATGAGCATTGACAGTGATGAAGTGTGAAAATTTCCAAGTCAATTTTCTACAGTCCTCCATGAATAAAAGACAAAAAACAAACTTTTCTTGGCTCTTTGACAAAGGCCCGCGAAAGCAACAGTAACCCATTTGCTGTCTTAACATGAAAAGTACATGAACGTGGATAAAAAGATAGCCCTTTTGTTCAAAACATCATTTCTAGCCCTTTTGTTCAAAACATCATCTCTATCACACAAGCACCATTGGGGTTTCAAAGATTTAGTGAAAATACCATTGGGGTTTGTTAGAAAGCTGGATGAAATGTCTCCTGTACTCGATTTTCTTCTCTTCCAAAGTCAGCAGAACTCTTTGACTAAAGGGGCCTGATAAAACCATGAAAGGAAACAAGTCAAAACTCGCAACGACCCACAATTACTTTATTCACAAATGTTTCAAGAGCGAGAAACACACAATCTCCGAGAACGTCAGGAGCTCCGATAGCAGCCTTGACACAAACCTCGAGAGACATTGTCTGTAGAGCAATGGCTGTTAAAGGTGTGAGCTTTTCCTGGATTTTGAAGAGAACAGAGTGAAGCTTACAGATGGCAAATACTTGACATACTTGCACGTTCCATTATTTGTCCTTTTTTTTAATTACAAAAAACCATTTAAAAATATTTCCAATATATTATTACGTAAAATTAGGTTAAAAATAACAAAGAATAACCACTTACAGATTCTCTGTCTCACTAAGTATGTTCCAACCATTTTATGCGTCAATACGACATCGTTTTATAGATTTTTTTGCACATAATATGATGTACTTTTTACCCCAAAATAATGTTATATTATGTATGAAATATAGTTGAAACAGAATAATGAAATTAATACATAAATTTATATTTAAATAGATATTATTTAAACAAATCCTGTATTTATTCTCTAATTTTAAATTATATGAACAAAATATATTGCGAATTCAATTTAATTCTATTCAATTTGAATTAAAATAGTCTCTTACGAGTTTATCGAATCAATTTAACTTATGATCTTAAAAAAAATAGAACAAAATATAAAACTTGACAAGCCAAAAAGAAGGTCAGATTGGACCATGGACGGTGGAACACGGGAACATAGTCTTGTCTACATCGTGCTAGGCTTAACCTGATAGCAACTTCTGCCTAGACGCAAAGCATTTATGTTTGTTCCTGAACTTAATCGGACTCAAGTGGCTCGAAGCTTTACTTGATCTAATTTGGCCACGATTTTTTTAATTAAAAAACATCGTCATTTTTTATTATAATTCACATATTTCTCACATAAATATATATATAAGATTTAATAAAATAGATTGAAACAAAGTAATTAGAACAGATGATTTGATGTAAAATTTTAGATAAGCTTGATCAAATATCTAATAACTTTAGGTTGGAGTATTGGACCCATTTCTATTTGTCGTAATGTCTTTCCTATAAGTTTTGGACATACCAGGTCAAATCGAGCCTGACCCAAACTTATTTGTAGGGATGTTACTCTTTAACCTGACCCGATTTTAGCTTGAATTGACTGAGTTATGAGCTAAAAGTGGTTGGTTCAATTAGATCACAGGTTGAGGTCTGGTCGAGTATGAGCCAATCTGTGACCTGACTATTACTTTAAAACAATGTCGTTTTAAACTTTTTATAAAAAATATATAAGATAGGACTTATCCCCACCTGTCGTCCTACGAGCCAACTAGCCGCCAATCTTGTTCGATCCATTAACATTCCTATGTATTTGTCACCATCACTTAAGAATTTAACATAAATAAGATCTGTAATAAATGGAGATGGATTCAATCTAAATTTTTTTCTTGATTTATATTTAGTTAGATTGATGAAATAACTCGAAATTAAGATAATATTATTTTGACGTTTTAGTTAAACCAATTCAAATTATTTATTTTAAATTAAATTAATTCTTTTAAATTAAAATTTAATTAACTTATATCATAATCAAGTTAAATTATTATTTCTAAATAAATAATTTTTAAAAATTTTAACATAAAAATAAAAATTATTTAAAAATTAACATTTTACTAGCCATTACACTATATTATATGAAATTTAGCTTTATGTATAATATGAAATAATGACGAGTATTTACTCAATTTTAAATATGGACAATGTTTTTTTAATAATATGAATATATAAATTCTCTATAAATTAATAGCTATATAATATATTTTTATAAAAAAATTGGATCTTGTTTGATCAACTCAAAATTGATATACCAAATTTAATTTAACAGAATTATCCTAAATTTAGATATTCTAAATCAAGTATAAAAATAATATTTTAAAATTAAAATGATTCAAAATTAATAAATTAAATATGCTTTTTAAAAATTTTTTGGATTAACGGTAGAGATACACAGTGGGCTAGACCGGACTACGTTTGTTCATGCGTGAGTCCAACTTGAAAATTTTAGCCTGGATACGGCTTCGTCTTGAAGTTCAATAAGGCTAAATACATACAACTTGAGCCTGAATCCGAACCCAATCAAACTTAATTCAAATTTATCATATAATGGGCCAGATTGAATGTGAGATCAAACTGGGCCCAAAGCCCAAATCACACAAAATTGGGCTCGTTAACTTTAAGCAGAACAGAAGAATTGGGTTGAGCAGGAGTTGGGCTTTGCCAAACCTAGTTCTGATCCACAGAACCCTAAAGAAAACACAATTCATCATGTGCCGCCATTTTGCTGTCGTTGACCAATCACGTCTCTTCCCATTTCCTGGCGTCTTCCAATGTTTCACATTGCAACACATTCTCTATCTCCACAACTAAAGTTTCTAAATCCACTCCGCTCCTGTAAGGCCCACAACATACAAGCAAAAGGCAAGCTGTAGTGGAATTGGCAAAAATCTTCTTTTTAACCCGCGAAAACGACATGGCCAATCGACAAAAACGAACGAACTCTATGTTAAAACTACTAATGAAAGATCCGCTATTATCGTACATCATCTTGAAGCTCCATTTTTCTTGCATCATTCCTAGTTTATTTTAATCCATTTTCCTTAGCTAGGAAAACCCAAATTCCAATTCTTTTGTACTCCTCGATAGTCAGGAACTCGAAGTTTCATATGCTAAAAGTTTTGGACTCCTCTGTTTTTCTTGTTTTGTGTTTCTTGGTTGCTCTGTGATTCAAGATATAAGAGTGCGTTTTTGAAAGTTACGAAAAGGGGAGGGAGCGATTGTGTTTCAGAACCTGTTTTCCCCATGAAATGATAAATTGAGTCGTTGATATTCAAAGGTCTCTTTAAAGAGGGTAGGTGTTTCTCTTTCTCTTGTTGGTGGGATAACTAGGTGTTTCCTTTATTGGGTTTCAATGATTTGGTTGGGTTTTAACTTTTTGAATTGTGATTTGAGTAGAAGTGAGCATTTCTTATTCTTTTCTTTCTGTTTTCTACTGGAACGTAAGGATTACTTGTTGGGTTTTGATTTGGTTGTGAAGTAATTGTTGTTTTTGTTGTCTCTCTTGTTGCTGTGGTACGATGTTTATGGGATTTTGTGGAATTTTCACCATCGTTTTGGTTGCTGTACACAAGGAATGAGTATAGATATTACGCCTTCCCATCATAGCTTTCTGAGTTTTGCTTACTGAGAAAGGCTGCTTTAATGATTTTGTTTCATGCATCTTGATTGCAAGCAACTTAATTACTTCGGTATTTCCATAATCTACTTTTTGGTTCCTGAGTTTTGGATGGCTGTCCACTATCTTTTCTTTTACAATTTACCATGGCAAAAGTTGGCTCTCCATATCTATGTTAAGAAAAGATTACTTATTTCTTGTTCCCACTAAAAAAAAGTTATCTTAAAGATGATCATTATAGTCTAGGTTTCCACGTTAGATTCAGGTGCTTTTGAAAAGACAATCTTTCTTTTGTGTACTGTTTTGTTTCTTTACATTTTTGTCTATGTTTTGTGAATATTACTATCTTTCATACGAATAAACATGTGAAATAACCTGAAAGATGGAGGGTTGTTCCTGGAAATGATCCAGATATTCAGACTCAGATTTGTTGGTCAGAGCAGTGTATGTAAAATGCCGTAGTTAGCTTATGATTGCCTGTCCACTAGGAGGTTGTTCTACTATCATGTAATTTGCAGAGAGGAAGATAGAAGGAAAAGCCTCTGGAAAATGTTGTTACATGTGCCAACTGTTTTCATCTTGATATCTTTGATTTGGTGCAGGTGCATCCTCGTATTCTCTGAAGAGTGGTTGAGTTAGAGAACTGATTAGTTGAATGGACGAAATTATGTCAGAAATGTCGAATAGAAATCCTGCTTCTAGTGTTATTGCAAGGTTAATGGGTATTGATGAAGTGCCATACCAACAACCTGCTCAAAAGAAACCAAGAGTGCTATCTGAGAATTACCTGAGAAGAGTTGCTTCTATTGGTGTAAGAGAAAAGTCCCCAGAAGATTATCCATCTAGTTTGAGCATGGAGAAGTATGAAGAACCCAACTATGTCTTTCAAGTATTAGAAACATTGAAGAGAGACAAACGCCATGGCAAGTCAAGTGGGAGGAAGAAAGTAAAGCTGAAGTCATCAGGGCTGAAGTCAACAGGAGTTTCAGAAGATAAAAGCCTTAAAATTCCGCTTAAATGTTCTGATGCATCAGAAGTTCCCGATTCAATGACAGGAAAATATCCCTGGAAACTGGATTATTTGGTTAAGGACAAAATCAATGACCCGGCGGAGGATCATTTTTGCCTTCAATTAGGAGGTAAAGATTTCGGGTTATCATTTACTTCTGGATGTGGACGTGGCTGCATATGCAGGAAATGTATGAACGAGAATCTCAATGCTGACAGTCAAAAGAATATTTATAGTATGGTTCATGGCCTTCCCAGAAGACAGCTTTTAGGATCAGAATCCGTGCAAAGTTATGGTTCCTGCCTCCCGGCTAGCAGGAAAGTTCTTCAGAAACCAAACCCAGGAAAAGCAGAGAATGCCCCTAGAAATTTATCATATCCGACTAGTTCTCCTCAAGTTTCTTGTTTAGGTCTTTGGAGGCATGAGGAGATTCTTGTTTCTGGAAACAGAAATCTTTGTCTTGAAGTTAAAGACAGGAAAAGAACTAATAATGGCATGTTAATCACCAGGCCGAAGTCCAGATTTTTAAAGGACAAAGCCAGAAGGTTGATACATGATGAGGACAGGCACTTGGAATTGAACAGGTGCACGATTTTGGTAAAGGATGGATATTCTTCTTCTTGTGCCTCAGAGAAATCAGTTCATCAGGTTAGTTGGCATCTTTCTTATACAAAGCAGTTAATACTTCAAAATAGTTTAAGAAGATCAATCATGTAGCAAGTTATCATGAACACATTAAAATGGATGCTCCAGGAGGCCTGAAATCTTCCGGTCAAGCTCGATTACATTCTCAAGAAAATTGTACTGTATCAAATGATGTGATGCTTTGTCATGTATATATATGTATAAAACTAACCCTTTCTAGTTTCTACTATTCATGATGAACCATCCTGATAGAGAATCTACGATGTTTCCTTCAAAGGCTGTAGGTAAACCAAAGCATTAACTATTCACCTTGCAGTTATATAGACAATTCAACTAGAATGATCTTTTACAAATTGAACCTAAGATCTTTAATCAAGGTTATTGTGAATATGCTTCCTAAGTTCTTCCGGTATTCTAAATATCTTTTGTTTTTTGCTTCTGTACATGTTTGTGGACTTGTAATAAGTTTTTTGTTAGATTCTTAGCTAGATTTATAGTCAGCAGACAGACTTGCTAGTTATTTTATAACTCGGACCTGATAGTTAGTCTTACCACTGAGGGCTCTTTGAGAATATTGCAGGATGTATCTAAAGGTGCTTTTGAAGAAGATTGTGCTAATTCACAATGGTCAGGCACAGACCCTGAATCTCGTATGGGCTTGGAGGAGTCTCGCTATCCTAGTCCAGTTTCAGTACTGGATCCATTTTGCAAGAATGATCCTCTGTCTTCTTCTGACTGTTCAAGAAGTGTCAATGTTGCTTCTTTGCCAAGTGAGTGAGCAGAAACTGGTTTATGTCCACTTCCTTTCTATTTTAATTTGCATTTAGGGCCATTGAACTAATTATCATTATCTTCTTCTAGATTTAAACATGCAACTTGAACTTCTGAACTCCGAGGCATCAGATTCATACTCTGAAGAATCTGGAATGGCAGTGTCTAGTGATGCAGAGACTGGGGAAGGGTCAATTGGTGACCCCGGAGAAAATGAGGACATGATGAGATCATTCAAAGCTGAAGAGTGTAGGGATTTCTCCTACCTGGTAGATGTGTTAACTGAGGCAGGATTTCACAGTGAAGACCTCCATATAGGCTTCGACTCATACCGGTGTGAAGAATGTCCAATAAGTTATACAATCTTTGAGACATTGGAGAAGAAGTATGGTGGGCAGATATCTTGGGACAGATCAGAAAGGAGGCTTCTTTTTGATCGCATAAATTTGGTGTTGATGGAAATTTTAGAGCCATCAGGAGGCCTTCTAAGATGGACAATACCAGTAGCAAGAAGGCTCAATGTTGTGCATGGTCAGAAGGTTAATGAAGACGAGTTGTGGAAGTCATTGGTGAGCCAGGAAAAGCAAGCAGGCAGTGAATGTTTGAAGTTTTTCGGAAAGGAAGACAGATGGTTGGTATTGGTGGATGAAGTTGAGGTCATTGGTAGAGAAATTGAGGATTCTTTGGTTGATGAGCTAGTGGAAGAATGTTCTTAGCTTGCAGAGCTTTTGAGATATAAGTTTTTGATTGTAGCCATAGGCATGTATGTGTAATCTTTTAGAGCACGTTACTCGTTTTTGATGGAGTGACAGAGAGAGGTTTTAGAAGAAAAAGTTTTGATATGTTGAGATTTATATTGTTATCTGTGAGAGAAAGGATGAATATAAGTAAATTTGGAATAATTCAACCTAAAGAGTTCCAATAGTTGAAGACCCTCGTGAGCTTACTGTTTTTGCTTAGTTTATAATTGTATTGAAGCAACGTAAAAAGATGTATCTTTTGAGAATTGTTGTTATGTATGGCTAGAGGGTGCTTTGAAGCTGTGTGGCACAATGGGCATTTGGTCTAGTGGTATGATTCTCGCCTAGGGTGCGAAGCTCCCGAGTTCAAGCTTCGGATCCTGAGTCCTGACACGTTACCAAGCGTGCAGGCAACTGCGTTACTATGTAAAACCAAAAAAGGTCGTTTGATTAACATAAGAAAGCTTTCTCATTCACTGGCAGCCATTACATCTCAAGGTCCACTAAGCTGTTTGATTCGATCTCTCTCAAACATATAATAAACACACAAACCATAACAACAATCTAACTCACACTCACACTACTCAGACAGATAAACACTGATGTGCATGATCGTGTCAACTCCATCTGTAATGTGCTGATCCTCCTGATGAATCGACTCAACACTAGCATACCCACTCGCATACTCATACTTCCCGGTGCCACCAATCACTGCAACCAGCGACTCCGGCGATGCTGTCCTGTGCACTCCAAACAAGCTGATAGTGTCCCCAACGCTGTCGTGATGATCTCCACCGTCATGCAACAGCAATGTCAGCGCCATAGTATGACTAGTCCCGTCCAACGAACTTGCCAAGTAAAAACCTTGAGCTTTTCCAATCACAGCCGATCCCAACTCGTGCCCTTCAGTCAACTCGTCGTCAATGACCGTGATCGACCCGAACATGAGCTTCTGTAATGCGGAGCCCGCCGGGAGCTGACCGGCGGTGACGAAAGGTTGGTTGTTGCCGTTGACAACGTTGTTGTTGTTGCCGGTGTTTTGAAGAACGGTGCTTGTTTGAGCTCCGTTGAGACCGGACAACAATGGAGCAGTGTTGGGGTTTATAAGGTTGTTGAGATTGTTAAGGTTTGCTAATGGAGTCGCACCTTGAAGTGGGAAGAAGTTGTTGTTCGGTACAGAGAAGGGAATGCCATTAATGTCTGTGCGAGCTATGAGGCCTGTGACCACTCTGACTGAAGGGTGCGACCCGCCTAGAATGTCATGCATGAAGAAGGACAATGCAGGTTTCGCCACGGTGGCGCTTGTGGAAGCGGTGGAAGCCGGTCCGCTTGGTAAGGTAGCTGCAGTAGTTGTGGGACCTGGGATTGGTGCTGCTACGGTGACAGGAGGAGATACAGCTGGGGTGGCGGGGTTTTCTGCTTCGTCTAGTGGAGGTTCAGCTCCGTCGGCTGCCGCGGCAGTAGGAGGGGTGGTGGCGGGGTTTTCTGCTTTGTCTAGTGGAGGGTCAGCTTCCTCAGCGGAGGCGGCCGTAGGAGGGGTGACGGCGGCGGTTTGACCGCTTGGTAAAGTGGAGACCGGTGGACTTTCTGGGTCTACTTCATCAAGCAATCTTGCTGCATTAGCATAGGAAACCATTAAGAGGAAGATAAAGACCATTGCTTTGACAGATTTGGCTGTTGCAGAGAGTGAATCGGCCATGTTTGGATCTGTTTGAATGTGTAAGAACTTGAAGATTGAATTGAATAGTGAAGCAGCAAGCAATCCATGATGGATATTTATACAGAGAGGATCATGATCAGATTCAGAAGTGGAGCTGATAAGTGGGTTTGGTGTTGTGTGTCTTGAGAGACAATACCAAAGCTCCTGACAATAACGGTGCGGCGTTTTGGAGCAGTTAATAAGTTCACAATCAATGAGAATTTGTTGCACCAAATCTGCAGAGTTATTTAACTTCGGTATTAAAACTATTGACGAGTTTGAAATTCTCAATATTTTAAAAATCAGATCGATACTTAAACCACTAAAATAAAAAATGTAAAGTTTAAAGAGTTTGATTTAATAAATTATAAAATTGATTAAAAATTAAATAAATTTGAAAATTTAGAAATATGCTTAAAAGAAATTGCTCTTAATTACATAAATTAAATTAAAAAATATATTGTTAAATAAAAAGTAATTTATTTATATTAATTTATAAAGTTTATTAATTTAAAAAATTGACCAATTAATTGATAAACTGATCAATTTTTAACAACAAATTTATTAAAATAAATCGAAATAAAAAATTAAAAATTGAATAAAAATTAATCATTTAAAACTTTTTATAAATTAAATCGATTGAAATTTTTAATTATTAGAAATTGGTTGACATAAGTTCGAATTGATCGAATTTCGAGTAAAATGGATCCAGAATTATGTTATAATAGTAAAAAATATTTTTCGTATATTAGTGAAACTTACTTACTTTGTAGTATGTATTAGGTAAATCACCGATGCACAAAATAACTTATAAATTTCAATGTTTAAAAAATCGAGTCAGAAGTTAAACCGTTAAGACAAGCGATTTAAGATTTAAAAGGTTCAACTGATATGAAATCTTTATAAAATCGGTTAAAAATTAAACAAAATTAAAAATTAAAAATATGATTAAAAATATTATCCTTGTTGATTAAAAATTTTGAAATTTAATTAAAAAGAAATTGTTAAATGAACATTAATTAATTAATTTTGATTTATAAGAACTTATAATTTATAAAAATTGATTGATTAATTAATAAATCGATCCGTTTTTAAAAATAGATTGAAAAGTTGAACAATTCAAAATTTTTACGATTAAACCAACCAAACTGGTTGGTTTTTTTATTCATTGATAAATTGCATGTCTAAAATAAATTAGTTAAGTTAGCTAACAAGTGATTCAAACTTAAACAACATATTTGAATCAATTGAACTTAGAAAATGCAACACCTTTCACTATTCGATCCAATGTCACAAGTATTTAGTGAGACACAACTTAAATATTCCTATTAAATATGTAAGGCCTTAAATTGTACCCTAGTTGGAATGTTTCATTGAACATGTATTCCATATGACTTAATTATGTTTTTAAAGAATCATACTT
>JAOTAY010000003.1:31701778-31714268 GCA_025629805.1 Erythroxylum baracoense | reverse complement strand
CTCTAGGAATTTCAGAATCTGATTGGAAGTTGGGATAAGAATTCTGTTGAAGCTTAAGAACAGTCTGAAATCTTTTGAGCATAACTTTCAGTATACTGACCCAAATTGGATGAACTTGGTATCATTGGAAACCTAAGACAAAGAAGGAAAACTTTCTAGAAGGAAGTATTACCTAATTACCTTACCTACCTGATGATAATAGTTGAACAAAGTGGACCTGAAAGTTGGTTGTGAAATAAATCTGGATTGAGGAATTGAGTATAATTTCGCATGATTGAGAATGTGACAAGATTATGGATAAGAAACTCGGAATTTGTTATAAACATGCATCATCCATATTCAGTATACATGCATGTGCATAATTGAATTTATAATTGTGCACAATAATAATATGTGTTTGTATTAAATATTTTAGAGGAACCCATCGAGCGATTGATTCCAGATATTGCCGGGATGTCGAGGCAATAAGCAATAAGGGAGATTTAGAAAGTAACTTAGACAGTAAATTTTGTGAGTAATCGTACATGGTCACACCTTACTTTGTTTTGCTTGTTGAATTTGATTTATGCTGATTATGTTGGAATTAAGGACAATGATTGTTCGAGGCGTTTGATGCATGTTTATATCATTGAAAGTGCTACTTGCATATGAATATGATTGACTACTTGCTTTGCACATAATATGTCTGTAATGACTTTGTTTTATTTTAAAATTATTGAGTCCAGTTGTGAGTAAATAGACATGCTTAGAAGGGTCTGTAGCTGCTTCTGTGATACTTCGGTGTCTTCTGATATTGGCACTTAGGTGTCGAGACTTCGGTCTCTTCTGTGGCACTTCGATGTCGAGACTTTGGTCTCTTCTGTATAAGTCCCGTTACCCGCTTCTGTAAATAGATTTAGCAGTCTTATGATTTTGTACTCTGATATCAGTTTGATTTTGGCATAAGCTAAATTGTATTCTATTTCTAAAGGGTTTATACCCTATTGTGTTGAACAATTCTGTTATTTATAAAACTCTGTTTTGTTTTGAATTTCTGTATCTGTTGTTGACTTATAGTTTAGTTATTACTCACTAAGCTATATGCTTAGCACGGTGGATTTGCCCCCTGTAGGTTCTGAAAGAGGGACATAGGAACTGGGACAAGACAACTGCGATGGTCAATAGAGTCTTTTTTTTTTTTGCTCAAAAGTATTTTTAAGATTGTTTTTGGACTTATATATTATGTGTATAAATCCTGAATTTTATTTTAAAGGGTTGTAATAACCTTAATTCAGGCTGCTTCAGAAATTTTGGTATGTGATGTATGTTTTTTGAGATTCTGAAATGAATGTATGTATGTACAAGTCTTTTATATGTTTCGAAATGTTTCGTCTTCAGTGTGTTCTGTGTGTGTGGCACTCACAATATCCTTCTAGAGGGTATTAGGGCATTACAAAATATGAAGTATATCGAGTGATTAATAGAATCATATTAAACATCACATCACTCTTGTTTTACATTTAAAAATATCATATTACTATAAAATATTTTAGAGTGATATTTTATTATTTTATTTTATTTATAGTACAATTTTATTTATTTAATATTTTCTTTGTACTTTTATATTCTATTTCTATTTGTACATGTAGAATATAAAAAGTTTCAAAATTATTATATAATAATTAATAAATTACTTAATATAGAAATTTCAATGCACACTCTCAAAATCTCATCCACAAAAGAAAGTTTTCTCTAAATTAAAATTTTCTCATTTATTTCTTAAATCGGCTGGGGAAGGGTACCTACTTAGGGCCCACTATTGACCTGCTCCTATTTTGCTTCATTTTCTTCTTTATAAGGGTCTATTGTTGACAATCATAAAGAATAAAAAGAGACAAAATATGATCTTTTTTTTAACTTTACCAAGAGCCTATATTAAGAACGAGCCTAGTTTGTCGTTAACTTGTTCAATGAATTATTTGATACAAGTGATTTACTAATCATTGAATAGATTAAAGATTTACTCATAACACATCTTAAGAGAACAAAATACAAATTATCCAAAAAAAGAAAGAGGATAATAACAAATGTCACAAATATTTTAAGGCCTGTTTAACGCTTTTTAGATTCATTTGATTAAGTGATAAAGGTTAATTATCAGTTTTTCATTAACAAGTTTCCATTACGTCTGTTGAACCCTACCTTGATTTGTTACAACTACGTTCGCATTATCCATAATCGTCAGAATAATTTGTAATTTGTAATTTAACATGAGAGGTATTTCGTTTTTTCTCCCGCATTTATTTAATATGATATTCTAATGTATATTATTATTGAATATATATTAGAATGTGCTCATATTTGGTATCAGAGCCTTGTGAATCTTTGCCTTGTTGAAGTTTTTAGATAATTTCAAAATTTTGGAAAATTTTTCATATTCAAATACTTTTGATTTAGAGTTGTTTTTGGATATTTTTCTTTAAATTAAAGGTACAAATCTTCTATTAAGTGTTTTAGAAGTGTTTCTATGTTTAAAAAATGTGTTTTTGTGGTGTTTTTTGGTTTGATTTATGGAGCATCCGATAGGGCTTGACTTGGGTCGATTTGACCTGGTTCAAGGTTAAAGAAGACCCATACAAATTAAACTACATCGTTTTGTATGTGTTTTGAAATCAAAATTAGATGCTAGACTGCGTCGTTTTATCTGTTGATGTTGACTGCATCTTCTATGTGGTTTTAGCTATGCCCTGCGTTTTTGTCAACAACCAAATATGTTTTAACTACGATATGAGTTTTGTTTTATTAAAAACAACAGATGCGGTGGTTGGGGCTCGAAGCAACACCCTCATAGGAGGGAATGGTGAGCCTTAGCAATATGAAAAGATGGCTCATGTCTATGCAAATTATACGTTGATATTATATTTCAATAACTGTTAATGATGTAACAAATTATTCTATGGCTGTTGTATCTCTCTTTTTTTTACCTTGTGAATAACATTATAGATAAAAAGTTTTTAGTGATTAATTATTGGGGCTTAGTTACAGCAACCCTAATTATATTTTTATGTAATTAATCACTTAAAGTTTAGAGACTTTTAATTGTAATTAATTATTTTTAGTATAATAAATTTTATCCCACATGAATTTTATTATATTTGAATAATTAATTATGATGAAATATCAAATTATTTTTCTAATTTACCCATAGGTTTAGAAATTGGTGTATAATTTGATAGTTTTATCATATAGTTTAACATAAATATGTTTGAATTAAAAATTTAGCCCACAGGCATTCTTTATGTCTTTTGATTTATCTTTTAAAATATGTTTTACATTGGTAATACATATATATAGTTTGTTGGCCTCAATTTATTGATAAGAAGCATGTATGTTTAATTTATGTAGCTATTCAAACTGTTAGTTTCTTTGATACAAGTTGTGAAATTCTCGAGCTAAGGGTGAAAACTATAAGTTTTGAAAGGAGAGAATTCTTCTTCATCTGGGGTAAATGGACACTGATTATACTATCCGGAAGGACAAACCACTTAAGATAACGGAGGCCAGCATTACAGCTGAAATTTCTCTTTATGAACAGTAGGAGTGATCTAATCGCCTAAGTGTGATGTTCATTAAAACAAAAATTTGTACCGACATTCGTAGTTCCCTATAAGAACATGACAATGTTCATGATCTACTGAAGGCTATTGATGAGAAGTTTGAAACTTCAGAAAAAGCACTTGCAAGCAGCCTAATTATGAAGTTTTCAACTACAAGACTCACCAGTGTCCGAGGTGTGCGTGAGCATATTATGAAGATGAGGGACATTGCGGCTCAGTTAAAGAAACTAAAGGTTAAGATGTCTAATTCTTTTCTCGTGCATTACATTTTGAACACCCATCCACCACTATACAGACCCTTTAAAATCTCTTATAATACACATAAAGATAAGTGGTCAATAAATGAATTAATGACCATGTGTGTCCAAGAGGAAGTGAGATTATCGATGGAATAGGAAGAGTGTTAACAGAGTGCACATATGGTTGTTCAAGGCAAGAAGAAAAATCAAGCCAACTCAAAAGGAAAAGCTCAAATACCTATCCAAGTTGACATTAAGATGGAATTCAAGTGCTTCTTTTGCAAGAATAAAGGACACATGATGAAGGATTGTGTCAAACGTAAGGAATGATTTGAAAAGAAAGATAATCTAATCTTACTAGTTTGTTTTGAATATAATACGGCTGAAGTTTGTCATGAAACATGGTGGATTGATTCTAGTTGTACAATCGATATTATAAATGTGTTGCAGGATTTACAAAACCCAAGGAAGCCAATGGGAAGTGAGTAGTTTATCTTATCCGGAAATAAGATACATTCACGAGATTTCAATTTAATTTTATGTACTGGTTTTATTTTAAAACTAGAAAATATATTTTATATTCCCAATTTCTCTAGGAAATTGATTTCAGTTTAAAGACTTGCACCATTTGGATATTCCTTTCATTTTTCAGAGAAATCTTTAAAATTACATTATAAATCTAAATTTGTTGGGAATGATACATTATTTGATGGTCTTTTCCGTTTTAGTTTACAAGACGATACCTGTTACAATGCAACAGATGTTCATACTGGAACAAAACGTTATGTCATGAATGAAAATTTCTCTATGTTGTAGCATCAAAGATTAAGACATATTTACATAGCATGGATTAAAAGATTGGTGATTGACGGAGTACTTAATACTTTGGATTTTGTTGATTTTGATATTTATGTGGACTGCACAGAGGAAAAGCAGACTAACAAATCAAGGAAAGGCGCCAATGGAACCATATCTTGGAGGAGAGCTAAGCAATCTTTGACTGCTACTTCCACCATAGAGACTGAGTTTGTTTCTTATTTTGAGGCTATATCACATGGTGTATTGCTAAAGAGTTTCATATATGGGCTTAGACTTGTAGATTCCATTTTTAGGCCATTGAGAATTTATGGTGACAAATCCGCTGTTGTTTTTCTAGCTAAAAACAATAAGAGTGGTAGTCGAAGTAAACACATCGACATCAAGTTTTTATGTATAAGGGAATGTGTTAAAGATAAGAAAGCATGTTAGCACTGAATTGATGATAACTAATCCTTTAACAAAAGGCATGCCATCAGTGAAGTTCAAGGATCATGTTGTTAGAATGTGATTGAGTTCCATTATATAGTTTTCGTTGTATGGACAATATTATTTTCATGAAACTCTTATAATATTTTCTCATATTATGGTGCAAATTATTAAATTATGAGAAAATTGATTATTTTGGACTTGGAGTAAACATATGGTTTATTCATTAAGTAATGTTACCATATTCAGTTGACACAATTATAGTATACCGTAATACATAAAAGATAATACTCCATTATTAGAGGACCTATCACCATGATTCATATATTGTACTTGGATCGGATTAAGATTTGATACCAAGTTAAACGTATGAACTAATAAGAAAATGTGAGAACTTTTTCTCTTCTTATGTCATAAATGGTCAAAATGTTACGTATTTATTTTATAGGTTGTTTCTTAGTTTTTGGATTTCTAAACTTCTTTTCTCTTATGAAAGACATACACCATTGTATTGGGATTTGAGAGCCTAGAAGAATTTCAAAACGCAACTCTTCAAGCACCGACAACAATGGCAGGAGGTATTTCGTTTTTTCTTCCGCATTAATTTTATATGATATTCTAATTAATGTATTTTATTGTTGAATATATGTTAAAAATGTGCTTATATTAAAACTTGGTTACATAGAATGCTATCTAACTGAGATAAGCATCGAACAGAAGGAGTCTTTCGGTTCTTTTTCCTTTCCTGACAGCTTTAGAATCTTCATCCACAGTCTTAATCACTGCATAACCATTAGCACCACGATACTCTCCACTTCCACCAATTATAGCAACATGAGACTCCAGACCATCAACCTTGTACACACCAAAAAACCTTAAACAATCCTTAAATTCATCACCAGCAAAACTCGCTGTCATTGCCATCATATGACTAGTTCCATCTTCTGAACTAGCAACAAATATTCCAACAGCTCTTCCAACAAACTCGGAGTTCCTGCTAGAGAATAACTCTTCCTCAACTTGTGTTACACTCCCGTACTCTAGTTCCTGCAAGGTTGCTCTAGCAGGAAACCGCAGACCCATTTTCGAAACATCAACCGTTTGTGAGACTGTGTTCATGGGATTGGATTGTGACAAGGGTATGCCCCCAATACGAGGAAACAGGCCTAGAGGCTTTGGAAATGGTATCTGGTTGGTGACCTTCGTGGTGGCAGGTTTTGGAGATGAGCTTGTGGAGTTCAGGACATTTCGCATTAAGAATGTTATCCTGTGATGGTTATGGTGGTGGTGGTGGTGATGATGATGGGTTGGAGTTGAGTTGCCAAGAGTTCGAGCAGAGGACCATTCGGTGATGAAGAATAGTAAACAAACTAGGGTTTGGAGTTTGGCCATTCTCGTATAAGCTTTTGGTTACAGATTTTGGTAGCTTATAAGGTTAATAGAATAGATCAGATTTGGAGTAGTAATTGGAGTTGTTAGAGCAAGTAGTGTGTTTGGTGATAGTCAGAATTTATTTGGTACCTGAAACTGAAACTTGTCTTCTTTTCAGACCCTTTGATCAAGATATTATATTTAACATTATTTTCATATTAAAAAGTCCAGCTTTCGGATTTGTATTCTATTAAGCGAAAATTGGCAATTCTAATTATATTATACATTATAATTGATAAAGTTAGAAAATCGATCTGGGATTTAGTTTAAATTTGGAGGGACTTACTTGACTTTTTTTTGGAGGGACTGACTTGACTTTGTCTAATTAAATATAAAACACGTCTTTTAGAAACTAAATCAATCAAATTTCAATCGGTGCAAAGCTTAGTTTGGGTGAGTGGTTACGGTTGATAATTTACTGAAATGATCTCAATAAGTATTTATATGATTGGGATTGCTATTTTGGTAACTGCTGAAACCTGAAAATAGGTGTTTAACAAATGCGGTTACGGTTGTTGAAAAGAAATAAAATTACTAAAAAGCCATTGATTTAATAAATTATTAATTGTTGTATAAACAATTAAAAAATATATTATTAATCATATAAATTTAAAATTATAAATAATAAAATATTAAATTAGAATAAGAAAAATATAAATAATAAAATACGTTGGACTTACTTTCTACTAGTTGAGGGTATAATTGAAAATAATAATTATCAAAAGGTTATTAATGAAAAGTATAATTTCTACTGCAAAGCACTTTCTTAACGCAATCCTCTTTCTACTTATTGATTTCGGCTATAGCATCGTCCAACCTTTGGTTGTTCGCGATATCCCCACTGCACCGCAGATCCAAATGCAGCCTAATTATGTGAGTTGGTTTGGACCAAGATAAAGGGATGGATCAGTCCTAGCAATCAGGAATTATTATGCCCAATATTTTAAAAACTAGATCAGAAATTAAACCGTCATAAAATTAACTAAAAATTGAATAAAATTAAAGAATTTAAAATATAATTAAAATAGATTGCCCTTATTCATCGAAAAATTTAAAATTTAAATAGAAAAAGATATTATTAAATAAAAATTGATTGTTTTACTTTAGTTTATAATAACTTATTAATTTATAAAAATCGATCGATTAATTAATAAATTGATCAAAATTAGATCGAAATCGATCCATTCAAGAATTTTACAATTAAAAAAGCTAAACTAGTTAAAATTTTTAATTATGATATTTTGTGATTATTTTAAAATAGAAAATTCTCAAGATTTTTTGTAGGGACGTGTACTTTTCTTATTCTTCTAGATCCCCAGAAAAAAGTGTCCTTCTCCTGACAATAAAATCTCGGTTGGTTCGTTGAAACTAAGAGATTGAAACACTTTTTTTTTTTCATTTTCAAGATAAAGTACATTCCTGAATTGAATTCTATCCCGTAGAACAAGCTTTTCACATGCAAAACATAAGTGCCCTTCACTTTCCCGATAAACCCTTTATCCCTTCCCATTTCCAACTCAACCTTCTGATTCTGACACAGGGCAACTTCACTCACAGGCTTAACTTGATGATTCTTCAGGCTTGGACAAATCATCATTAGCTTGCTTTAGTTCCAACTCCAACCTCCTACTTCCAAGACTAATCCTTTCCTCTAACCAGCTTATAATATCAGAAAACACAATATCAGAATTTTCCTTAGGTTCTCCATACAATAAACCGTGCCACATTTCAGGATACATCTTGATGGTCTTGTCAGGACTTGAAGCCACTGTGAAGAGTTGTTTGCTGACAGATTTATCTGTCACTCTGTCTTCCTCACCGTGGAGGAGTATAAATGGCAATGAAACCTGACAAAGAAAAAAAAAAGAGTTAAAACCCATCAGGAATTTGAGATAAAACACAAGGAAACAGAATAGGATAAGAAGTAACAGACCTCTTCAAGCCTCTGTTCCAGGTCAATGCTAGTTCTTAGAAGTTCATATCCAGTTTTCAAGCGAGGACGACCTTTGTAGCAGTATTTGTTTAGCCTAATCTGTGATTTAAGTGACCACCAGAAATGTTAAAATTCATTGATTTGTTACAGAAAGAAGAGTTGGAACTTCCAAGTTTGAAGAATTTCTTTTCTTTTTTTTTTTAGTTACCTCCTTTCTAACTTCAGGAACTTTAAATGCTGTGTCAATGATGTCCTTGGTTGGGATTATTCTCCAAGTTGGAATAACATTGCTGAGCTTGGAGAGGACATTGACAACAACCGGAGATGGTCTCACATCCTCAGCAATCTGTGAAAAACAGAGTGATTAATATCCTAATGCAGAACATAAGTGGAAAGGAAGTACATGAGCAATGCAAAGTCTGACAGGAAAGTCTTCTGTGAACTCTTTTTTTTTTTTCTTCTTCATTCTTTTGGCAGTTTCAGGTTCCTGGAAAATTGGCATCTTCGCATTGGGAAGGGTAGTCAAAGAATCTATTTTTAACCCTCTTTAGATAATTTTCTTCTAAACATGTGGAAGAGGCAAAACATTAGAAATAGAGGATCTAGATCCAATTTTGTAGGAAGACCAACATGGAAAATCTTAAAACTATAAATTTTTAATATAAACAAGTAAGTGATCTCCACATATCCCGAGAGCAGAAGAGATCAGTTGAGAATTGAGATAAGCAAATTACAGGCTCAAAGTCCCAATCCACTAAAGGACATGAACAAACCTTACACATGGGGGCAACTAGAATAGCACCATCCCAGAAATTTGGCTGCTTTCTGTGAACAAGGAGAGCCACTGCTCCTCCCATGGATTCTCCAAGCATATACCTCATTTTCCCATTATTCTCTGTCTTCTCTGAGAAAAAATCCAAAAACAGAAGAAGATAATAATCATCACCCACTTAAGATCATAAACAAATTGAGTACTTGGATCATAAGAGTTTCAGAAATTCTTACCACATATGCTACTGAAATGATTGCAGCAATCATCAATGAGATAATCCATACACTCGACATAACCTTGAATCCCATCTGATTTTCCATGCCCTTCATAATCTATCCCATGAATAGCATATCCCGCTTTTGCAAGTCTCATCGCAGTACCTGATTGAATCAGAAAACCATCCAAAAAATCATAAATGAGGTCATCAGAAAAACAGAGCAGATTTTTCCAGGAAAAAACAATAAGACTAACTGTTCATAGTGATGCTGCATTCCATGGCGTAACCATGGCAGATGAAGACTAATGCTTTCGGTTCCTGGTTTATTGGAATCCATGAGCACGTAAAAAGCTTCAGCCCCCGACTGTTCTCTATGAACTCCTGCCAAAGTAATAAGTTTTCAGGACTTGAATCGAAAAACTGATTACAGACAAAGCAAGAACCAAATAGATTTAATTTAAAAAAAAAAAGAACCAAATAGATTTCCAGAACAGAATGAAACCAACCTCATCGTATCTGATACCTTCAATCTCTCGTGCCTGCACATGTCAATCCATGATTTAGAAAAGAAACAGAACATAAAAAACAACAACAGATAAACATAAGATGGAAGAGATGAGTAGGCAGTAGTACCATGAAGAAAGATTCTTCCAGGAAGTTGAAATGTTTCAGAGAGTCTAAACCAAGACTTTTTAACGATTCAAAGTAGAACGAACCAGAGAAAACTGAGAAGGTAGTTGTTGTTGCTATTCCAAAACGTGGTTTTTGAGACTTAGCAACTTTGGATTTATATAAGAGTACAAATTGGATAATAACAACATAACGGACTCCATTAGTGAAAGGCATTACAGAGTGTTTAAACTTTTTAGAGCATTGAAAAAAAAAAAGGCTGAGAAAATCCTATTTTTAATTTTTGATATTTTGTTATAATATAGGATTTCAGGAAATCGGAAAACCTCATTTATTGACATAAATAGAAAAAAAGATCTAATGTGATCTTAACAGAACTGATAATTTGACTACCTCAAAAACTAAAATCATATTCATTTATTCCTAATATTTATATAAAAGGCCAATTTATATTTCCATGTAAGTCTCTAATAAGGTTATAATATCATAAAAATTAAAATAAAAGACATCATATTTTTATGTGATTTAATATATTTTAATTTTTAATTTTAAAATTTTTTAATTAATTTTTAAAATTTTCAAAATATTTCATGTTTAAGAGAATAACAACGACGACGACAACAGCAACAACATCCGATAGAAATTTCTCTGATACCCGAAATTTAGAGAGGTCTAATATTATGCAGCTGTACCTCTAACTACTATGGAGACTGTTTTCAAATTATCTATATGAAGAAGGAAAAAATGTTAGATACATAAATCAATCAAAAATTATTAATACAGGAAATAGCTCACCTTTTAAATTTGATTTGAATAATTAAATCAATCTAAACAATACACATAAAATTTACATTTTATAATAATTCGAATAAGATTTAATTTATTGAAGTAGAATTTAAAAAATTGATAAAAATTTTATATTAATAATTTGTATAAATTATATATTTTGGATAAAATATTTAATCAATTGACAATTTAAAATTAAAAAATAAGTTTGATCTATATGTACATTTTTGGTTCAATTCGCATAAATGGTTCCAAAGGGCTTAGATTTACAAAATTACATAACCTAAATAAATATATTATTTCTCCTTATCAAAATCATTTAAAAAGGGGCTTTTCGTGATAATTGAAAAAATGAAATACAAAAAAAGAAGAAGAAATAGTAAATGGGTCACGTACATTAAGACTTAGTTTGGGGGAGCGGTGGCGGTTGATAATCTGCTGAAATCAACTTGCTGAAATGATAAGTACTTATTGAAAATAAGTACTTATGTGTTTGGGATTGTTGTTTTGGTAACTGCTGAAAAGTAAAAATAAGTGTTTGGCAAGTGCGGTTGCGGTTGCTGAAAAGAGATAAAATGACTAAAAAGCCCATTGATTTAATAAACTATTCATTGTTGTATAAATAATTAAAAAATATATTATTAATCATATAAATTTAAAATTATAAATAATAAAATACGTTGGACTTACTTTCTATAGTCAAGGTTATAATGGAAAATAATAATTATCCAAAGGTTATTAATGGAAAGTAGAATTTCTACCGCAGAAGCACTTTCATACCGCAACCATCTTTCTACTTATCGATTTATGCGGTAGCATCACATTTTCTTCCAACCTCTGGTTGTTTGCCAGCAGATTCAAACATGTGACTATGTTTAAAAACTGCAGTAGATAAGTATTTATCCCCACCACATCGTAGATCCTAAGCTTCCACCTCTAGTAGTTAGATGGTAATTAGTGCTTGAATTATACTTATAGTTAACTTGTCTTGAAGTTTTTGGTTTTGCATTATCTAATAGAAATTATGCTTTACAATTGAATATTTGACTTTAAGAAAATGGTGAGTTGGAGATTAATCCTTATATAGAAGCTTAGATCATAAGTAACGAAGAGAATCTTATAAAGGAGTTTAGATAAGAAGCAACAAAGAGAACATGGGAATTATTGCGAATTTCTCTCAAACAAAAAGGTAGCAAAACTTTCAAGCTTAACCCTGCTGGGTTTCTCTGCAATTATCTCTGAAAAACCATAGAGGTTAATAGTTTCACAGACTATCTAATTTTACGTAGTTGTTTATGACACAAATAAAACAAAACCAATCAAAAGAAAAATAACATATGACACCAGAAATTTGATAACACAATTCGACATTTCTTGCCTACGTCTGCGGGGTCCTCACCCAGATTAATTCTTTCACCGAAGTACAATAGATTTACCCAAGGCTTTAATGAGCCGACACCACTCACCGCTTGACACTATATCTCTTATCTCATTTCTCGTGAAAAATTTTCATACCCAATAACACGACCGTGTTGGACCCCGATTTCTTCTTCAATATGTTTGAGATTAATTTTATTATTTTGTTGTGATTAGGCTTTAATTTTAATGTTTTGGGGTGTAGAATTTTTTTTAAATTGAAGG
>JAOTAY010000003.1:31681169-31701678 GCA_025629805.1 Erythroxylum baracoense | reverse complement strand
TAAAATAAATTTAGTAAATAAATATTTCAAAAAATACATTATTAGTCATATAAATTTAAATTATAAATATTAAATTATTAAATTAAAATAAGAAAATATAAATAAAATAAATTTAGTAAATAAAATATTTCACGTTACTTAAATACTATTGGCAAAAACTTCCTTCTATTAATTAAGTAAGGGTATAATGGAAAATACTAAAATATCGTAAGGTTATTATTGGAATATAAAATTTCCACCGCATAAGCAGTTTCCTACTGCAGCCTCGTTTCTGCTTATCTATTTCTGCGGTGGCACCGCAGTTTTTCCCAACCTGCAGTTATCAGCTGCAAATTCAAACACGTGACTGCTTTTGAAAACTGCGGTGGATAAGTACTTATCCTTACCGCACTGCAGATCCAAACGCACCCTAAATAAGAATACTTCAGCTGAGACAATTAGATAAAGGAGAAGAAAAACCACGCATGACGCGTCTAGTGTTTTCGTTCCTATCCTGTTACGAGGCTCCCACTTAACGTACTTAGCAAGGTGAGGATACGACCCAATTGACCCGTCGTTTTTGGATGTCTTAACATTTGCCGGCAGGCAAATTTGACCAAAAATGTCTTTTCTTGTTGTATTATTAATTATCATAAAGTTTATAATAAAAGTCAATGAATCCCCCAATAGCCGACAAATGTTGAATTTGGACTACATTACCAATTGGACGATCAAATTGGACCACATGGTAAATTCGCATAGAATTAGAAATTATTTTTTAAATAATTAAATATTTATTTATTTATTCTCTAATCAAAGTAAAAATTCAAGGAGATTGGTAGAAGAGTAAATTATAAAAAATAATCATATAACATGCAAATTTTCCTTTTATCGATATTTTATTATTAATTACAAATTTTCTATTAATAAGATAAATTCTTTCTTGTTTTTTTGAACAAAGGAATCTGTAGTCACTATCCTTTAGATACGTATTAGGTAAACTTTCGAATTGACTTAATAACTTGCAAATCACGTTAACTGGGTACTTCGTACTAGATAAGTCCTGTATAATAGGTTCGATCGAGAGAGTATAAGTAGGAGGATTTGAACACGGGACCTTTTGGCCCTATACCCCCCACTCTACTAAGTCGACCACCCCCTAAGGACATAAATTCTTTATTATTTAAATATAAATAATAAATGAAAAAGAAAAAATTATTTTAAAATATCAAAGAATATGAAATTTTATATAGTCTGGATCTCTTTTTATTTACTAAAAATTCTTTGTTGCTGAATTTAATTATGACAATTTTTATTACTATTTTAATACTTATTATTTATTTTTATTTATTTGTTATTATTTCTTATGAATTATTAAGAAACAATATGTCAACTAGTTAAGGGTAAAGATGCGTACAATGAATCTTTCCAGTTCTCATGCTTAGCGGAATTTTTATTGGATGGTTGTTGTTGTTATATAAGCTTAAGAATTAAGATATTTTAATTATTTTGAGCTTATACTAAGATAAATATAATAAATAGTTTAAATTAACTAAATTTATGAAAATACCTTTTAATTAAATAAAAACATTCAATATGTTTTTATTTTTCAACTTTCCCAATTTTCTGGAGAAGCTTAAAATAATAATTGTTTATCCTTTAACTAATTTTTAATTAGATTTTTCTTGTAATGTCACATTAGCCAACCTTTTTAACTTTGAATTAACACGCAACGACGTTACTAAGGGCGGCTTATGTTCCGAATTGAAAGGAGCAAAACATAAGAAGATGTAGCTTTTGTGCAAGATATTTCGGCAATGTCCTTTTCTTTTACGTTTTCTATTTGACTCAAACACACACACAAAAATTACTATTTTTGTCTCAAATTCCTTTTGTTTTACGTTTTTCCAAATATAATAATTAAGTCAAACATTAAAAAAAAACTTATTGCGGAATTTTATCTCCTCTCCTTTGATATATAAATTTAATAATTTAATTTAATTTTTATAATTTCGAGTTTAAAAAAATAAGAGAAGGTAATAATTTTTGAAAAAGCAATGATTAAAAACTCAACTAATTTTGCTAGTTCAACCGTAAAAACTTTGAACCGTTTAACTTTTAATTCGATTTTCAACTCTCTTATTCGATTTATTTTAATTGCTCTTGTTGTTAAAGATGGATCAATTAATTCATTAATTAATTAAATAATTGTTATTAATTAATAAGTTCTTATAAACTAAAATAATTTAATTACTTTTTATTTAACAATCTATTTTTAATTAAATTTAAAATTCTTTGATGAATAAAGACAATCTTTTTAATTATATTTCAAATTCTTTAATTTTATTTAATTTTTAATCAATTTTATAATCATTTAATATCGATTTTAAATCTTAAATTTCTTATTTTACTGATTTAATTTTCAATCCAATTTTTAAAATATTGTTTTGAAATTTGGTGCTTCCTTTATTCATTAGATAAGGTTTGTTAGTTCCTGAAAAGATGTCATATCTTTAAGAATCAGAGAATGATTCAGATTATCTGTTTTTGTTATTCTATTCTTTGAGTCTCATTTGTTGAAAGGATCGACGCTTGTGGAACATAATAAGAACAGGATAATGACAACAGGTGATTTGTTCCCCAGAAAATTCTGCCTCCTAATTAAATTAACATTAAAAGGTGTATTGATTTAATACTTTTCAAATTAAATTAACAATTAATTAGACTTAATCTTCGGTGAAAAACACCAATCATTTAGTAACCAAAGTCATCAATCTTCTCCTTGATCCATTCTTTCTTCCTTTCTTTAACTTGAAAGATATGTGTAACTTGCACATAATTTTCTTAAATAATAAACAAATTTTTAATTATTATTTTCAAGTATATATTAAATAAATTATTTAACAAATTAATAATTTAAAACTTGATTCAAACCGCCCACGAGACAAAGTCAAAACTAGATAGAACAAGTAAGAGGAAAAGGTTGACCACCGTTTCGAACTGATGGTATTTCTAATTTAATAAATAAATAAATAAAATATCCATCCGTATAAACAAATATTAATATTTTTAATGTGTGGTAAAATAAAAAACCTTTCCAATTATTTAGGGCTCGTGATTTTTATTATCTCTGGATTTTGACTGCAGCTACTAATGATAGGTAATTCAAAGTTCACAAATTTTATGCCTGATTTAGTGGTGAATTCATTTATGTGAATTCTTTAAAAAATATACAGTATTATAAATAATATATAATATATAATATATTTTAACTTAATTTGGTTATTGGTTAAATGATATACATAATCACGTAATTTTGAAGTTATTAACATATTTAAAATTTTGTTCACATTTATTAATAATATTTACGAGTTATTTAAGTCCGGATCTTGCATCTAAAGATTACTTCGATCGAATGTAGAATACGATTTACAGGAAAGATCAAAAAATATAAAATTTTTATATCTTTACCTATGAACTTGAATTCAATGCCTTTTTTAGGTTTTGTTTGGTTGAACGTAAGGTTTTTAATGGAATATAATAAAACGAAGTGGAAATGAATGATTTATAATGAAATGAAGTGAAAATGGATATAATATTAAAAAATTGTTGTTTGGGAGGGATGGAAGGGTTCATAATATAATATAGTGAAATGTTGTTTGGATGAAGAGTTTATAATATAATATAGTGTAAAGTTGTTTATCATTTTACATTCCATTTTAAACCCTTCAAATTGGAAAATTTTCATTTTTATTGTTTAGAATAAAATGAGATATAACATGAAACCCTCGTCTTCTATCCAATTTCATTCCATTATATTATAAACTCTATTATCAAATGATAGAATAATATTACATTTTATTATTTAACCTCCAATTCTGTTTGGTTGAGGGGTTGAGGATGAAACGGAATAGAACGTAACACATTCCATCGTTTGGAAGGAAGTTTTATAATGAAATGGAATGAGATGGAAGCTGAGGGTTTCATGTTATGTTCCATTCCATCATAAACAATGAAAATAAGAAATCTCAGATTTGGGGGGTTTAGGATGGAACATAAACTAATAAATACATACTAACTAATATATCCTCAATAATTTTTTGTAATACCAACTATGACCAAGTCATAATATTATATTAAATAAAATTAATATATTAGATATAATAGAATAACATTTAACATAATAAATTTTATTAAATAATTAATAATATTATTTTTATATCATTAATACTAAATTATATATAATTAATAATAAAATAACATTTTTAATTAATGAAAATTAAAAAATATATAAAAATTTATTCTTTAATTGTTTGTATATATTTCTATATAAATAAAAATATAAATAAATTATTTTTATAAATAAATCATATAAAATAGAATAGAATAAATAAAATAAAATATATTAAATAATTAATAATAATAATTTATATAATTAATAATAAAATAAAAAATTACAAAAATTTTTATTAATGAAAAATAGAAAATATATTCAAAAATTATTCTTTAATTGTTTGTATAAATTTCTATATAAATAAATTATTTTTATATATAAATCACATAGAATATAATAGAATAGAATAGAATATAATATAATTTATTAAATAATTAATAATACTATTTTTATATAGTTAATAATAAATTGTATATAATTAATAATAAAATAAAAATTAATAAAATTTGTATTGATGAAAAATAGAAATATATATAAAAAATATTTTTTAATTATTTGTATATATTTCTATATAAATAAAAATATAAATAAATTATTTTTATATATAAATCACATTGAATAGAATAGAATAAAATAAAATAAAATAAAATTTATTAAATAATTAATAATAATATTTTATATAATTAATAATAAATTATATTTAATTAATAATAAAATATAATAAATTTTTTATTAATGAAAATAGAAAATATATAAACAATTATTCTTTAATTATTTGAATATATTTCTATATAAATAAAAAATAAATTACTTTTAATATAAATCACATAGAATAGAATAAAATAAAATAAAATAAAATAAATAATTAATAATATTTTTGATATAATTAATAATAAGTTGTATATAATTAATAATAAAATAATAAACCTCATGCAATAATCATTTTAGTATAAAGGGTATAATAGTCATTTATTATACATTACATTCCATTACATCCATATTCTAAACAACATTTTGCTACATTAAATTATGAACATTTACATCCCTCCCAAACAACGTTTCACTATATTACATTCCATTCTATTATAAACCTTTCTGTTCCGTTCCATTATATTAATTAACATCCAACCAAACAGGTCCTAAACGTATTATTAATGTTAACATAGGAACTGACAACCGACAACTGACAAGGCTTTTAAAGTTTGAAGGCCAGGTCTGTTTGATAGAATAAGAGAACGGTAATTGAAATTTGAATAAATATAGTAAGGAATGAAAATGATACTGTTATTATAATTATGATGGTTGGTTAAGAGGAAGGAATGATTACCATTACCATTGATATTGATTGATTTGTAAAAATATTGAGAAATAAAAATTAACTATATTTTAATTAATTAATTAATTATAATTTAATTAATTAATTATTATTAATATTTTAATTAATTATATTTTAAGTAATTATATTGTAGTTAATTAATTATTATTAATATTTTAATTAATTATATTGTAAATAATTAATTAATTATGATATTTTAATTACTTATATTATATCTAATTTATTTATTTATTTATTATATTTTAATTATTTAATTACAATATTTTAATTAAATAATGAAATATATTTTAATTAATTATATTGTAGTTAATTGATTATTGATAATTTATATTGTAATTAATGAATTAATTACAATATTTTAATTAATTAATAATTATATTTTAATTAGTTATATTTTAATTAATTTTAACAAGCACATCCTTATATAACAATAATACCCATTCCTCTAGATTATGAGAGGAATAGGGTATTACCCAAAAATGGGTAATCAAAATAATGACTTTATAATCATAGTCCTTTATCAAACTCAATCTTTCATTCCATACCTATTTTCTTTTTTTCATACCCATTAAACAAGCACACTCTAAGTATTTGTAGAAAATTTTAATTTAAAAAATTATAAATTTAAATTATAATAAAAATACAAATTTATTTTAAAATAAAAATACAAATTTATTTTAAAATAAAGATATATTATAACCTATAAAATTATTTAAAATATACATATAAAAAATAACAATTACGAATAACAAGTAAGGGTAAGACTGCGTACTATTAGACCTTTCCAAATTTTGCTTTATTAAGAGACTTTAGATTGGGTGTGACGACGATGAAGTAGGAAATGTAATGATCGAGTATGACCCAACTCACTTATAGTCCACTTTCGATTCAAAAATCGGTCTTTTTAATTATATTGATGTTTATTTGAGACACAAACCGATTTACCAAACATAATACACAGTTTATAAATTATAAGAAAAAAAGAAAAAAATTAAGAAATTATAAAATTTTAAATTTTAAAATATTTGAAAAATTCCGTTTAATTTTAAATTTTCAAGAGAAACTTTTCTTTTAAATTTCAAATAAAAATAATGACGAATAAATGAACTAATTAAATGTTATTTATATTATAATTTGATACAATTTTTAAATTCAAATTTAAATAATTAAATCTAACACAAATAAATAATATATTTTAATTATTAATTTAAGTCAAATTTAATGTGTTTGAGTAAGATTAAAATGCTAACTTGAATTATTATATTAATTGCATTTAATTAGTCTATATTTAATGTTTATATTATGTATATTTTATCATTTTTTGTAATCAAAATTTGACAAAATTTTTATAAAAAATAGAAATTTTTAAAAATTTTAAAAATTAAAGATTTTTAATTTTTTAAAATTATACAAGAAATTTATAATTTTAGATAAAAAAGGTTAATTACTAAAAGAAGTCCAAACTTTTGTCAAATTTTCAATTATAGCTCGAACTTAAAAAAGTAACGATAAAATGCCCAAACTTTCAAATTTTTTTCAATTCTAGCCCAAACTTCAAAAATTAGCAATAAAATGCTTAAACTTTCAAATTTTTTCAATTCTAGTCCGACGTTAATGTTTATGTTAAGTTTGCATACGTGTCTTGTTATGTGTTTCAGAAACTTTAACTATGAATACACTTCAGCTAAAATTAACATAACAAATGAAGATTAATGAAACGACGTCGTTTAATCACATAATTAAAATAACGTCATTGTTTAAAAATGACTTAAATCAAATTACACATCCCCGACAACCTTATGTTTTAATTTCAGTTTTTTCCTTCGTTTTCAGTTTGCTCTCTCGACGTCCTTATCCTTCAATTTTCAGATTACGCAGTCCTGACGCTCTCATATTCAGGGCATCAAGAGAACGAACTAAAAACGAAGAGCTTACTATTGTAGTACGTTGTAATGTGCTCGTAGTTTGGGATGTCAGAAGAATAAATAGAAAGCAAAAGGTTGAAGGCATCGGGAGAACAATAGATATTTTCGGGTTAGAATAAAAAAAAATTGAAAGTTTGAACATTTTATTGCTACTTTTTGAAATTTGGGCTAAAATTGAAAAAAATTGAAAATTTGGACATTTTATTGCTATTTTTTAAAGTTCGAGTTATCATTAAAAATATGACGAAAGTTTGAGAGTTTTTGGATAATTAACAAAAAAACAATAATGAAATGGAACGCCACGCAATTAGAGTCCAATGATCGTCCAGTCCTCACTCTTCGCGTACTAAGGCCATCTCCAACCATTACACTAAAATTTTATGATAAATTTAGTGTAAAAGAGAATATTCTAAAAACTTTTTTACACCAAATTTTTGTATACTCCAACCACTATACCAAATTTGGTGATCAAGTATCTTTAAAGAAAATTCCACAATAATTTAGTTATTAACTAAATTATTTTATATTTATACAATAATTTGTTTTGATATAGGAAAAAACGAGAATGACTTTCCAAACTATTCATTATTTATGTTAAATTAATATTCTCTAGTGCTTTAGATTTACTTTTAATTTGATTTTTATAATTTTAATTTAATTGTAATCTCGAGTTTGGTTGTAATTGTAATTTATTTAAGTCTAATTATAATTTCAAACATTTTTTTAAACCAATGTTGTGATTTAAGTTTATATACCTTTTATTTCAAATTTACCTTTTATTCTTAAAATATTTTATTAATAAATTTGTAACACTTATAAATAAGAATTTAAAATACATATTAAAAATAAAATTAATATTATATTCAATATTAATGTCATTTTAAAGTTTTCAATTAAATTTTTATAATAATATATTTTGTGTAAAGTAATATATATTTTAAATTTAATTACTTAATAAATTATGTAAATAAATCAAATTACGATAAAGACATAAAAAGAATATGTAAATAAAAAAGGGTCAAAGATGTCATTTTACAACTTTTGATATTTTAATGTTGATTAACTAAAATAGTGTCCAATTTTAGTGTGTTACTTGGAGTAAATTTAACGAGATCATATCTCTTATTTTAATTATAATATTTTTATTATATTTTATTAAATATGATCGGCATATTTATATACTTCTTACATAAATATATAAATAAAATTTAATAAAACATTTTTGAATCATATTACCGTGGAATTTAATACTCACCGATTGGCATCGGAAAGTGAGCTTCCGCCTTCCAGCTTTCAAGAAGTGTCGTCATATTGATATGCTTGGAGTTTGGACTTTTGTGGAGTTCGGAGTTCCTAAGAGGTCATGATGATGTTTAAGCGAACGACTTTGACAGCCCACACAAATAACAAGCACGTAAGCCATCCGATTGTCACAGAAACTAGCGCTTCATTTCTCAGAAAACATCAAAGCATCTGTCACCCATGATTCGACTTCAGTGTTTAGGCAAAAAATGATCAAAAGCTGTTAAGTTTTTGGTTTAAGAACTTATTTATAAGTAATAAATTACTCATTATTTAACAAAGTCGCATAGGTTCAATAACATAAAACTACTATTAATCAGGAGTGCTGGCATTACTCAAACTTCTTCTAAAAATAATATTAATTTAATTTAATTTTTAAAAATAATCTATTTTAATTTTTAAATTTAATATCCAAACTTCAAAACGATCCAATTGCACATAAAAGAGGTACTAAAGATGCCACAAATGACAAATCCCTACAAGTGATGGAGTAGTAGGAAGGTGACGAGTTATGACGGACGAGTGGCGACATGACCCTCTTCAAATGTCAAACCTAATCACTTATCTAGACAATATATTGTTTGAAAACCCTCTCTATAATAATTGAATATAATCCCTTTCATCAGCATTTGTCAACAAAGTAAAAGGATAATAAAGAGATGGAAGGTGACGTGTGTGAAACCAATTGCAAATGGCATGACTTTCGGTTTGTGGAAACAGACGAGACATTATTGGCGTATGTGCATCGTATGATCTTGGTTAGGATTAAATACTTTTACTTTAGATTCACAACAACAACACCGAGAATAATAATAAAATAGTAGCAACAATAATAACAAAATAATATTATTTTAATAAAAAATCACCGAGTATGTGAAATTTAGGAAAGTTAAGAAGTACACAATTTTGTTTTTAACTAATAAAAATACTATTTTCAGTATATTCACATAAAAAAATACATATTAAGATAATAAAGTAATAACAATAAAAAAAGATAGACATAAAAGATGATAATAAAACTAAAACTAAAAATAAAAATAATTACATTCAAATAAAAATATAAAAAATAATACAATAAATATAGAACAGAGTAAAAAGTAAAAATAAATGATAAAATAAGTAAATAAATAAAACCAATAAGTCATTGCAATAAAATATTTAGGCTGGGTAAAGAAATGTTTAGGCTAAATAATTAAGATAGAAGTCTTACACATTAAATGTTTAGGTTAAATCTAAGGCATAATGCTCGAAAGAAGATGTTTAAAAGATCTAAAAGAGTGAGAAGAATTTCTATATACGTGAGAACCTTTATCTATATTACAGGCGACGTGTTTAATGCAGAAAGCTCCTCGCTTTGCAGATCTGAAAAGGGTCATAATGTACGCAACTTTTTTTTGTATTTTGACAAAAGACTATTTTCGTGATTAAAGCTATGATTTTATGATCACAAAAGAACAACTTTATCAATTGCTCTAAGGCTCATCGGTAATAATATCAGATTATCCCTGACTTAATGATGGGCATAGCGGGTCAAAACAATCGGTTGAAGATGAAAGTGACACAATGCTTTGAATAAATCCACTTAGCTATCATGGAATATTATAGTAGTGTAATTAGGTTTTTTTTTCCCTTTTTAACATCATTGTCGTAAGAAGGAAAGTGAAGGCACCCCTTCACTCCAAAGATCCTCACCTAATAAAAAAATGGGGAAATTTAGTTAAAAAATAACATTAAATATAAACCCTCAAAGCCTATTAATTATTGACTCAACTAGTGCAAGTTTCCCACTTGCTGAGGCATGAATCCACATTATTGGGGCACACTTGCATTCTTTAATATAGCATATGAATGCAAAATAGAAATCTCATCCTTTTCTTGCTCTCTTCAAACTTCCCTTGTGTTACTTTTTTTTATTTTTGGATTATTGAATATTTTTGAAGTTATAATTCAATTTGAAGTGAATGAACTTATGAGAGAATAGAATTTTTTTACTTTTTTACTCTCTTAAAATTATGATTAAACTTAGACTAATTTGACTCTGTGTCGAGTAAATTTATAAAACAGTAAAAAAATTATATATACTTCGTTTTTTGAAGTTAAACTCAAACTAGCTTAACCCGAGTCTATTTACTTTATTTACAAGACTTGAATCCAAAACTTTGTTTAAAAACAACCAAATACCTTGCTACTTGAACCAAAATGCATAGCATGAATATCATCTTTTAACATTTCAGAAATTTTTTTTACATCATACCCTTTACATCTAGTAGCTAGAATTAAAGTTTTAGATATATATATATATATTATAGGTGAATTATATTCAAGCAAAGCTAGGAAGGGGTTAGAACTTGAGATTTCGTGCCAATTGATAGTGTTTGCTCATGAAGCAACTCTCATGATTACCCAAGCAACGTCTACTTGCAGTCACGGAAAGAAAGAGAAGCAAACATCTCTATCAGATAGTATCAGAGCCTCTAAATATTCAGTTACTTGGCATGAAATCCATGGAAGAACTAAGATATAATGTTACTTTTATCCTTGACATCCGAAGCTTTCCTTTTGTGTTGAACTTTTTGAGCGATCACATGTTTCCCTATCTCATGGACCATAAATTGGATATTGATTTCTTGTTATATGGTTTTGAACTTTGTGTGATATTTTAGCTTGTCCTTTTGTCCTGATAGCAACTTGTTAGTCATGCCAGTTCCATGCTTGAAGACAATGACTGCAAAAATGGTGTTTGTGCTTTATTAATAATATAAGAACACAAACTTTCTGGTAATCTACGGTTCTTTTTAATAATTAAAGCATGAAATCACTCATTCTTGAAAGGGAAATCCATGTTCCATTGCTTTTGAGAACTGAGGCCATTTATTTTAAATATAAGAAGCTTAAACTCTTGAAAACACGTAATAATCTGCAAATCACGGAATGAACTAAGGCTCGAAACTTGGGAACTTTCCGTTAGTAGGTACATAGGAACAAGCTTTACCAGTCACTAAGGCCATCCTTTGTAGGTTATCAAATATAGATTGATATTCCTGCATGGAAAGAGTTTGCCATATGAAATTTTCTAAGCTGAGGAGATGGTTCCTAGGTCTAGGCTAAGCCCATCTAAGGTCTTGATAAATGGAACCTTACTCGTTGAAAGATTCTGCTTTGTATTGTACCTAAAATTCAGTGAACTTGATCCAAAACATACTATTAAAGACTAATTTAAAAATTCTTAAAAGACTCGAGTCTGGTCCAATTTATAGCCTATTAAATCTTCTCTTCTTCTTACTCCGTTTCAATTCTGTATCATTAAATCTCGTTCATACATTTATATAGGATCTATATAAATATGTTGATAAGATTTAATGAAACATGATAAGAACACTATAATTGGTACAAAAGATCATACTTACTTAACAACAATGATAAGATAATGATGGTGTAAACTCGAAATAATTTCAATAAAGCATGTACGACAGACCAAGTCTTTGGTTCCATAAATCATTTCTTATCATATTCTGTTAAATCTTATCTATACATTTATATAGGACTCACACAAATATACGGATAAAATTGACTAAAACAGGGTTAGAGCGCTCTTACAAGCAAAGAGGATTTGGTGCGCAAAGAGGATTTGGTCATGGAGTGGATGAAATTTCAGATGGTCATAGCTTTATTTCTAGCAAAAAAGAATAATTTAGCAATGTTTTGAAAATTAGATTGAAAATTAAACTAATAAAATAAGAAATTTAAAAAATTCAACCGGTATTAGACTGTTATAAAATTGGTTAATAATTGAATAAAATTAAATAATTTGAAAACATAATTCTAAGAAACTGTCATTAATTTAAGGTTTAATTAAAAATAAAGATTATTAAATAAAAAACTAATTAATTTATTTTAGTTTATAAAAATTGATTAATTCATGAAATTGCCTAATTAATGACTAAATTAAACTAATAAAATAAGAAATTTAAAAGATTCAATCGGTATTAAACTGTTGTAAAATTGGTTAATAATTGAATAAAATTAAATAATTTGAAAACATAATTTTATGAAACTATCATTAATTTAAGGTTTAATTAAAAATAAAGATTATTAAATAAAAAACTAATTAATTTATTTTAATTTATAAAAATTGATTAATTCATAAAATTGCCTAATTAATGACTAAATTAATCGATTTTTAATAAAAATTATTATTAAAATAAATCGAACCAAAATTTTAATACTAGCTAAAATTTTTACGGTAAAACTATTTAAACTGGTCCAATTTGTTAGTCGTAAGTGTACCCAGAAGATAAGAACACGGAGGTGGTAGGAAATCAAACATCAGATATAAACATAAGCAAGATTCTAGACATTGTTCTTGATGGAGGAACTATGTCCAATTTGATCATCATAGTACTTGGACCAGACCATAGCTCCTCCGTACTTGTTGGAACCCTTAATTGCACGAAGTACTATGGAAGTTAGTTCGGCTACAGGAATTAACCCACTTCCTGCTGCTTTTGGAGATGCAGTTCCGACCCAAGAATTTCCGACCCAAACATGGTCAAAAAATCCTGTCTTCAGGGTATTTCCTACCCAGAAATCAGGGAAATAGGGAATGGACATTGAGGAGCTGCTGTTAAGTTCACTCTCGGAGCTCCATTGCCGTATCCTAAAAGATAGCTCGCAGGATCGTACCTGTACAGGTTGGTGCGTCCTTCAATGTCGAAGTCGATGAAGATTGCCCACCTAAGCAGCAACTTTTCTAACATGCTCAACAGTGACCCGCCAGGTTTATCGTAGCCTGGACATTACCAAAAGTTGACAGGAAAGCTAAGTTCATAGATTCATAGTTTCGAAGCCATAGGAAGTAATTTTGCTAATAGTTCTTCGCCTGCTTCGGCTGCAAGTTTCAATGTCAAATATACTCTCTTCTTCTCCAGTGATGAGCTTGCAGGAAAGGAATTTATAGCAGCAGAAGGGGAGTAACCTGAATGCTGGAGTTTGTCTTTTTACCTATCATAATTTGCCTTAAAAGTGTCACGAGGAATCCGACTTGAAAATTTTGTAAGGGCTAAATCGTAAGAGTAAGTTATCAATTAGCAATTGTTCCAAAATAAAATACCTTTCTAGGCCCAAATAAATTGAATCTGACACTTTTAAGCCCAACCAGACCCATTCAGAACTAGCCCGGTCTATATAATCTCAATAAACCCTCTTAATTTCCAGGGTTTCATATCCACGGGCGTTAGGGTTGTTGCAGCCAGAGAAGCGAAGAAATGGGTAAGTGAAAGTAGAACTTAATGAGTTTAGTTTTGATTGGATTATTGAATGTGTAAAGTAATGATTTTTGTGTTGGTGTTGATGTGAAAATGGAACAGCTAGAATAAAAGTCCATGAGCTCAGACAGAAATCAAAGACCGAGCTTTTGAATCAGCTTAAGGATCTCAAGGCTGAGCTTGCACTCCTTCGGGTCGCAAAGGTCACTGGTGGTGCTCCTAACAAACTCTCCAAGATGTATACTCTCTTTGCCTCTGTTTTTTATATGAATGTAAATTATGTATCTTCGTACTTAAAATCTGCATTTGGATGTCTATCTTCGTACCTATAATCTGCATTTGGATGCATTTTTCTGCTTTGAAGTCTGTTTAATTTATGATTGTTTCCCATTGTAGACTTTGGCTTGTGGTTTTTTTAAAGAATGCGAAAACGGAACTTAAGCTTGTGATATAGGTTATTGTTTGCTATTTTTTCCTTTGTGGGATTATAGTTTTTGTGGTCATCAAAATATCAAATGTCTTTGCTGGATTTGTTGATGGCAGCAAGATCGTGAGGTTGTCAATTGCGCGGGTGTTGACTGTGATTTCACAGAAGCAGAAGGCTGCACTGAGGGAGGTATATAAGAACAAGAAATTCTTGCCACTTGATCTTCGTCCCAAGAAGACCAGAGCCATTCGCAGGAGGCTTACCAAGCATCAGGTACTCCTACTTTATAGTGAAATGCTTCCCAAATGGTGTTTGGTTGATGTGCATTTCAAATTGATTAGGAAGGAATATTTGTTGGTATGTCACATGTAGAGTTGTAGTGACCAGATGAGAAAGTGGTTGATATACAAGAAATGACTTATAATTAAGTGCTAAATTAGGTTAAGAGATAATGTTCTTTATTGCATTTGAACTTACCAAAGGCCTAATCATGTTTTTGCTTTGTTAAGATTCGGACACTTTTCGTGCCAAATCTAGTTTGTATAGATAACCTCGAGTAGCTTTGTTGCATCTGGCATGATAATATAGCATTATTTTTGTCTTCATCGTACCAAGGTTTGATTGTCTTTTTCATGCAGCAATCATTGAAGACAGAGCGCGAGAAGAAGAGGGAAATGTACTTCCCCATGAGAAAGTATGCAATTAAGGTTTAAGGTGTCTCTGTTATATAGGGCAATTTTAGTATCTTGAAACTATAAACTCATTCAGTTAACAAGTTGACTGATTATTTTTGTTATGTTGTGAACTGGAGTTCCCTTTTCATTTGATTTCATCTTTGTTACTTGGGAGGGTGTACATTAGTCACTCTGTCCAAGATTTTAATGTTGGAAAAAGCAGTTGAGAAGTATTACCGTTAAAGCTTATTGAGTTCATTTGGATCTCGATCTATACCCCATTGCCCTTGCATTACCTTTTACTCCCAATTAATAGGAACATGGACATATAATAATCCATGGTTATAGCAATTAATTAGCAAGCTTGATATAAGCCGGCTCGAGCTTGAGCCTGTTCAGGTTTAGTGCAAGAAGCTTTGTCCTGTTTGTTGAACCGAATTTTGAGTTTTTTTTGTTTTGAATCTGGCACGGTGAAGCTCAGCCCGAACCCAAATCATTTTTGGACTTGGTTGCCAATTTTATGTTGGACTGGGACTGGCCCATTTTTCCATAACTATGACCTCAAATTCCTGATGAGATCGGTCGTTGTAAATTTTCATAGCCCGCGTTCTACAAATCTGTTTCAAGTAGCTTGATTCATCTTTGCCAATGTACAGAAGCACTACTCACAACTTTCCCTTATTACTCTCATTATGAACTGAGAATCAATAAAAAAGACAAATCCCTTATGCTCGGTTAGTGATTGATTCAAAATAGTGTTTTAATTATAGAATAGATGGAATAAATCAAAAAATAGATTTTTGTTCAAGAAGTAAATCTTATCGGAACTATCCATATCTAATTCGTCAATTGGAATCATTTCATATTCCGGATACGATGAAATAGGATTAATTGAGACAATACGATTAATTGAGACAATACATATATCTAAATGCTTTGTTTTATGGATGATGACAAGTTAGAGGTAAACGAGCAATTAAGGCTTCAAATGAGAATCAAACTCAAAAGTCCAAAGGGCACCTAAAGTGTGACCATTCCAACAGCTCAGTATCATGCAACTCATTTTCCAAAACGGAAGCTTCCTTCACCCAATCAAGCAAGTTCTGTGCAATTCCTGTTTTAGTTAATTTTATGACAAGTTATGTTTTATATGTAAACCTAATAAAGTTTGTGGATTGGTGTGAAGAGAGGTCCTAAGATTCATTTCTCGAGTGATAAAGGTCAATAATATTTATTTAATATTCCAAATGCTTTATCTGCCACACAACTTCTCCTCCGTTGACTTGCCAATGCAACTCAACTGGTTCAGATGTCATCCACTTAATATACACCACTCTTATTACTAAATCGTTTTATTTTATAATTGACAACCTATCCCACCAACACCAAGAAATCGATTATGTTCATATTCTAGAGGGCATCGATTTGACCAACTCTAAAGTTGAATTGGAATATAAACAAACAACCCTTTCCTTCTAACACCTGTCATGATTTGAACCCCAATCTTCGGATCAACTTAAGTTCCATGCGTGACTTATCAGGACTTCTAACAGATGATAAGCTTATCATATGCTTTTCAAACCAGACGTTAAATTTACATCATATGCTTTTCAAACCAGATGTTAAATTTACTCTTATATTAAAATAAAAAATTAAAAAAGTCGTTATCTTAGAATTTGATTAAATACACGTGACATGAATATCATACTTATACTAATCAAATATTTCTTATACAAAAATTCAACTTAGTTCTTAAATTTAAAATGGTCATTTTACTTTTCTTTATTTTGCAATAATTCGGGATTGAATCTCACAGAGATGATAACGTCTATACGTAAATTCAAATGTATGGTACACATGGATACTCTAGTGCATTTTCTTAATTTGAATTTAAATAGTTTTCTAATATAATTAGGCGTTAAAAATACATTAATTCGTTATTTGAAGGAAAGAGTTGCTTAATTACATTATTGACAACGCATGTTTCATCATTATTTTTCAATCGAATTTTAAGAAAATTAAAACTAAAAAATTATGAAAATTTTAAAATTCAAAGATTTTTTTCTAAAACTCTTATTATTATCAATGGTGTGTAGCTAACTAATCTTTTGATGAGTAGTGCTGGTCCAATTATCTGGTCAAATCGGGACCAAATCTAATTGTCATAGCTTTTGAAGATGGTTGTGACATGGAAGTTTCAGAGAAAATCTCAGCATCTCCTTTTCTCTTTCGATCAACCTTCCCAAGTTATCACCTTTTGATATTTAGTAACACCTACCCTATGAAGTGGTTTTAGTTATTAGATGGATTATATATTATCTTATTAGAAGTCTAACATTGACCAAACATTGCATCATATTTGTAATCTGTGAGGTCGTATTTCTTACCACAAAGAGTCTGATCACTGTCGATGGTCTACTCAGTACCATATCATATGTATTGCTTTGAAATACATATTTTGAATTGATTTTATAGTCAAACGTATATTTTGACTTTCATATTTTCATAGTGATCATGTTACAACTTGTACCTTAAGGAAAACTGTATATTAGGAAAATTATCAAGTACATATAATATGTTTTAGATAATTTTTTAAATAGTTAAAAATCTAAAATTAAATAACAAATTCGATTTAATTAATTAAAATTTATACGTATTTTCACTTTTAATTAATCATATATTTTAAAATTATAAATAAATTACAACCCAAACTCAAAATTGAAATTAATCTCTTGAATTTAAAAACTAAGATTTGCTATATCAATTAAACTATCTTTTGGGACAACACTACTACTTTTAATATATGTAATAAGTAGATATTCGTTAACACAAGTAGTTTGCAAGAGATGTGTTCTAAAGTGCCGTTTCGTTCTACTTTTGTTTTTTTGTTGTAGTTTTCAATTTTAGTTTTTAATTTTTTATTTCTATTTTTTAAATAAAAATAAAAATCTGTTTAGTTATTGATGTTGATATAACTGATAATAATAATTACATATTAGATAAAACATAAATATAAATTAATTTTAATTAAATAAATAAATTTAATCTCTTATATAATATTTATTAACAAATTATTAATACAATTATGTTACTTTAATAAAATAATAATTTAAAAATAAAATTTTTATTTATAAATTAATATTTATTTGAAATATATTTTAATTATTAGATCAAATTTTATTTGAATATATTATATATTTTAAATTTAATCATATTTATTAATAAAAATTAAAATTTAATGACATATAATTTAATTATAAAATTAAATTTTATTTTATTATTCATAATTTTTATTGATAATTAATTTTAATTTATTAAATACATAATCTTGAATTAAATTATTGATAATTTTATTAATAATTAAATAATATATATTTAAATGGTAGTAAATCAAATTATTAAAAAGAATAGAAACAAGAAACATAAACTAATTTTTATTATTTTCATAATTTTTAAAAACTGGAAAAAACCAAAACTAAAAATAAAAACAAAAACCTCAAACAAACAAATTTTTTTTACTAAATTTGAAAACAAAACTAAAAAAAAAAAAGAAACAAACACCACCTAAATTAAACAATAAATTCGATTCAAGTGATTACTCAATCACAAACCCTCACACTTGCAATTACAAATCAAATTCAACACCTAGTGTTATAAGCATTACTTCTAGATTTTCAAATTTTCCATACGATTATGCATGAGATAATACATTAATATGATGATTTAGAATATTCCACGTGGCCTAGTTTCATTTGATGACATGAAGAAAATTCACTTAAAACCTAAGTTTTCATAGATAGTGAAGTCTATGTTCTAAAAACTCATGCCCGAAAATGCTAAATTAAAAGTCAAAAGTCAGGAGAGAAGATTTTGCTCTGTTCAAATATTCCTGCGGTCCGTGTAGGGCATCCTTCCATTTTCCAAGTCATACTACTGTTCCTGTCCTGAGGTTGCTTCCATGTGGACTATGGTGCATACTAGCATGTTCCCAATTTGGAATACCGCCTACATAAAGTTAGCGATAAATTGAATTTTAGTGAATTCTAAAAATAACATAAATGAGTTAATGCCTCGTAGGGATGGTCGAGTTGGTAGAGTAGCAGATATGAAGTCAAAAAATCCTGTATTTAAATCTCCTTACCTACATTCTCTCGATTGAAACTGTCGTATAGGACTTGCCTAATGCGGAGTATTCAGTTGACGTGATTTACAAGTCATTTCGTCAATCCGGAAATTTACCCAGTGTGTATCTAAAGGATAACGACTGAGAATTCCTCTTTTTAAAACAAAAAAGAGTGAATATTTCATAAATTGAAACCTACAAGTTAAACTAGGCCTTTTTTAAAAGGTAATCAGAACATTTTAATTGTTATTTTTGATTTAACAAGTGAATAATTAATTTAATTGAATTGATATTTAAAAATTTTAAGTGAGTTTTTATTATTTAAAATTTTAAAATAATACAACAACAGCAACATTCAATAGGAATCCAGCTGATACGTGAAATCTAGAAAATTCTAGTAATATACAACCTTATTCTTAACTAATAGAGAGATTATTTTCAAATGATCCATAAGAAGAGAGAGAGAGAATTTTAAAATAATAAATTTACGAAAATAAGTTTTACCGATTAAGCCATGACTTTAAGAAGAATTGACATTTTCTTAATAAGATAAAATAGACATTTTCACAATAATAGAACAACATCAACATAATTGACATTTCTATGGCTTGAATACATAGCAAGCAAGGAAGAAAAACTAAATGAGTTAATGCCTAATAGGGATGGTCGAGTTGGTAGAGTAGCAGGTATGGAGTCAAAAGGTCCTGTATTTGAATCCCTTTATCTACATTCTCTTGATTGAGCCTGTCGTATAGGGCTTGTCTAATGCGGAATATTCAATTGACGTGATTTACAAGCTATTTCGTCAATCCAGAGATTTACCTAATGCGTATCCAAAGGATAACGACTGTGAGTTCCTCTGTTTCAAAAAAAAAGAGTTAATATTTTGTAAATTGAAACCTACAAGTTAAACCGGACCTTTTTAAAAAGGTAATCAGAAGATTTTAGTTGTGATTTTTGATTTAACAAGTGAATAATTTAGAATTGAGTAATTAATTTAATTGAATTGATATTTACAAATTTTAAGTGAATTTTTAGTATTTAAAATTTTAAAATAATACAACAACAACAACACTCAAGAGGAATCCAACTAATATGCGGGATCCGGAGAATTTTAATAATACACAGTCTTATTCCTAACTAATAGAGAGACTATTTTCGAATAACCCATACGAATAGAAAAGGAGAGAGAATTTTAAAATAATAAATTTATGAAAATAAGTTTTACCGATTAAGCCTCGACTTCAAGAAGAATTGACATTTTCTTAATAAGACAAAATAGACATTTTCACAATAATAGAACAT
>JAOTAY010000003.1:31663207-31673346 GCA_025629805.1 Erythroxylum baracoense | reverse complement strand
AAAAAAGCGAAAAAAGAAGAAGAATGTATTTGACCCTGGTTGTAACCGCAACAGAAATCTAAACCACGAGTTTCATACCGCACAGACGATATAGGAAAGATAATTTAACAAACACTACAAGCTATAGAAAAAAAACAGATAACCGCACAGAACGTGAAAACAAAAGCACATACAAGGTTGACAGGAGTTGCCACCCTTACCTCCACACACGGTTGGGATCCACAAGTGAGTGTATTCTCACTTAAAGGGCCACAGAGAGCAGGTGGGAAATGGGTAAACACATACTTGAGTCGATGATCGTGGGACACCCGCTGGTAATGAATGACAGTGGCGTCGGTGACGGAAGCACAGTGGCGTTGATATTGGTTCCAAAACTACAAAAAAAAAACAAAAGTGAAGAGAGAAGCAAAGCTAGAAAGCGACACACAACTCTATCTAATTACAGGAGAAGGAAGAAGAAGAAGAATAACACAAATAAGAACATGGGTTCGAACAAGAACCTGAGTTTCTTTCAAACTACTCAAAAGTAACTTAACCAAGACAGATAAATATTTTCCAAACATAAACATAAGAAATATAAACGAATTTGGGAAGATTAGTTCGAGGGTTACTTACTTAGCCGGCGAAGACATGATGACAGAAACACAAACATAGAGACACAAAATTTGTGTTTCAAAATACCTTATTCATTTGTGTTTTATCTCCCCCGCGTCTCATCTTTGTGTTTCATCTCCATCGCGTTTCAAGAGAATCGACTAGAGCTTCACACCTAAGCAAATCGTAGTAAGGGAAAGAAAGCACTTGTAATGGATTCTTGCCAATCGAGTTCAGCTGTGAAGTTTGCAGCCTTCGGCAGATTGGGTGACGACCAGAGCAGATATGGATCTGAACAGGTTTTTGGTCTTAACGGTTGTCGTAGTAATAAGGTGACGGTGGATACCGCGCCGGATGAGCTCGGTCATGTGGGGACGACAGTAGGAGGAGACTGGAAGCGCGTTCAGTTTGGCAGAGCCACGATGGTTGGAGAAAAAGATGGAGATGGGGCGTTTTATAGTGAAAACATATTCTTTTTCCTTCTCTTTTATTCACGTATTATACTTCAGTTTTATAAAAACAACATGGTATCAGAGCTTTTTGTCCTGAGGGACTTGTGAGATGAGTGAAACTAAAACACAAACCTGATTTACAACTCATAATTACAACATATTCAAGCAATGGAGATTGAAACACAACTGTCTCCAGGTACATCACCAATTTTTGATGGTGAAAACTATCAAGTTTGAGTTGTTCAAATGAAAGCTCATCTTGATGCTATGGATATTTGGGAAGCTATGGAGGAAGACTATGAGTGCCCCCATTACTAACAAATTCTACAATGACTCAAATCAAGATATACAAAGAAAGGAAAAATAGAAAGTCTAAAGCTAAATCTTGCTTATTTTTTGCTGTTTTAAACATCATATTCACAAAAACTATGAATCTAGGGTCGGCAAAGGATATCTGAGATTACCTAAAAAAGAAATACCAAGGCAATGAAAAAACAAAGAGCATGCAAGTGCTCAACTTGATTAGAGAATTTAAAATACTGAAGATGAAAGAGTCAGAAATCATTAAAAAATACTCCGACAAGTTGCTCGGCATAGTAAACAAGGTGAGGTTATTATGTAAGGATTTTTCTGAGGAACGAATAGTACAAAAAGTTCTTGTAACCTTACCTGAAAAATATGAATCTAAAATTTCTGCATTGGAAGAAGCTAAGCATCTATTAAGCATGTCTTTGGCAGAATTAGTAAATGCACTATAGGCACAAGAACAAAGGAGGATGATGAGAGAAGAAGGAATCATTGAAGGTGCTCTGCTAGCAAAGGAAAAAAATTTAAAAAGAGACAAAAACAAGAATTTTAACAAGATCGACAATAACAACAATAGAAATAATGATAATTTATATCCATCATGCCCACGTTGAAAAAAACAAATCACCCGTAAAGAAAATGTTGGTGGACGTAACAAATGCAGAAAATGTGGACAAATTAGGTATATAGAAAAGATTAGTCACGAAATAAAGAAGCAAAAGCAGCAACTGAGCAATATCAAGAGGACGAATTATTTTGACATTAAAACTTTGCAACTCCCAAGACAAGGAGGAGTTTGTTGGAAATTTTCTTAGGTTTGTAGATTATTACAAAATAAATGGTCAAACTAACCAAGTCTTAGGCAAATTTGATTACGATATTTAATGCTTGATTTTAGAAATCTGTTTAGAGATATTCTTGTGGTAGTTATCAAGTAAATAGGATTTTCTGTTACATTTTAGCTCTATATAATAAGTTTTGTTGTTGTCAATGAAACTGTGTGTTCTTCAGTAAAAACATATTTTTTTATAAAAACAACAAGACCTTGCAAGCCAGAGTTTGCCTCTTCCCTGTCTGGCGCTAAAAGTTTCCAACATTAAAGCCCCTGAAACTAACTGCTCTAAAAATGGTCCTAGCCTGAGTTGGTTTTGTCCAATTTCAAGTTCTAAATTCTTGATTCTATTGGTGTAAAAAAGCTATCAATGGTCAGTACCTCAAGTTCTTAGAGTTCTGCCATAATCATTTCTGTAATATGTATCAGGATCTCAATTCACAACTTAATCAACTAAGTTAATCCCAAAACCTGAAAGTTGAGGCTGATTCACATATCCTAGAGTCTCCTGATTTCTTGGGTTCATCTCTTGGAATTAGAAAGTTCATGTATTGATTTTTTCCTGACGGTCCATATCTTGCGTCATTTTTCTGATACACACCTCTTCCCCTTTTTACGTTCCTCTCTTATGAGAATTGGTAGAGACCCTTAACCATCACTCACCTATTATAAATGAAAAAATCTTAGTAAACACTGAACACTGAACTTCCAATCTCTTTTTCTGTCTCTAAAATAAATCAGAAATCAACTTTAGTCTATTGTCGAAGCTCCTTTCGACATTATTTTGCGCGAATAGTCAGACTACTGATCAACAAAAATCTTGAAATCTGCAGTCAAATTAAAGACAAGGATCTACCCAGAAACAATCACAGGTGTGCACATTCATATGTATCTCGAATTTGAGTTCATTGGAACGCCGTCCAACAGCATGAATATCAGTTCTTTGTCAGGCAATGTCCCGCCACCTTTGAACTCTCCAAAGCAAAGGTTAGTAGTTCCACCTTCTGATTGGTGATTCTTTCGAAAGCGTATCTAAGCTTAGCTGACTCTTGTTTTAAGGTTACCGACAAAATGCATCAATTACACAAGTTTTCGTATCTTAGCTTCACTTTTATCTCATTCAAAGTCTAATATTTACTCAAGAACATGTTATTCTCTCGGTGATTACTAAACAATCTACTAAAGAAAAAACTAAAAAGAAGGCTAACCCTTTACACAAAGTTCGATTCTTTAAAGCAAACCAGAAACATCCCAATTGCTATAACCATCAAAATGATCCATTTTTCATAACCATTTCCCAGAGAAAGCCATAAAGACACATAATCGAATGTCCAAAGTTAAGAGGAACTCAATGAAGCAGAGACAAACATTAAGCCAGAAGATTCAAACATGAGAAGAACTGTGTCAGATCCTTCTTTCTGACTGTGTACACCAAAACAACAAAAGCCTCTTACATGTCTGCACAGGACATTGCTGTTTTAAGGGTCTGCTCAACGTCGAGAGATGCCAAAAAAAACCCGGCCGGCTTATGGCCCGTGCGTTATTTAAAAAATGACGTTTTGTCAAAGACAATGTCATTTTTAATGTTTTCTTTAAAAAAAATATATGATAGGTCGGGTTGACCCGGTGAGCTAGAAGCCAGTCAACTTATAGTCGGGTCGGGCCATGGGCCAATCTATCTTGACCCGATCCATTAACATCTCTAAGAGTAAAGAGTATATTTAGACTCATCTATAGACCGATTTGGGCCCAATAAATTTCATAATCCAGCAAAAAATGTTTGAAAAAGAAGAAAAGTAAACCCACTGGGCTTTTGAGAGGTCATAAGGCCTAGAATTTAACTCATTTTTGTAACATATTTTTGCGTAGACTCTTAAGTAGTAGTGTTACTTCCAAAATATTTGGATAGAGCTAGTATATTACTTAAAATTTCAAAATTATTAACTTATCAATTAATTTATTTAAATTATGTAATATATAAATTATTGCATGTTCAAAAAATAATAATTCCAATTCCATTGTAAAGAAAAGCAATAACTCATTGATTTAAGAGACCCATTTTTTAATGAAATTCTAAAAACCAAGTAATATATGCCAATTTGAGTTAGAAAAAGATTTAGTATCTATATTATTATTTTGAAATATTAATTTAAACTCTCTTATGATTCAATTTATGAATTAATATAAACATTAATTATATTAACAATTTTGTTAATTGATGTGGCAAAAATTAACTAATTATCACAAATTCCCATTAACAAAATAAGATGGATATTTATTAAAGAAAAAATAATAATTTAGCTAAATAGATTAACACTATTCACAAAATTAATATATGTTTATGAAAGAAAAATAATATTAAATAAACTAAAACCCTTATTAAATATATAAATAATTAGGAGTTAAAATTAACTTAATACCCTCTTCAATAATTTTTTCAATGAATATTTTTTAAATTTAAAGTGCGTAATTTATAAATTATTATAGTTGACTCCTTTATTGTAAAAATGGAAAAAAAAAAGTATGGATGGCAGTAGGCTCAACATTCGAGCTGGCCGGCCTGGTCAAACCTTATATTTTTTAAAAAAAATTAAAAAGACATCGTTTTAGATAAAACGTCATCATTTTGTACCTTCTCGTCGAGTTAAGGGTTGAACAATTTCAGTTTGTGGCCCGATCAACCAGAGCCGAAGTCGAGCCAGGCTAGCCCAGTTTTGCTGTTCCTAGAAAAAAGAAATAAGTTATAGATTTTTAAATTACTTTTAAACCTTTTATTTTTTGTTGTTATTTCAATAAAAATAAAAAATTATAGAAATTATGCATTCGATCCTCATCAAAATTTCAACATTATGGGGAAAAAAAAAGAGGATAGTATTTTTCAGAATTTATTTTTATCACATAAATAATCCAAAGTACAAGTGAAAGGTGAGGCTTAAAAGTAAGTAAAGAGGAGCATGGTGGGCATGAATGAAATGTAAGTCCCCTGCCGTCCATCGTGGCGACATGAAAAGTTGGTGAGACAGATCCTCCATTAAATTGGACCAGCTCAGAGTTTTAAGAGAGAGGTAAGTTTGTGAGGTTCAAAATCCAAGATCTAAGTGGATCATTTACTTCCAGGACAAGATCATCTGCAATATATCTTTAGAACATGCAGCGTATTTATCATCCATTTGACCTGTTTTTTCTCTTCCTTTTCGTCAGCTTTTCCACCTTTTTTCCAAGTAAAATAACACTATATTTGTTTTTATATTCTTTTTAATTTCCTCCTAATAAGTGCATTCCAATCCATAATATCAACCTGTTTCTCTGAATCTCTGTTTCTAATGACAGATATACGTTGCAGTAATACTTGTAAAGATCCCACACCACTACGGGCTTTTAATCACCACAGGTTTTAATAACTTCAATAAATTTACAGGTTCTTCACACCATTTATGTGAACAGTTCAATAAATTATCAGCTTACATCTGTTACGACTCCAGGCTCTAGAGCTCCATTATGTTAGATATAAATGGTGGATGTGCTTAATTATCCATTAACGAATACCATTTATGACATTATAAAAAGTTTCTTCACCTTTCACAGATTCCTTCTCGATTCTGTGTTCCGCAGCGGTTTCAACTTGTCAAAAAGTTGTAGTAAAGTAGTTTTTTTTTCAATTATGTGTGTGGTCTAGGTAGGAATTTGGTGGCCTCTTCTGTCAGGACAACCTGACAACCTATTACTGCCTGATCTCGACTTTCTACCACAAAAATTAAGGCCGATTTTGGATTAATTGAACGAGGAAATATAGGCTTTGGTTGGCAATCACTTCATTGCATTTGTTTGGCAATCATTTATTGCATTAGTTGATAGTTGATTCTATCAACTGTTAGTTAATAGTTAATTATATCAATTAATTTGACCAACAGATTGTATTAGCCGTTTGTTATTTGATATTTGATAAAATTAACTGATTAGTATTAATGGTTTATGTATAAAATGACTTATAAGGATGTGACATTAAAAAAGTATAATGTTATGAATATTATATATTTTAGTATTTCGTTAAATATTTTTATAAGAATTTAGATTTTAAATATTAAATTCTACAAAAATTCAGTTTATAACTCTAATAAAAAATATAAAACATATAATAATAATAATAATAATTTTTTATGTCTTTACAAAACGTTGATTTATTATTTCTTTGAAATGTCTCAAAATCAAAAAAAAAAAGATGCTTGACTTTTACTTTAAATAATATAAAACCTTATTCAAATTTTATTATTTGTGTCAATACGCTGGACAAGAAATGTACAAAGGTGGAGATGAACGAGTCCATTATTGGCATGGGGTCACAATGATCATTTCCCATTTTTGGTAAGCAGACAGATAGGAACGCTCTCTTCCCAAGTCTCTTTCTTACTTTCCAACGGGAAAATGGTCCTATCCTTCAAACGCTGGGTTGGGGTATTTTGGTATTTTAGGTTGATTACCCCAAATGTTGGGGTGGTGTAGCTTCTTAATCAATCTGCTAATTTTTAGCTTATTGGCTATCATCCAAATAAGGCCATAATCACTGACAGGAGGGAGTAATTGGTGTACTACTGACTGTAACTGTCCTTGTTAGAGGTTCTTGCGTGGAAAATCGATATAATGGTGCAATGAGAAGCGAAGTTTCATATCTGCAGAAAAGAAAACTGCTTGCCCGACAGACAATACACTTCCAATGGACCCCCTATTCGTAAATTGCCTTGTTCTTCTCTTCTGTTCAGTTCTCTACCTGTATAAGGTGGTTTTCCTGAGAAGAAATCGGTGTTGTTACATGCTAGCTTATGAATGCTACAAGGGTCCTGATGTCAGGAAACTTGACTCTGAAACCTGTGCAAAAATCGTTATGCGAAATAAGAACTTGGGGTTGGAGGAGTACAGGTTTCTGTTGAAGACTATAGTCAACTCAGGAATTGGTGAAGAAACTTATGGCCCTGAAAACATCATTGCAGGCCAAGAAGAATCTCCTACGTTTAAGGATTCCTTGTCCGAACTAGATGATATCATCTTCAGCACACTTGACAAGCTATTCGATAGGTCGGGAGTTTCTCCTTCAGAAATCGACATGCTTGTCATCAATATTTCTTTGTTCTCTCCTGCACCATCTCTGACGGCTAGAGTGATCAACCGTTACAAGATGAGGGAGGACATTAAAGCTTTTAACCTCTCTGGAATGGGGTGTAGCGCAAGTGTTGTGTCCATTGATTTGGTTCAGAACTTGTTCAAGACCTACAGTAACGCACTTGCTGTTGTTGTCAGTACAGAATCCATCGGTCCAAACTGGTACTGTGGAAAGGAAAAGTCCATGATCCTTTCTAATTGCCTGTTTCGTTCAGGAGGGTGTTCAATGCTACTGACTAACAATGTAGCATTGAAGCATCGAGCGATCTTGAAATTAGATTATATCCTACGAACCCATATTGGCTCGAGTGATGAAGCATATGGTTGCTGTAAAAAAGTAGAAGACGAGCTTGGCTATGCAGGTTTCCTCCTTACCAAAAGCCTGTCAAAGTGTGCTTCTAAAGCTTTAACAATGAATCTCAGGTTGCTCATCCCAAATGTGCTGCCACTAAGGGAACTAATTCGCTATGTTTTTGTATCTTATCGACGAAATAAAAGCAAAAGTCCAAGTCCTGAAGGATCAGGAGTTGGTTTCAATCTCAAGACTGGTGTCGATCACTTCTGCATACACCCAGGTGGGAGAGCTGTTATAGATGGAATAGGTAAGAGTCTAGGTCTCAGTGACTATGACCTTGAGCCAGCTCGAATGGCGCTTCATCGATTTGGCAACACTTCCGCAGGAGGTCTCTGGTATGTTTTGGGCTACATGGAGGCAAAGAAGAGACTCAAGAAGAACGACAGGATATTGATGATCAGCTTGGGAGCAGGTTTTAAGTGCAACAACTGCGTGTGGAAAGTAATGAGAGACCTGAAAGATTGTAATGTATGGGAAGATTCCATAGATTGTTACCCTCCAAAAGTTCTAGCCAACACTTTCATGGAGAAATATAGTTGGATCAATGACGAATACTTGAGCTTTGCTGGACTAAAAGCCTTGCTCTAGATTCCCTGGATCTTCCAAGCTTTCTTTCAGTTCAAGTTGGCTCCGCAATGGAGTTCATGTAATTGGTACATGGACTACACGTTATGTCAATTTCACATTATTTTAATTTACTTTTAGATCTCTGAGAAGCTCATGAATAACTTGCATCATCCTTATTGCGCGACATCTTTGCTGTTGCTACCTTGCACTACCATCGTTCTTATGTCTTCCTACGGAATTAATGTCCTTATTGGCCGACATCTTTACTGTTGCGCCCTGTCACTACGATCGTTCTTGTGTCTTCCTAATGTATTAATGATTTCTGAGTTGAATTTTCAACTCTGAGAAATTTACGTTTGTATGTACAAGTTTCAGTGATGTAACTAGTGCACATGCTCACATGTCATTCGATCCTGTGCTCTTCATATCAAACCATTAACGATCTGATCCGCCATTTTTACTAAAACAAGCCCTAATTAGCTATAATCTGCAGATTTAATGGTGCCAGCTTAGATCCAACTTTCTGCAGATTTATTGTTGTTCTGCCACTGCTAGTTTCTTCCACCAAACGTGCTACGTAGTGGAGCTCATGCACGCTATTCTGAGTTCTGACATAATGAAAGAGGTTTAGTAATTGAGATGATATGTCTGATATCTTAAAGAGGTCTTTCTACTGACATGTTGGATTAGAAATCTGAAACTGTCACAGCTACTGTTTCTCATGCTTAGGAGTTTTCAGCTTATAGATTGCTATGGAGGTAGCAACCTGATCTTCTGGTCATATATGAAGTTCTTATACATACAATGCAAGCTAAGCACTTGAGGTATGCCATGTTTTCTACAGAGACATACGGATAAGCAGTCATTACAACTGGTATCAAATAATTATTCATCTCATCAAAGATTCAATACGATAACTCTGAAAATTTAGATCTTCTTCGAGCTGAATGAATGCTCTGAACAACTTAACTCATATGTGGGGTAACTTTTACTTCTGTCCAGAGAAATTTCTCTGCAAAATAATCTTGCATGCATGTGCAGTAAGCCAGTAAAAGCTGGTAAAAATTGTGGTTCTTGTAAAGATCAGAAGAACACAAGAAGATCCCATGATTCTTCAGCCAACCCTCTTCAAGTTCTGATGCTTCTTCGTGCTTAATTATGCAGGATTATTCATACTAAGGACTATGAACTTTTATCTGTGTTACTGAAACAATATCTTCAGACATTTTAGGAGGAGAACAACAGTTGAGGAATTCACGTCCAGACAATATAATCGTACCACCTGCTCTTGCTCGATACATGTATGTTGGATTTGTGATCCAACTACCATAAACGTTCTGGTCCTTGTATAAAGGAGAAATGTATAGTGGCCGAATAAGTGGGATCAAGGAGAGTATATCAGAAAAGGCCCGTTAAACTTCATTTCAGGAATCTTCATTGAAAACACATCCAGGGCCATGGCTCACATGTTAACACTAAACAGTGACAGAATGTGGGAGGCCCAATATTGTTCTTTATCCATTCTTTTTTGTTGGTTTTTTTCTTGTTTTCTTCTTCAAGTTTGAGGCTCTTCCAGTCCTCCTATTCTACTTGTATGATACACTAACAAATGTACTCATGATCATGCTTTGCACATTATTGGACGATTTTTAACTTATGAATCCACCACTTTGAAAGTGGTTTTAGGCTGTTCAAGTATGAACTTCCTATACTCACCCAAAAAAAAAAAAAAAGAGTATTCCGCATGTACTTTTTCTTACAGTTGACTGTTTGTTGGACCATTGGTGGTTGACAAATAAAAGTCCCTTTAAGTTTTGATAATTATAAAATATATAGAATTGGTTAAGAAATTATTTCAGGTTTTAATTTAAAGGACCAA
>JAOTAY010000003.1:31642830-31663107 GCA_025629805.1 Erythroxylum baracoense | reverse complement strand
AAACAGTGTTTGCTTTTCTTCCCTACTCTTTTCATTTGTTTAACTTGATTGTTTCTTGTGTATTAATTCCGTGTTTTGTGTAGAACTCTGCAAAAAAGTTCAGACGATCTATTCAACCCCCCTTCTAGATCGCTTTAACTGTTCAGTGCTGCTTTGGAGCTACGAAAGAGTCAAATTATTGGCCTACGTGGAAGTAGAATGTGGGTAAGAGTAGACTCAGAAGGCAATAGTATCAATTATTTGTGGAAGTCTGATAAAATATTAAAACTCATTTTCTCAATTGGACCCTTCTTTGAACTTTCCTTCGGTGGCTCCTTTTGTCGTCTTTAATCGCTTTACTGTCTGAAAGACTCGATCTTTTACGACGCACGCTTCCTCCTCTTTCTAATGTTTTCCTCAACTTCTCCTTCCTCCCTTTCATGAGCTCTTAGCTTTTACACTTTAGTTCGCTTACAATCAGTGAGATCATGGCCTCACCAGGCTTAGAAGGTAAATGTTTCTGTATCTGTTCATGGGATCTATGTATTTGCTTGCGTCCATTGAAATATATTTAGTTGTTGATTTCTGGGTTTCTCTTGAAATTTCATTTCATGTGTAGTTTTATCCATAGATAGTAGTTGGTCAATCCTGTTATAGGGTGTTTTCTCTGCGAATCTAGTAAAGCTTGGATCTTGGGAACAATTATTTAAAGAATCTTTGCTAAGTTCTAGTTTCGCAACTTGTAAAGTTTCCATCTTTAAGAATTTCTGTTTTTGCCATATGATAATTTCACTTTTCTTTGCTCCTGGTAGTTTCCTATAAATCCTGATCTTTATTGACTCGTGAAGAATATGATACGGCCGTTTTAAATTTAGCAGGCTTTTTACCATTTCTAGATGTGCAGATAATGGAAATCTTGAAAAGATAAAAGAAAAATTACATCCATAGGGAAAAATATAGGAGAGGAAGAAAGTTTTTGTCTTGCTTGTATAATTTTTGTGATTGATGGTTATGCTAGGCGAGAGAGATTTGGAGAAGGGATTAACACAACCCCAGCTCAACCACAACCCACTTGGTGAGCTTTCACCTGCACCATCTCCATCCTCAACATCAACAGCTCCAGCTCTAGTTTTGTCCAACTCTGGAAAACGAATTGATCAAGCAGGAAGAAAGAAATATGTAAAGCAAGTGACCGGGCGCCACAATGATACCGAGTTGCACTTGGCAGCTCAACGTGGAGATTTGGCTGCTGTCAAGCAGATTCTTGATGATATTGATTCACAGATGGTTGGGACTTTGAGTGGGGTGGATTTGGATAAGGAGGTAGCAGAGATAAGGGCATCGGTAGTGAATGAGGTAAATGAATTGGAAGAGACGGTGTTATTTACTGCTGCTGATAGAGGTTACCTTGAGGTGGTGAAGGAGCTGTTGAAGTACTCTAGTAAGGAGTGCCTTTCAAGAAAGAATAAGTCAGGGTTTGATCCATTGCATATTGCTGCTTTACAAGGGCATTGCGGTAATGTATTTGAATTTTTTTTCCTTATTTGGTTTTGATCGTTCAAGCTATCTTTAAGTTCAGTTTATAATTTATTGAACTGAACAAATCAATGCGATTATAGTTGCATGACATATTGGACTGTTAAGTATCATATGGTAAGTAGTAATATTGTAGAAAACATAATCAAGCCCCTGTAGTAAAAAAATGTATGACACAGTGAAAAACAATATGATCATGAAGCCCATATATATTGTAGTTTCATACTTTTTCTTTTTCTCTCTCAGTAGTTTGTCAATTTATGCTGTGGTATACCAAGTAATGAGCTCAAGAGAATGATTGCTTGACTTTTGACAGTTTCAATTTGTTGAAAAATTGATGTCCTCATAGTCAATGTTTTCTTCTGCTTAAAATGATTCCCTTCTTACAGAAATCGTTCAAGTACTGCTGGATCACGACCCAAGCTTGAGTCGAACTTTTGGCCCATCCAATGCTACTCCTCTTGTATCTGCGGCTGTAAGAGGACATACTGCTGTTGTGAATGAGTTGCTGACAAAGGACAGCAGCTTGTTGGAGATATCTAAATCCAATGGGAAAAATGCTTTGCATTTAGCTGTACGGCAGGGACATGTAGATGTTGTCAAAGCATTGCTAAGCAAAGATCCTCAATTGGCACGAAGGACTGACAAGAAAGGACAGACAGTATTACATATGGCTGTGAAAGGGCAGAGCTGTGAGGTGGTGAAATTGCTTCTTGATGCAGATGCTGCTATTGTGATGCTCCCGGACAAGTTTGGTAATACAGCATTACATGTGGCAACCCGGAAAAAGCGGTCAGAGGTATGTCTGTTGCATCATTCACACCTCTGGTGATTATTTTTTGGTTCTTTTGTTATGTCATTCAAGGCCTTAATCATACAATTGATATTTGTTTTGAACCTCTGTAGTTTTTCCTTGAATTATATTTTGAAGACAAATCCTTGTGTCCCACTATAGTTGCCGAATTGTAGTTTCCAGACTTCTATTTTGCATGTTGCATGATTTCTCAATGTAATCATGTAGCTTTCAACAATTTATTAAGATCCAATTTTGAATTTTCTGTGTATTTGCAGATAGTGAATGAACTGTTGTTACTTCCAGATACAAATGTAAATGCACTGACAAGAGACCATAAGACAGCTCTCGACATAGCTGAAGGGCTTCCCCTCTCTGAAGAATCCTCTGATATAAAGGAGTGCCTTGCTCGGTATGATGCTGTTAGAGCTAATGAACTGAACCAACCCAGGGATGAGCTGAGGAAAACTGTGACTCAAATTAAAAAAGATGTTCACACGCAACTTGAGCAGACCAGAAGGACCAACAAGAATGTTCATAATATTTCTAAGGAGCTCAGGAAGCTACACCGGGAAGGCATCAATAATGCCACCAACTCGGTGACGGTTGTGGCAGTTCTATTTGCAACAGTTGCCTTTGCAGCCATTTTTACGGTGCCTGGTGGGGACAACCCTAACGGAATGGCAGTGGTAGTAACCCATGCTTCTTTCAAAATTTTCTTCATCTTCAATGCTATTGCCCTGTTCACATCCTTAGCTGTTGTTGTGGTTCAAATTACACTGGTGAGAGGTGAGACAAAAGCTGAGAAACGTGTAGTCGTGGTGATTAACAAACTAATGTGGTTGGCTTCTGTGTGCACTTCAGTAGCTTTCATTGCCTCCTCTTATATCGTGGTTGGCCGGAAACATAAGTGGGCAGCGATTTTGGTGACAATAGTTGGTGGAGTGATAATGGCTGCTGTTCTTGGGACAATGACTTACTATGTAGTGAAATCCAAGAGAATCCGCACAATGAGGAAGAAGGATAAGCATCCAAGGAGAAGTGGATCGAACTCATGGCATCACTCTGAATTCTCCAATTCAGAAGTGGATCGAATTTATGCCCTTTAATTTGACACTACAACTGCTGCCGAAAACCTGAAGATTGTATCTAGCAAAGTGAATGTTGAAAGAGGTGGATCGAACTCATGGCTGCACTCTGATTTCTCCGATTCAGAAGTGGATCAAATTTATGCCCTTTAATTTGACACTGCTGCTGAAAACCTGAAGATTGTATCTGGCAAAGTGAATGTTGAACTAGACAGTAACGATATTCAGCTAAATAAATCTTTTACTTCCATTAACTGGTATGCTACTAGTTACATTTTTTTGTCTAGTTTAGCCAAATTTGGATATGCCTAGAAAGGAAAATGGAAACTTTAGTACTTTGAACATGGAATGATCTCAACTTTTTTGCAAGAAAATGACACCCATGTGATGTTGATCGTTTCAATGGTGTCAGCATCACGTCTCATGCACTTCACTTGGACAACATATGATTGAAGGTCCTTGCGTTCCCATTTGATCAGGGTCCAACCAGGCGTGACACTGTCTGAATTCTAAGATAAAACTGGAAAAAAAAAACATAATGAAAACCATAAACTAAAGATGGTTCCATTCAGAGTCTACAAGTGTCCTGCAACTGTGCGTGACAAGAGAGCGTTGGAAGTTGGAAGTTGGAAGTTGGAAGCTGAGGAAGGTAAAGGTACAGTCTTGATACAGAATTCTGGACTTGAGAAGCTGAAACAGATAAAAAGAAAATGGTTTGAATCCCAATGAAACAGTGAGAGAGCAAGCAAGCAATGGGAGCCCGAACTAGTTTCTTTACGAAAGCGATAGCTCTTCTCAGATTGAAGACATTGCAAAAGATGTTCTTCAAATTTCCATTCTCCAGTTTAAAATCAACCACTTGGTTGTTGAGCTTGAACCTCTCTTACTTCAGCCTCAGGACCATCCAAACGGTCCCTCTTCGTTGTCTTTTTTTTTTTTTTTTTTTTTTTTCTGCTCTTCCTTGTCCTTCCGTCATCTTTAACTTCAGCTCTGTTTTTTGAAGTTCTCGTCTTTTTCTGTTGGCTTGCTTTTCCTGGTCTGAAAATGCAGCTGTTCTTCTAGTCAGAGCGCTATGTGAGGTCAAGTCATAAGCTTCCAAGGTCTGTGTTATGTCTGTAGAGGAAAAGGAAATTATCTTTCATTACTTTGGTTTGAAAGATTCAATAGTCTGGCTTTAGCATTCATTTAATTGTGCAGAAGTAACAGGTTTTTCTATAATATAGATTGGTTTCATGGATAGAGACTTAAACTGAGGCTGCTGTTGTTCTTTCCAGGAACAGGTTGCTTAGAATAGAATTCTACCAGGTACCTCGCTTGTCACTTGAGATATGTTGGCATAATTTTTTAAATTTGCAATTGCACCCACAATATTGCGATTGCGGTATTGTTGTCACAGTTCACCACAGTTTTGGCTACATTTCCCGCAATTGCCTGCGACCACAGTACAATCTGCTGTCTGCAATTTAAAACCTTGGTTGGCATTGAGTTTTCATAGTCTGACAGTCGATGACTGGCATTTAAGATCGGTGATATTTTGGGGTAACAGGTGTAAGGTTTCGAAATATTGATTTGAACTCAATCAATTTATGTCTCCAGCAATAGAACTTCTAGATCCAGAGACAACTCGGCTTTGGTGAAGTGATGAGGAATAGAAAATTATGTGACTGTATTGGGAAAAAATGAGAAAACTAAGGTTACACCAGAAAGCAATCCTGCCTTCTGCTTAGTTTTGCAATGTTATGGATATTCAGTTATAGTGTTCTATGTTTATGCTTTATCCACTAATGCCGGAGATTTTCTCTTATTCTTCGATCCCACGATCAACCTGAAGGCTATGGTTTCTGTTGTTCTTGGTCAATGGTTTAAGATATGGATTCCAAGAACAGAAAGTGGCCTAGATGCTGGACTTGATACAAGCTTTCTGTTCCTTTCTCACTGATACTCTGCACATTTTCAACACCAATGCAAGAACCTCTTCATATCTTTTATCCTATTTCTTTTCACCTGCAGGGTATTGATGTGTGGTAACTAACAAGCATCTGTCAAGGATTAGGCAAAAGTGAAGCCTTTGTCCTTTATCTTCCCTCTTGAATTCACAGGCAGGAATAATGTGTTTACAGTGGAGTCATCCTCCCTGGTATCTTCCAGATTGTGTGATTTTGAATACTATGAACAGGACCAAAGTGTGTGCTTTTAGTTTCTTGAAGAGATGCTTGTACCAACTAAAGACAAAGACTTCCATTTCATTTTTGTTTGAACAAGAACGAAAGTAAGATTATTTCAATACAATTAGCTTACGCGCCATGAAAGACAAGGCCACTATGCAGTCTATACCTAACACCGGTTAGTTCTTCCCTACTGGCGAACAAGAAAGGTGCCAAGAACATTCACATTTCGTCCTGAGAGTGCTTCAGAGTAGATATAACCGCAATTTAGCTACGATCGATCATGTTATGGTCAGAGCCATTCATAATATTTTATAGATTTTGAGTACGGTAAAAAAAAAATTCCTATTTTTACGAGCCCTCACAAAAAATAAAAATAAATAAAATATATATTCTTTTTGTTATTCTTTATAAGATCAAAAATAAGTTTTATTTTGTTTCATTTTATTTTTTATGATTTACGAGGATGAGCCCTAGGCAGGTGTCCGCCCTGCCATTGCCTAGAGCTGATTATGGTAATATCAAGTTTCAATCACTTGGACTAGGATGGTCTCGTGACATTGTAAAATGGCAATCAACTGTGTGTACAAGTTACCCAAAGGATCTGTAATCTTTAACATTTCCAACTATTACAAGTTACCTGCAGGATGTTCTACGATTCCTTCCTCGCAAAAATAAAATCAATACTGCAAGATCGCTAGTGTAGATTTTATGAAGTTCTGAATATAATCCTGCCCAACAGATCATCAGGTTTCAGGTCACGGATATTTTAATGTTTGTGTGCTCTTTTTGTGCTTGCAGACTGCTAATAGAAGTGTTTGCACAAATGAATCCATGAATCTCACCTACTGCAGTCTAGAGGAAGCTATTTAGGAATAACAAAGCTTGTATTTTTTTCTGATGGCATGAATATCAACTTGAGAAGCAAAGTTCAATTCTTTATTGCGGAAGATTATGTAAGGCCCGATTTTTGTTGGTTTTTTTGTAGAAGTTAGTGAAAAAGTAGAGTAGGGAAAAGCTTTTCTTCTTATATGCTTATCAGTAACACTTAGTGCTCAACATCATCAATTAGCCTTTTTCTTGCTTTCTTTGGTTCTATTCCTGTCAAAGTTCTGGCTGACACATTCACTCATATTAAGGTTTAGCAGACCCACTTAACAAATCTAAAACTTAAAAGGAAGCCCTGGAATGATGCAGATCTAAACTTGAAGATATTCTCTTCCTCTGGATCCTAAACCAAATGTTCTGCCAACCTTGCTAGTTTGAACTGAAATTTTATAGTAGTACAAAGTTAGTTGCTTTCCTTTTGTCAAACTTCATGCAATTTTGAATACTATTCTAAACACAAGTAGTGGGCATCTTCTACTAAGTGCCAACAATTTTTTACACATGTTGATTATAGTTTGCTAATTACTTGGAAAGTGTCATGTTTGGACTTTGATCCAGGATAAAATTTTCCATGTTCATTTGTTTGAATCAGGTTTGTCTTACTCATTTGATCTTACAGGTAGGCTCTCCTTAATTTTGCATGTCATTATCAGATCCCTTATCCTATCATTGACTAGAAGCTAATGATATTTACTTTCTCGAATGTTTAGTTTTTTTCTTATTGGTGCTTAATTTACATTACTTTAACTTGTTTTATACGTAGTATGGTTAGCCCTTTCTAGCATATAGAATTAACGACAAGTAAAGTTTCATATATACCCTTTAAAGCTAACCAATGTCAAGTTTTTTTTTTTTTCATTAAATTGGGATGTACTTTGAGCCAAGATTTTCAACCCTTACTCTTAAAGGAGTTAGAAACTTGGTGGAAGAGAGTTCTTGGAAGCAGTGTCAAGTTGATAGTGAAACAGAAACTTGGTGGAAGAGAGTTCTTGGAAGCAGTGTCAAGTTGATAGTGAAACAAGTTGATGATTGGAAGATCAATCTTCTTTTTCTTTGATCATTGAAAATAATGAGGAACATTCAGATTTAATTAGTCTTAAGGACCTCCATGAATGATAACCACTAAGTCTGCTTTTAATCCTGTATCAGAAGGTTTAAGGGCAGGGTGGTGCCCTATGAAATAGGCTTTAAGCTGTTTGAATCTGAATCAGGGTTCTTTCTTGTTCTTTCTACGGAAAAGGGGGGTTCAAGAGCTCCTCCGGTCATCTTTAGGAAAGTTCTTCATTATAGTTAATGAAAACCATTCTATTACTGCCAACTCAAGAGAGACGAGCGCTCTAAAATAATCGGTTTATGGAAGTCCGATTAATATGGAAACATTGGAATTTTACTTTTAGACTTTCAAAAGCACTTTAACTTAAGACCATGTGAACTGTCAGGAGTAGCCATAGGATATATCTTTTGTTGAATAGGTGCTGATTCTAAAGGAATGAATGGCCAATTATTTTTCAGTTGCATAAACTTGGGATATGATCTGCTAAATATTTAAGGACTTGGCACTAATAACAACTCCTGCTCAACAGAAGTAAGCACGAAATCAGGATAAAGAAAGGCATGAAAAGAGAACATCAGAAAGCAGACTAGATTTTATGCTTTTCCTTTTGCTGTTGAAGTTCATCCCCTGCAAAGAACAGATCTTTCTTGATTTTCAATTTTGGAAGTTGAAAATGAATAAAACCCCAATTCACTTGCAGCCTTCCTTGTGTGGGACAACTGTTGTGATTGCTTGCAATGAGCTATTGCCCCTTGTATTGGATTCTCAATCTCTGAATTTGTACTGCTGCTTCTCTTGAGAAAAGGCAGCTCAGTAGACCTGTTTGAATTGGTTGAGCTTGATGAAGAAGAAGAAGAAGAACCTGATGATGAAGAAGACAATGAAAGCTTGGTTATGGAATGTCGTTTGATTGACATTGAGAAAGATCTTCTGTGAAGCCGACCACTTCCATCCTCAGTTTCTTTGCTCAACTTCTGGCTTGCGTTTGTTGATAACTGGTACTTTTCTCTCTGTATTTGCCCGAACGGATTTTTCTTTCCAGCCTTTACATGTCTGTTCATTGATTCTTTGGCTCTTGAAACTGTCCCTTCGTCTGCAACTTTTGTAGCAGCAGTACAGGAATCTGCTGAACAACCTGACCTGCCAAACAAAGACTTGAGATAAGCCCTAGAGGCCTTCAACTTTGAACCAATTGATGAAGACTGTTTGATTATATTGAGCTTTCTGGACCATGGTTTCTTTTTATTCTCTCCAGTGAAATCACTGGATTCAGTTGAATTATACTGGAAGAAGTACTCTTCAGGATTCAGTTCTCTACTAACATAGCAAGACTCAGCAGGAGAAACATTGCAGGACTCAAATGGCGTACTTCTGGTTGTTGGTGTAGCTGCAGTTGTCATCGATGGTGTGCCATAGAATTCTTCATAAGCATCTTTTCTCTCATTATAGCCAAAGTTGGAGCTTTCCAAGAGCTTTTCAACCATTTGTAAACGTGGTGGGAGGTGAAGAGGAAGGAGCTTTCCTTTGTAGAAAAGTTCATCAGCTGGTGAAGTTGTACTGTACTGCTTTTCTAGTGAATTGGAAGACATTTGGAACTCAAACTCTCTTTGATGTGGAGGAGAGCTTATAGAGTGGCACATGAAGTTGGAGTATGAGCTAACTTCCATGTCAATATACTCTTCCTCTGCATGATCATACAACTGGAGGTTCAAAGCCATCTTTAGCAGATCAAGTACAGAAACTATGATTGATCTCTCTCTGTTAGATATGCTCACTTTTTGTGCCTGGAGTGAGTAATTGTGTGCTAGAAATGGTGGAGCAATGAGAAAATGAAGGAAAGTTTCAATATTTAAAAGGCTGACAAAGCTAAGAAACTGTAGACAGTGTTCAGAATCTTTTTAGTCTTTTTATTGCTTCCAGATATGTTCTAACATTGTGAAAATAGGAATTGCTCTAATGGTCCAACATTGACCCATGTTTGTTCTTTCTTTTTCTTATAAACTGATAGCTGATTTGTCATTGCCTGTTACACTATAAAAGTGGGTAAGGAAGTCATCTCACCCATCACACATCACACACACACACACACACACAGTTTTCTTTAATAAAGTTTGTTTAGGAAGAGACTCATGCACCTCTTGTTTGCTCAGGAATTGGTCATATTCTGTTTTGTTCTGCAGGATTCCCTGAAATTATACTTTCCAATGAGTAAATCCAAAAATTTGAGACAACTTAACTCATCCAAGATTATGATTGGTCAGAACCAAAAACACATTGAATTTATTAATATCAATCGATAACTCATTCGAATTATGCGATTTAAGGACTATTTACAAAGAAAATTTCTAAACAACATACTTTTTGATTAAAGTCTATTCACACTATAATTAACAACTTCAAACAAAAACAAGACAAAAGTTTGCTCCAATACAGTACTTGGAGCCTGAAATGCTGATAAGACAAGGCCATGACCTTGAAAACTATTTAATATCTCTTTTGTCTTATGCAACATCCTCTTAAGGTCAAGTGGTTGGAATTTCAAAGGAGCCCATGTCTTTATATACATTATTACTATATAATAGATCATTTGTTTCTTCTCTTCCCTTTAATTAAGTGAACAAGCTTGAAAAAGCTAATAAATTTATAACTAAAGGTTACTTTTAACACTTTACTAAGTGTCACTACTTTTACTGGATTCCTGGGATTGTTTTGTTTCACTTGATGCAAGTGTCTGCCTTTTGCATCATCTTGTTAACAATCATATCTTCCTTTGGTTCACAAAAAGTTGTTAATCTAAGTCCTTTTTTTATTCTTTTCATAAGTTTAATCTTTCTTAACAATTAAAACCTTCTCCATAAAAATGAATCAAAATTCCAAACCTAAGTTTGATAGATCATCCTTAATGGAGATTGTAGTTACTATGAAATGAAGTGACTACGGAGAATCAAGTGTTAGCTTCACTAAGAAAACAACTGATAGGCCGACATTTTATGGTGGAGATAAAAGGAATTGTGGATGGTTATGCCTAACAAAGCTCGAGACTTTTGTTGGTCTTTCCTTTTGTCACACACACCTCCTGTATTTAAGAACTCGCCCTATCTTTTTGTCTTCTTGTATTATTAGTATTACTGTATATAACAGTATGAAACTCATGACCTGAGACAAATGTCAAGGGAAGAAACATATCATCGGAGTTCAAAAAATTTCTGATCTTTTCTTTTTTTATATTCATTTGAAAAGGGTCTATAACACATTATGCAACTGCTTTCTCTTGGAACTTGCAAGTCCTTTTTAGGCACCACCAAGTGTATTGTCAAAAGCAAGCTGTTAGCGTCAGCGAATCCATTCATAAGCTTGTTCTTACCCACTGGTTTGAATAGGAAATGGGAATAAGATAACTCAGCCCATCTGAAGATAATTCATACTCAAAAACTTCATCACTTGCATAAAATAGGCATCATTGGCAGGCAACTATCATGCCAACAGTATTGGGCATAAATTGTCCCTTCTACCTCGGTCTATATCCCAGCATCGTATTGTATTCCCACACGTTCCATCGGTTCTTTTTTTCTCAGAACTAGTTAACCACATATAGCTCTGCTGAATGATACCTTCACAAACTATTGTCTCTGTCTCTGAGATATGAAATTAGGATTCTGCTGGGACATAACTGAAGCAGAAGTAAAGAATAGCCACAGATGTGTCTATCCTGTAGACCCACCACCCAGAAAATATGGTTGCCAAGGTCGTTTTCTACCAACCTCCAAGTTCAAGCAGTCTTTGTTCTGAGCAAATGGGTTCCATTTGCTAGATATCCAACCAGCAACAGATGTAATAAAACTACAATAGCCACAAAAGTGGCAGTCGTTTCAATGACATTCTTTAACAGAACTCCAGTGGGGGGCTACAAATCCACTATCTCCTGTACTCTTGCCTTGAAAGCATCCATGGCCCTGCATAATCATTATGTTCCAAAAGACAGAATCACAATTTCCAGATCAGGAAACTTTTTCTCACCATATCTGCCTACCTTTTTGATTTTCCATAAATTTGTATAAACTGAGGTGTTCTAAACCCCATTCTCCCATTCTATTTGAGGGTCATCTCCACAACCAATGAGTCGTCCCCACTGCCACCTTTGGCTACATACCTTTCTGAATTTGACTCCCGGTGGCAGAGCGCGAAGACTCTGACCAGCTTATATTTCTGCCGCATGATATGAGCAAGCAATGTCCCAGAAATCATTAAGATTATCCATATACATTCAAATAAACTTCATTGATACAGTTCATCAAATTCACGATACAACTTTGACAATTTACAGAAGAATCAACAAATATAAACTTCAGTACTTTTATAAGTATGTTACACCAAAAGCTTTTAATTTGGTTATAGCTTCCGGGAAGGTCAGGGAAAAGATGAACATCACGTCTTATTGATTAAGATCATCACTACCTCACATATAATTACAGCAATAACCTATACGAGAAGAGCTTTCTATTACTTGCTTGCAGCTGTATCACCAGATCTCAGCTCTCGTTCAAGCTCATCGAATTCCCAGTCACCAATCTCTTCTCCTGAGTAGTCTCGGCCAACCTTTCCAATCTCTGACTCCAGCTTTGCTAATTCTGCCGCATGGTCAAGAACTGGCTGTACCTCAACAGCAGATGCCTTGGGATCATCATCTGACTCAGATTTTCCTATGGTAGCAGGATCTTCCATTGGCTGGTTGGATGAACTTCCAACCAACTTCTCTGATGCAATTTCGGCTTTTGGAGATGGCATCTCCACATCCAGATCCGGTCTTTCAATAGAGTCAAATTCCACCCTTAACTTTCCAATATACTCAAATAGCTCTTTAATGCGCATGTCATCTTTCCTGAATCAGAAAGGTCGAAATATGAATATTTCCATACAATATGCAGCTAAATAATGTAAATAATGAATAATGTCCAAAAGAAGAACGAATAAAACAAAGGAATATTGGACTGAGATAGAATACCACCTAGAACTTGCCTCTTGTGAAGCATAAAATTGCTCTTTCATGCTGTCCACTACGCTAAAGATGGCAATAATCTGAAATAAGGCAGGATAAATTTTAAGATTTGTGATCTATCCCCCAGGAGTTGTGCCCTTAAAATAATGGGATATTAGGCCATGTTGGACATCTTACACTTCCATAGTGCATCTAATCAAATTTCTCAAATATCCAGTAAACATTACTTTGGGCACATGGATATCAATGAGGAAACTTCAATTTCAAAAGTTACAAACATAGAATTATTTTGTAAAAGAAGCCATGGATAACAGAACAAATAAGGCAGAAATCACAGATGTTCCCAGAAGCTGCTGAAGTTATGGTCTTGTTCTTTTTCCCGAACAGAAGGGAGAAAATTGGAAAAGAAGAGTGGTGTCTAATAACAACCTGACAAGTTGATTACACTATTAAATAGCAAAAGCATCAATAATCATAAGACTCCTGACCTCAAAACGATATGCATAATTTAAAAAGATCAGAAATGCAATCCCTTCACAGTGCTTTATCCAAATGTAGGCAACCAAATTAAGATATGTTTCCACGTAAACTAAGGGTACATACGCAATCTTCATCATTCAAGCATCCTGTGCAGGAAGAGAGAAAAAATAATAGCATTGCAGTAAATGCAGAATGCATAAATCTTTTGTTCATATATAGGAGCACTGACTCAGCAAGCAGGAAACGAAACCTAGCCTACCTTAGCTTCATAGCCCAGATATTCTTCCTCAAGATTTTGCCTTGGGTTTAGTACTTTAGAATCTTCATTCTCTGCACTAGATGCCATCCCCGACCTGTATCATCAAGTGGACCAAACATTTAATAGGGGATCAAGATATAACTCATCATGTCAGCCTACTGCATTACCCTTCACTTAGTTGCTTTAGGTTCTCTACATATTTTCCAATTCGGCTGACTGAAGGCTCCAACTCTTTCTGCATGATAGATGGGTGTGGAGTATGAGGAACAATGCGTACATATACAGCAAGAGAGAGAGAGAGAAGTGATAGACAAGAATTCCTAATTTGGTTAAATTTTCTTCACAAATAAACCAAACCTTGTAATCGGAGAGAAGTTCGATAGCCAAATTTGTAAAATACTCCTCGTGCCTCCCCAGCTCATCACTTGAAAGAGTAAACAATCATCCACAAGATTGCAAGGCAATTTCAGTAATGAGGAACGAGACACAACAAAGATAAATTTGCTCCCCGTCATAAACCTCCACAGGCAAAACAAATCAACTACAGTATAGAAATGGGGAATGTCACCAACTCAATAACAAAATATTACTTACTTGACCTGCTTCTCCTTATTTTCTGTAGCATAGCGTTGAAGAGTCCAAGAATCTTCCAGAAAATTAATCCATGTGCTGAGAACATCTGCTTCTACTTTGCATGCAGAAATTGATTTTGACAGTTCATCTTCCTACAAACAGATTAAGAAAAAACAACAAATATGTAAATAATGAGAAGACCAAAGACCTCACACCAAATAATTGCAAACTCATAAATTTAGAAAGAAAGCCCAAGAAGAAAATTCAAAACCTTTGTTGTCAAATGCTCCAGAATCTGATTGTTAGCTTCGTCAAATTGATCTCTTTCTTCCCTGGCATTCCTAAGGCGTGCATTTGCAGCAGCCAAAGAGATATTAACCTAAAAGAATGAACTGTCACTATGTACTTGTCATCACTAAAGTATAAATAACTGATTATAGAGTAGGCATATCAGTTCAAATAATTCATTGACCAATCCATTGTCTGAATGATCCATATGTTTTAGTTTCAAAAGGGTACAAGAATGCCTACAAATCAGAGAATACATGGGGTGCAGCTAGTTCAGAAGTCCATCAGAAATGGAATCAGGATATGCCAGTATAAAATTGAAGTTTTAAGCCTGTTTTGATGCCACTTAAACATCAGATCTCTAATTCCCCAATTTCAACATTAATCAATTTTACATCAGTTTTGCTAAAAGTATTTGATAACCAGAAGTTTATGCAGTAAAATAAGTTTTGTAGCAGCGTTCCATTAAAATAAGCATATTCCGAAGTATAATATGATAAAACAAATCCCAGTTAAAGTGGTACCAAACCAGCAGTCGGTCGAACAAGGGGTGACTTGGAACAGGAGAATTGGGTAAGAGGGAAAAACCTTTTTCAGTTGAGCTTCAAGTTCATCTCTTTCTTTTTCAAGCCCTGCAATCTCAGCTGATATTTCCTAGAAAGATCGGAAAGAAAAATAAAATTTCCATTACAATAAGGGGAACAAAACTCTAGCATGCTTAATAGTAGCATCTACTTCTCTTCCTATGTGGGCAGGCACAAAGCTTAGAAAGATCATAAACCGTGAAGAAAGCTATGCCTGGGAAGAAATAAAGTTTTCAAGTAAAGCGTTATAAAAAGAATTTCTAACTTCTAACGTGCAATGGCTTATCTGAGGAACATTATGCAGCTGACTGAAAAGACCTTTCCATATATGCCAATCAAACCAAACAGACAGCAAAGCTCAGAATAGCAAAAGAACTTGATTAAATATATCAGAATGCCTATATATATATATCAATGTTACTTAAAGCCAAGTCCCAAGCGTTAAATAGGTAAGAGTAAAATATCACTCACATAGCAAAACCATGTCAAAAGCTTGCACAAGAGGGCACAAAATTTCAATAGTAAAGCTCCCACTGCACAACTTCTCACAGGAAGATATATCGCTTTTAAACAAAAAACTTCCGAAAATTTGCAGTCAAGCCTGAGTAAAAATGTAGTTTCTTTTCTGGCTTACAGAGCAATCTAACAACAAATGAGAATCCCAAAATATTGATGCAAAAGCACATTACCTTCTCTTTTTCATTAGATTCGTCAGCTTTGGTAACACGAACTTTAACTGCCTCTTCCTTTTGCAATCTGCCAAATACAGGAGGATAAAGGAAAGAGAAAACAACATGAGTCTGACTCTAGTTTACTCATTTCATCTGTTCACCATTATTTGTATGCGTGATAATTGAGACATGCATCATTTTCATTAAAACAGACAAAACATGCTTCACCGATTCCTCCAAGTAACTAAGAATGCATCATTCTTGTTAAAACTGGGACCGAATCATGAATTAGATCTCAACTCACCAAACAAAATTCCATGTTCTCTAAACATAATTTTAACTCGATCTTCCTTCAAACTCATAGAATTCATGGAACATCTTAATGCAGTGACATAATATTCCAGCAATAGAACTAAAAAAGAGCAGACAGAGCCTGAATAAACAACTATTATTGCACACCCGACTACGAGGTGGAAGTCAAGAGACTAGAGAAAATGATCCATGCTTCAATTAGGTTCTATACCTGCTATCTAATATACGCTTTTCGGATTTTTTCATGGAGTTAGCCAGAGATTCTGACAACACCTTCAACTTGTCAATCTGCTCATAAAAGAAAAAGAGGTGAGTGACAATGGTCACAGCTTTGTAATTTGGGCTAAATATCATCTCTGGTTGATATTAGAAAGAATATTATAAAAAATGACCATTCATGCAAGACCAAACCACATTCAAGAGTATCAATTTTAAGGAAAAGTAAAGAGATGAAGCGACATCCAAGCAGGCACCCATATTATGATATATATATTCAAGTTCCACGAAAAGAAAAATGTAAGAACAGCAACTGTCAACCTGTATCCAGTTGATGACACAACGACAGAAAGCATATCAAAACCTTTAAGACAAGCATGTAACTATAAAAGACAATCCAACAGTGCAAGCATAGCCTACCTTTTGAGCATGAATCTCAGGAGAATCTCCAGAGTTCAAGTTTTTCTTTCTCAATAGAAGTCCTTCCAACTTGGAACAGATTCGGATTTGTGCGAGAGCTTTTCTCAGGACCTACATTATACACATTCATTCATCGTTTTCCAACATCAACATGCCTCTATTAACACATAAAAATAGACAAGATTCTACAATTATTCTCATTCTTAAGGTGATTTCAAGAATGAAATCAGAAATCATGAAGTTATCTGTATGCAAGTTGCAACGCATTGTGTTTCTGGGCCAACTTTTTTATATAACTTCAATGATTTTTTAATTGTATCATAGGAGCCTTGTGTATCTTTTCCAGTTATTCTTATTGGACTTGATAAGGGCCATTCAGAAAATAGCATAAACACCTGCCATGAATAAACTTAACTCAGACCACATAATTTTGACATGACAGAGGAGAAATAAATTGTCACCATTGTCCAAGAAAAAATAAAATACACTAAAAATCAGCATGCTAGCGTGAAAGCCATTATTGTGGTCACTCCAAATACAAGTGAGGGAAAAAGAGAACAATTTATTCAGCTCACCTGAATAGCATCTTCACTAGTTTCATCAGAAGTTTTTTCTTGACCTTCATCCAATGGTTTCTGTGAGCCACTAATTTCATCAAGTTTATTCCTCAGATTTGAGGCTTCAGCATCTATTCTGTGACCAAATATGCATCAAATAACATATTAAGAAACATCAACTAACGTTTTTCCTTCATATAGTCAATATACTATGTGCTAAGGATTTCGGAGGTGGGAATATGACCCATAGCATGTTTCCTTAACTAATAAGTGCATAGATAGTAAAACAAATGAGTAACTATACTTAAAATTATTTTGGTTTCCTGAGTAATTAACAAGGAACAATAACTTTCCTCCACTCCATCATCATCCATCATAATTCAAATACATATAAAACTGCACAGTTCCATAGAGACAAATTAAACTTCAAAATCAATTTCACAGAGCAATAAGAAGGAATGGGCCATAGCAAAGATGAGATAACCAAAATCGCAACAATTACCTGCTAAATTCAGCACTAATTTTTAATCCAGTTATTGCACCTTGCACAAATTGGAGCAGTTCCTCCCGCTTCACCTAAAGTCAGGCAAATAGAGAGAAAGGTCAAATGATCCATCTTCATTTTCATTACAAAAGAATAAAAAGAAAAGTAAGCATCATTGAGAAGTCCTGCAAAAATGCTCAAGCAAATCATCCTGTTATTCCAACTTGACGTAACCACTCACCAAATTGATGGAGAAGCAGGATTATGTAATCATCTTATTTCAGAATTGTAAAGAACAGCATTGTATTCCTAAGTGGATCTCATACTCACTTCTGTTATTTATTTTTTCCAAAAAATCATTCTCAGCTCAAAGCATTAACCAATTCAAGTTTAGAACATATGTTCTATACCAGGAGAACAAACATCAGCATGTTGTTAATGAATCCAAGAAGAATTCTTACAAAATGATTTTAGTTCATCTTCATTTCTTACCAGCACTTCATCTTGATATCTTGCAAAAGCTGTGGCAAGATCCTGTATACTACTCACAATAGCATTATGAACTTCTTTCCCTCCAGTTAAACAATGCCTGCATGTAATTATATTTGAGAAAGTAAACGAAAAGTATGATTATTTTCAGGGTCATATTAAGAGCTAGATTCTGGCTCTATACGTATACCATGCTACACTACATATCCAAGCAGATCCATGTGAATTGCCAAATTAAACTAAGATTCTGGCTCTATATGTATACCATGCTACGCTACATATCCAAGCAGATCCACGTGAATTGCCAAATTAAACTAAGTACTTGCTTGTAAAACTAGAACTAATAAATGTAGGTCCCCATGAAGTCTTGGAAGTTATAATATTTTTGCCTCATCAAAAATGATATGTTTCTAATGGCCCCACGAATAGCCAAATAAAGTAATATCATCTCAAATCATGATTTGACCGCTGAATTAATAATCAAATAGCACGCGGAATCACCTGAACATCACCAGAAGCAAAGAAATTTCTTCTTCAGTTGGCGGTTCAAGAATCTGAATCATAGAAAACAGTTAGCCTGCAGTTAACCTTCATGCCCAGGAATTATATGAAGCTAGTAGTTAAACATAAGGATATAGGACATCCAGATTACAGCTGCTTTTGCGTTTGACGAAGAAGAACTAAAGGGCTATGCATCTACAACTTCGATTAAGCAACCACTCCAAATTTCAAACCAATATGTGCACTTCATTGCCCGAAGATGAAGTCTATGTTGGCAAAGAATGTTTTCCAAGGTTTATTATATCACAGGTTTAACTTGATAGAAACTGAAATGCTGAACTTAGTTTACCATACCATGGATAATGTTATGCCCTCCAGAGCCTGACTTTGAAGAAAAACGTCTCGAAAGTTCATTGGCTCACCTCCAACATCCGAATCGTAATATAACACCTACTTGATTCAGCAGAAAACACAAAAACAATTTCCGTCAAAATCGTTCTAAAACAAATTTCACAATGGACAACATTTTGGTATGTTACCTAACGATGCATTGACTTACCACAGCTGATCTCTTTGGACTATCTTTACCATCATCGTTGACGAGGTGCTCCTCGAGACTCTTCCTTTTATCTTCAGCAGAACTAGCCACAAATTTCTCAACCTCTTTGAGCACAACCAACCATCTTTTCAACAACATAACTCTCTCGGAGCCTCTACAAGAGACCGCAGCATCCTCTAGTCTCTTCACTGTTTGCTTAACGCTTCTATAGCTCCGATTCCCCTGAAACGCATCACCGAATCAAAGAAAGAAAGAAAAGGAAAGTCAAAATCAGAAAACCTCTCAACAAAAAACCCCTTAATGCAACAGTTAACCGATTACAAGAGTTTCCAGGAGGTAAAATTTGAGGGAAAAAGAAAAAGACAGGTCGAGTTTTGAAAATTGATTACAATGCGATCTTGCAGGATTTTGGCGCCTTCAGCGACAGCTTGGCCGGCGTGTTGGACGACGGAGTCAGCGTAGTTCCTGACAGCACGAGTGAGGTTGTTCTTGTTCCCCACCTGCACTGCCTTGTTAACTGCGGATCTCAACCACGACATTTTCTTACTCTTTCTCGCGAAAATTCTCACTTTCTTGGGAAAAAAAATGTTCCGCGAAACAATCAGCAGACGCGCTTAAGAAAGAAACAGACTTCTGTCCTCTTTGGTAAAATGAAAATCAAATATTATCCTTTCGGTTTTTAAAAAAAGGTTGGAGCATGCGATGTCGTTTACGCTGGTTGAGGTCCTTGAGGAGGAAGAAATGGTGGGAAGTTCACTATCACTGCTTATCTCTTGACAGGTGGTTAAGAGGCAGAACTCGGTGCGACGTCGTTTAGAGATTCTCTATCAAGCATCAAATGACCTATACCTACCAGTCTTTTCTTTTTCTTTTTTCCTTAATGAAATTAACCTACCAGTCTTAGTCTAATGATAGTTAAGTTTGAGATATTTAATTTTTAGGATCTAGGTACCTTGATTAGGGTTATAGGACTAGTTCCTATAAGGGCAATTTTTAAGCTTGATGGGTTATAACCAGTGTTTTAAAAATCAGACCAAACCGGCCAGTTGAACAGGTGAATCGGTGAATCAGAGCATGAAACGGTCCAATTTAGCCCTTATTTTTTGCGAGTGATTGATCCGTTCATTTTACGGTCGGACCGGTAAAAACCACTAAACCGGTGAAAGAAAAAACCGGCCGGTTCATTTAAAATGAAGAGTTTTTCTTCAAAGATTAAAACTTTTAAAATGAAAATGTTATTTATCAGGAAAATGCAATTCCAATAATTGATGAAACACCACAATAATATGAAGGTTATTAATTAATTTTCTTTGTAATATAATATTAAAGATTAGATATATTATTTCTAAGTGTAATTTTGTCTAATATTGTTTATTATGAAATTA
>JAOTAY010000003.1:31604483-31628305 GCA_025629805.1 Erythroxylum baracoense | reverse complement strand
TACAAACCAACCACTGTCAATGGTAATGGTAATCATTCCTTCCTCTTAACCAACCATCATAATTATAATGATAATATTCATTCTCATTCCTCACTATATTCATTCTCATTCCTATTACCATTCTTCTGTGCGAACCAACCGCACCCTCAATGTTGTCTCAATTTGAAACCTGTCTGCTACCATACAGAGTTTGGAAATTTTAAGTCGAAAGTATAGCTTTGCAATCTGTACATGAATTGACGGAGTTAAGCAGATCTAACAGTTTTTGAAAATTGTTAATTTTATTAGAGATTTTATCCCTCGCAAGTAAGAATGTAAAAATCAGCTCAATCCATTTTTGGCCTAGATTGATCGAGCTATGGGCTTATCCGGCCTGATCTAATTTGTAGCCCGTCGTTACTTCCAAAACGACATCATTTTATCAAAAACGACGCTATTTTGAAATTTTTTATTTAAATAATAAATGATTGGCCGAGATGAATTAGCCGTGGCCTGTTAAGTCATAATCCTAACCGAAATGGATTAGCCTGTGGCTTTGGCCATTGACATCTGAGTATGGAATTATATAACAAATATATAAATTTAATGGTTTTGTAAGATTAAATATATTATTATTAACACAACAGTGTATATAAATTATTAGTCATTTAACTAATTTATAATATTAAATTATGTTTATTTTATTTAGTATTTAGTATTTATGTTTATTTTATTTTGTATTTAAATATTAATATTAATAAATATTTATATTTATTTAAAAGTATATAAATGAAATTGAATGCATCTTTTAAAGTTAACACAACGTTTTTGAGTTTTGACAACTCCATATTATTTCTGTAGATTCTCTATCGAGTGAATCACTCACTTTCGTTTCTCCGGCGACGATCTATTTCAATTAATCTCCGATCAGGTAAACCCTAACCCTAACCTAACTCAACCCTGTCGATTTATGTATGTAAACGTAAGAAGCTACAAGCTTTACTCCGGAAGATTGAAGAGAATATAGTGTAGTTCTTCTTTCTCTACTATGATTCTTTTAGGGTTCTAATTACTGGTGACCGTAGAAATTCGAATATGGACCACCATGAAGACGAGTGCCGCGTTGGAGGCGAATCCCAAAGTAAGCAAGACGATGAGGTGAGCCTGTTTCCTCGAGGTTTTGCGCATAGTGATTTTTACTAAGGCTGTTGTGGTGTTTATGTGCTTTCAAACAGGAATTCTTTTGATTGCAACTCTGAATATGAATTTTACTCTAAAAAAGTTTCGTTCCGGTTTTCATTTTTCAGGAAGCCACTGCTCGACTTGAGGAAATTAAGAAATCTATGGAGGCAAAAGTGTCTCTTCGTCAGAGTAACTTGAATCCTGAAAGACCTGGTAAGTTGCTTTGCAAGAATTTGAGGATGGAATTTATTTTAATTGACTTCATTGAATGTAATGAATGAAATTGATCAGAAATGTAAAATTTATGAACCTTGATTGGAAGATAAAGTAGCATACGTGCAATATTTTGCCCATGATTCAAGGAGAACAGAAATCGATGAAGTTAATCGTGTTATAAATCAAATAAGTTGCTACGTAGTCTGTTCTTGGACTATCCTTGATAGGCTAATCCTGCTTCATTTGTTTCTTTTTTGTTAAATATCAAGTTAGTCTGTCTTTTAAGTATGTTTGAGGCTGCATTCTATGTTGCTTGTGCTTTAGGCTTTTAATATAATACTGTCACGTTGACTTTAATGTAATTATCACCCATCAGATGCAGGGTTTCTCCGGACATTGGATTCTAGCATCAAACGTAATACTGCAGTTATCAAAAAGTTAAAGCAGATAAATGAAGAACAGAGGGAAGGGCTGATGGATGAGTTGCGAAGTGTGAATCTTAGCAAATTCGTTAGTGAGGCTGTGACAGCTATATGTGATGCAAAGCTTAAAACATCTGACATACAAGCAGCTGTTCAGGTAGCCTGTTTATTCAGTCATTGGCATAATACTCGCTGGTGCTTGTTCCATGTTATTAAGTCGGGCTAAAATGCACATGCTAAAGTTGTTAAAATGCAATCTGATCTTTACTTTTCAAACTGTTTTGGCTCTTCATACAGTGTATGGAAGTATTCTAGTCTTGTTATATGTTGAAGGTCACATTCTCGCATGGACAATAATACATAATGCTGCAGTTATACATTCTCTTTTTTTAATGCTTTGCCCTGACACTTATGTTCATCTTCCTCAGATCTGTTCCTTACTTCATCAGAGATACAAGGATTTCTCACCAAGCTTGGTACAAGGACTTTTGAAGATCTTTTTTCCTGGAAAAACTGGTGAAGACTTGGATGGGGATAAGAATTCAAAGGCTATGAAAAAGCGGAGCACCTTGAAATTGCTTGTCGAACTTTATTTCGTTGGAGTTATAGAGGATGGCAGTATTTTCATCAATATAATTAAGGATCTCACTAGCTTAGAACATTTAAAGGACCGGGATAGTACACAAACAAATTTGACTCTCCTTGCTAGTTTTGCTCGACAAGGGAGAGTCTTTCTGGGATTGCCACACTCCGGACAAGAAATTTATGAAGAGGTGCCAAAAATCTACTCTCTCTGTCTCTCTGTCATATGTCATTTTGTAGTTATTTGGGCAGTTGGACTAGGATCTGGAACTGGTTATTTCTTTTCATTAAGAACTAACTTGTTCTTGCTTTAGTGCCTTGATTAAAGTGATAATGTGTGGGATGTTTATCAGCACTTATTATTTATGTCAATTGCTTTTATTTTTCTTTTGCTAAGACACTTTATTCTCCTTGTGATTACTTGCCCATATGGGTCTGAATGATCACCTACTAACCTAGTGATGTCTGGTTGCAGTTTTTTAAAAGCCTCAATGTCACATCTGATCAGAAGAAGATTTTCAGAAAAGCTTTTCACACATATTACGATGCTGTAGCAGAGCTGCTTCAATCTGAACATACTGTAAGAGTTACACTCCTTTCGACCTTAGAACTATATACTGCTTTAACCCAGGACAGGGGATCATGAGTTTATCTTATACTCACCTTTGTTTTTTTATTTAGTATGAAGACTGTAACTGTCAATTATTATTTCTTAATAGTCACTTCGTCAAATGGAGCATGAAAATGCAAAGATTTTGAATGCTAAAGGGGAACTCAGTGATGAAAATGCTGTAGCATATGAGAAGTTGCGGAAGTCTTATGACCACTTATATCGTAATGTTTCATCGTAAGTTTTCTACAATTGCTTCTTTTTTTGGGATCTTATCCATGTTGATGAGTTACCACCCATAAGTTTGTTAATATATGTGTTTGTAGAGCAGTTGATCTGGTTTTCACACTCAATATTTTGGATAGGGAAATAGAGTATACTTGAGTATACTTGATAGAGAAATTTTAGCTGGCATCGGCAATTTTTTCTTTGATTTATATAATATACATAAACTTTTTGTTATCAGTTTGGCAGAAGCGCTTGATATGCAGCCCCCAGTGATGCCAGAGGATAGTCACACGACTAGGTTGACTTCAGGTGAAGATGCATCCCTGCCTGCTGCTGGGAAAGATTCTTCTGTTCTGGAGGCTTTGTGGGATGATGAAGATACGAGAGCCTTCTATGAATGCTTACCAGATCTCAGGTTTGTCAGTGCTGGATAATAGCATTTGAATGAAAGTAAATCAAAGACCTGTTAATTATTATTTACCAAAAATGCCTCATCATTTAATATGACTTGTTCATTGTTCTTGGATCTTTGAAACTTTGGTGCGAATTTAGAAAACATGCTAAATTTTCCTTCCAGAGCATTTGTTCCAGCTGTGCTATTGGGAGAAGCTGAACCCAAAGTAAGCGAGCAGTCAGCAAAGACTCAAGAGCCACCAACTGTGAGTAAATGCTTCAGTTATCTAACAGAATTTACTTACTCCGTAAACAGATAAAGTTGCTGTATTTGTGTTTTATGCTGACGTTGTGCATCACTTTTGTTTAAGGAATCGGCACCTGGATTGGAACTAGGCCAACCTAACGATACATCAGAGGTTGCAGAAGAATCTGGTGCTGTGCAGGAAGGAAAGCCAATAGAGAAAGGGAAGGATAAGGAAGAAAAAGATAAAGAAAAGGCCAAAGATCCAGAAAAAGAGAAAGTGAAAGAAAAAGATATGGATAGAAAAGGAGAAAACGAGAAAGATAAACTTAAAGGTGTTGAAGGGACAAATTTGGATGCTCTACTGCAGAGGCTTCCTAGTTGTGTTAGCCGTGACCTAATTGATCAATTGACAGTAATCATACTTCTGCAGTTTGTCGTTTCACTCGTTCATTTTAGCAATTCCACACGTTATGTGATGTGCAGATCCTATGGTTATGAATCTTCAATTTCTTTTCTTTTTTCAGGTTGAGTTTTGCTATTTAAATTCAAAGTCAAACCGGAAAAAGCTTGTGAGGGCATTATTTAATGTGCCTAGGACATCTCTGGAGCTGTTGCCTTACTACTCACGGATGGTTGCTACCTTATCAACTTGTATGAGAGATGTATCTTCTATGCTCTTACAGATGTTGGAGGAAGAATTTAATTTTCTGATAAACAAAAAGGTCTGCTTAGTGATTTCATGTATTTTTTTAGAAGGGGCAGTTGGTTAATGATATTAGATCTTGTTGCTTGCGTAGTCATTTTAAGCCTTCAAGAATTTTAACTTGTCAATTAAATCTTTCTGCAGGATCAGATGAATATTGAAACAAAAATCAGGAATATTAGATTTATTGGAGAACTGTGCAAGTTTAGACTTGCACCTCCTGTTCTTGTATTTAGTTGTTTGAAGGTACGTTTCTAATCACTTCCTGATTTTATATTTTAATTCTAAAAATTTTGAATTGTTTAGGTGTTCGGTAATTAATCACTTAATCTTTGTCATGACTAAATGAAGACGACTTCATAATCAATGTGCATCTTCGTGCATTAGCCAGACAAAAGTTCCTTGTAAATTCTGGCGCTGATATACTTCTTTTTGTTCCTACATCTTGCTGTTTAACATCCGATGTGTTGATCTCTTCTGCTTGGTTATGTTGCTTTGAAGTTATGTGCCTTCATACTTATATTCTAGTTTAATAAGGCAGAACATTGATGGAAATCAGGTGACACATCACATCAATTCATTTTCACTACTCATTTGCTTTCATGAGATCTCACACTTGATGTTTTGTTTGTGAATGGAATATATGATCAGCAAGGGATATGTAATATTTTGTAGTTATGTAAGGTGCTTCATCAAGGACTGTGGATTTGACAGATAGGTTTATGTATTCTCTCTTACAGGCTTGTTTAGATGACTTCACTCATCATAATATTGACGTTGCTTGCAATCTTCTGGAGACATGTGGCCGGTTTCTGTATCGATCTCCTGAAACTACTGTCAGAATGGCTAACATGCTGGAGATACTAATGCGCTTAAAAAATGTCAAAAATCTGGATCCCCGGCTTAGCACTCTTGTAGAAAATGCTTATTATCTGTGCAAACCACCTGAAAGATCTGCACGAGTTGCTAAAGTTCGTCCTCCACTGTATCAGGTGTTGATCGATTCAGAGCGTGTTCTATACTTCCATTTTTCAAATATTGGGTGTATTAATCATGTTTTGTGATCATGGATGCAGTATATAAGAAGGTTGCTATTCTCAGATCTTGATAAATCTTCTATTGAGCATGTGTTGAGACAGCTTCGTAAATTACCATGGAGTGAATGTGAGGCGTACCTTCTAAAATGTTTTATGAAGGTTCACAAGGGAAAGTATGGTCAAATTCACTTGCTTGCTTCTCTCACAGCTGGTTTAAGTCATTATCATGATGAATTTGCAGTTGCAGTTGTTGATGAGGTTTGTGTTTTATTCCTCTAGCAAATAAGAATCTGTGGTTGCTCCTAACTCATCTTAATCATAAAACTTATTTGGGACCTACTTGAACTACAAGTGCGGTTCTCCTTCTGCTGTGTATTCATATTAACCTCCTTCTAAAACCAACCTTATTTGACTTATTAGCTTCCATTGAATCTCAAGAAAATTTTCTTGATTCTTATTTTGACTTTTGAACCTTACATTTGGGGAGCCTTTGTGGTTGGTCTACAATCCCCAATGAAAATTCTTGTCTAATCTGTTATATTGATTATCTAGCCTCAATGGATCAGATAACGCAGATGGCTTCATCAGTCTCATATTTTGATGCCCATGCTTTGGATATGCCAATGGTGGATTTTCTACTGAGCTTTGTCTCTTTTTATTTTGGATTTCAGGTTCTGGAGGAGATTAGGCTTGGGCTGGAATTGAATGACTACGGGATGCAGCAAAGGCGCATTGCCCATATGCGTTTCTTGGGAGAGCTGTACAACTATGAACATGTGGATTCATCTGTAATATTTGAGACACTCTACTTAGTTCTTGTCTTTGGCCATGAAACACCAGAGGTATAGATCTCCATTTCTTTTATTTTCTTTACCACTGGTTACGCATGTTTCTTGATGATTCATCATAACTCCTTTTGTGAAGGAAGGGAATAACAGAACTAAATCAAATAACTCATCTGTTTCCATTTTGTTGATCACATTTTTTATGTTTTTATCTTTTTTATTCCATCAATCGCATTTTGGTATTTAAATATGATTCTCATTTTGGAAATTATGGTCGATAAGAAACGATTAATTTTAACTTTGGCAGCATAATGCCTCCGGTTGGTAACTTGTGTTGAATTAATTTTTAAATGGTGAAAGGTTAACTTCTTGTCCTCCTGTGACTTTTTTTTTTTTTATCACAGTCATGAATGATCCCATAGCCGAATTATTTATACAATACAAAGTATGAAATTATGGGTTTTTGCTTTTTCATGTTGTAGCAAGATGAGTTGGATCCACCAGAAGATTGCTTCCGCATCAGAATGGTTATTACTCTACTTGAAACATGTGGACACTACTTTGACCGAGGTTCTTCAAAGAGGAAACTTGATCGATTTTTGATACACTTCCAGAGATATATTCTCAGCAAAGGTGCACTACCCTTGGACATTGAATTCGACTTGCAGGTCAGTTATGCAAATTCCAAACAATCCTGTTAATACTTAATAGCTCCATACCATGTTTTTCTTTTGAATTCAAAAACTAGCTCTTCAAAAAAACAAACAAAGAGTCTCGATGCTTCTGGATCTTTTATTGACAGTTTAAGTCCAAGGGGTTTCAGTTGACAACTTCTCAACTACTTTCAACATGGAAAATCTTCTTACGGTTTTCTCTCTTTCTGTATGCGTATTTAATCTGAAATGTAACTTTTATGTTATTTATTTGAATTTACTCACAAGATGTTGTGTTTTCAGGACTTGTTTGCAGATTTACGCCCTAATATGACTCGATACACATCCGCCGAAGAGGCAAATGCAGCTCTTGTAGAACTTGAGGAGAACGAGCTTAGTGTTTCAACTGAGAAGACATATAGTGAAAAGCATTCCGAGTCTGAGAAACGTTCAAGGACTACTAGGTCTGGCACCAGTAATGGACAAAGAACCGTGAACACAAATGACGAGAATGGTGGGCTGCATGAGGACGTGGGTGAGAGTGACTCTGATTCAGGCAGTGGCACCATTGACCAGGGCGGTCATGAGGAAGAAGAGTTGGATGAAGAGATTCATGAGGATGGATCAGACACAGAAGAGGATGATGATGATGGTGATGGACCTGCTTCTGACGACGATGATGAAGTCCGCATCAGGCAAAAAGTAACAGAAGTAGATCCTCTTGAAGCAGCCAATTTTGAGCAGGAGCTGAGAGCTGTTGTTCAGGCAAGTTTTTTATTGCTGTCTATATTCATAATTGATGTTTGTGCTGTGTTATTGCTACCGTTTTCTATTTCCATTTCGTGGCTCATTATTGGTCTATTCTACGATGCTTTGGTAAATTTATTGTCAAACTCGGTAACAAGTGCTTGCGTATACCTTTCTAAGGATCTGCTCACACCTTATTAAAAATTTGATGATTTTGCAATATATTTTGTGCAGGAAAGTGTGGAGCAGCGAAGGCAAGAGCTTCGAGGTCGACCTGCATTGCATATGGTAATACCTATTACCTTGTTTGAGGGTTCCACCCGGGATCATCATGGAAGAGGGTTTGGAGGTGAAAGTGGTGACGAGGCAATGGATGAAGAGGCTGGGGGGAACAAGGAGGTTCAGGTGAAAGTACTTGTAAAGCGAGGCAACAAACAACAGACAAAACAGATGTACATTCCTAGTGATTGCTCTCTCATACAGAGCACCAAGCAGAAAGAAGCAGCTGAGTTTGAAGAGAAACAAGACATTAAGAGGCTGGTATTGGAGTATAATGATAGAGAAGAGGAAGAGATTAATGGGTTGGGAACACAAGTGCAAAATTGGATACCCAGTGGTAATAACAGAGGTGGTGGCAGACACAGTACATGGGAAGGAAGCAGTGGAAGAGGTGCTGGATCACGTCATCGGCATCAACATCATTCTGGCAGCGGAATCTATCATGGTAGAAGAAGGTGATGTGTTGGCAGTTAAACATAATGACTCAGCTTTCCGGCAATTCTTCTGTAAATGCTGTGGTTCTACAATTCAAACTGGATCTTTGTCCATCCGGGAATGCTGAGAACGGTTTCATTTCAAAATTGTGTAGCACAAGTTCTCCCCCTGTTGTATAATTGGTGCTAATATAATACCTTCAGCACTGAAAATTTGTCATCCTTTGGCGAGTTTAAAGTTATGCATCGAGTTGCAAAGAATCAATGCCCCTTATGCGGTACGATACTCTTATGTTCATAGGCTTAGCAAGGTCAACATTTTGAGTTGATTCAAGAGAGTTATCAGGTAGAACATACTTGCAATGGAGGTATGTGGTTGATACAATAATGCATTGGTGATTCCATATGCCAGGGGTTTAGTAATGTTCTAACTTTTTTATTCTATAGTGCAAATTTCCCTTGTCTGTACATATCTACATCGTTGAATTGTTACGTATCAATAATTTCATGTTATATATTTGTTAGTTGCGTAGTAGATGAATTGCTCTATGGTGATGGACAGAGTATATCTTTTGTTCTATATATACCTAATCAAGAATAACACACAACTTCAGAACCTATTCATGAGTCGACAATGGCTTTTGATTATTCCTGTCTTCATTTCGGCCAGAATAATTAGATACCTTTTGGTTGCTGTAATAGGATTGAACTGTGCTTAGTGTGCCACTTCCTCTACAGTGATTAATGGTGGGCATTATTTAATTGCATAGCATTTCTTAGTAGGGTAGGCTTTTGATATGTTCAGTACTCTTTACCTTTTAGGAATATAAAATATAATCTAGTATGTCCAGTTCATATGATCTAGACTAGAAAAAGGGAAAAATATTCCATGAAGTGGAACTTAAAATGTTGCCTTATAGAGGAATCTGTTGTGACTTGTCCTTGGCATTCAAGTTCCATTGTTCAATTGGAACATAAGATTTGCTTTACAAAAGTTGGCATATTTACCTATTTTGGAATTCGGTTCTCCACAGTCTTCGGTGCCCTTTCAGAAATCAATCTCTTTTTCCAATGCCAAGTCTAAGAATTGTATGCCATTTGTGGTACATGTGGAATCTACAAACGTTTCCATTTTAGGCATAAACATGAGTCCTCTCCCCTGGTTTTGTTCATAACCTGGTTATATATTGTTTGTTCCAAAAGTGTCTATATTTTATATACTTAGTGTCAGAGTATGTTTGCTTCTTATACAAAATTATGAGGTCTGCACTTTGGGTAAATCTGAAGTTTGGACTATTTCTACGAAGAAAAGTCATTCAAATATAACACAGAACCTCTTTGTTCTTCCAATAATATAAATATAAGAGTGTGTGTGTGTGTGTTCTAAATGATGTTATTTTGATATTAAATTTTTTTAAACTTAAAAAGTTTTATCAATGAGTTAGTTTGATTCGAACTAATTATTGTAAGATGGTACGATTTTAGTCCAAAGTTCGGTCAAGTAAATCGTTTAAAATAATATTGTTTAAAGATTTTTTTTAAAAATAAGTTGTTTTGATTGTAAATTTATCGAAGTTTGTGAAGTTTTATCAAGTTAGTTTGAGTTGGATTAATTATTATAAGCAGCATAAATTTAGTTTGAAGTTCTAGACCGTTACTTAAAATAATACTCATCAAATATTTTGATCTAGTTACTCTGTTTTTATTTTATTTTATTAAATCTCGTTTATACATTTACGTGAGATTTATGTAAATGTGTGGATGAGATTTAATAAAACATAATAGAAATATCATAACTGTAACGGAAGATTTGATCTCAAATGATATTGTTTTAAGAAATTTTTTAAATGATATTATTTTGATCCTAAGTTTATAAAATTTTTATTAAAGTGAAGTCGTTTTAAAAAATTAAAATCATTGTCGGTAAGAAAAGTAGATCCACAAGTGGCTGAAAGATTGAAAAAACGTGCGGAAAATGACTTAGAATGGATAGTTCCGTAAATAAAGTGAACTATAGGATCAAAGAGTGAAGGGTACAAGCTAAGATTTGGGTACGAAAGGAGCTGGAGAGGCCACGACATCCAACTTGCTTATAAACCTCGTATCCTTACCGACAACTTAAACCAATAGATTTCTTTATCCCAACCAGCAAGCCGTCACTCACAACTTTCATTTTTTTAATTAATAATAATATATAATTAAAGTTATAAAAGTAACCCACTTTATATTTAATTACTTTTAATACAGTGTTTGTTCTGTACTTATCTTTTTTTGTGGGACATAAAAATTTATAATTATTGAGATAAGACTTGATGTTGATAGCATAACTATATGACATGTGCAATTGTTAAAGTGTGGTTATTTTTAATTATCCATCACTCAAAGTCTCGAACATCATAACAATGGCTACCTAACAAATTTTGGAGGGATTGTTGTCATAAATATGAAATTTTAACATTAAAAAAATCTTTTTATTTAACATTTAACTGTGAAAAGTTTTAGGCTTCAATGGGAAAATTTAGAATTTAAAAATAAGAAATATAAAAGGCAAACACAGCACGAGAGTCGGGTGAGGATCATCGATTGTATACAACTTTTCTTTTGCGTTTTACAAAAAGAATGTTTATTCTACTCGAACATGTGACATTTCAATCACAACAAAAAAATCTTATCAGTTGTTCCAAGATTCGCTCTCTAAAAAAAGATATATCTTGATTTATAAATTCTTATACTAAATAATTATTAAAATTATGTGATTTATAATTATATAAAACATAAATATTTAATTATTTTCAAATATGTGATTTCACAAATTGATAATAACTCTATTATTAACTTAATTTGAAGTTAAGCTATTAAATAAATATTGTCAATTTAGTTCTCAAATTTTTAGAATTAATTGGATATAAAGTTTATTTTCCAATTTAGTCGGGAGTTAAAATGATTACCTTATATCATATAAATATATGTTTTTTTAAGTGAATTTTATATAAAGGATAAAAACAAAAAAGGGGCTTAGATAATCAATTTTAAAAATTAAAACATAGCTTAAATAATCAAAGAAACCTTTCTACTATTTAAGGATAAAGCTGCATAGCATTGGACTTTCTCAAATTATGTATATAAACAAGATTTATACTGAGTGTTGTTGTTATTTTTTTTGGCATCTTTAAATATAAGTACAACGTTTAAAACAAATATACATTAATTATATTGTGTACACTGTATAAGTTTTCATCACCATTAAAGAACAACAAATTGGCACTTGTGACCTAAGCAGTGACATAAAATTTTGAAGTTTTAACTTTTTCTCTTTAACTTTTTTACTCTTTGCTATAATAACTTCATATTTTAGAGCATATAATAACTTTTTAAAAAAGATAATTTTTTAATTTATTATAACTGATCTTTCATGAAACTTGTTTTAAATAATCATATAAATTTGATATTAATCACATTTAAAAATCCAATATAAATCAATGTAATCAATAAATAAGAATCCCCTCTTCAGGAGTTTAGACTTTAGAGAGACTTATAATGTGCGCAATTTTCTCTTTGTACTTTTATAAAAAGACTATTTCCATGATTTAAATCTGTAACCTTATGGTGTCACAAAGGAGTAACTCGTACATATTTATCCTCTTGTTACTAAGTGATGCAAACTATATACCATAGTGCATTTAATAATCCAGGGTACTTAGTTGACTTAGCAATATACAAAGTGAGGCTTTAAAAACGTTAAAGCTGATGTTATAGTTAAATGTTTTTTTTACATATAATTCATGACTTTTACCTATTAAAGGAAAGTTGTGTGACGTGTTAGATGTTTAATGACACAAATTAAATATAAGGTGGATGATACATAATTAAACTAGGTACTTATTATTTTGTTAATTTTTAGTTAATTAGAATATGTATTAACTTTTCCCGAACCAAGTGTATCAGCATAATTTTTACTAGATTGTTGTTGTAAAATATGGATTAAGTAAATTATGGGAAAAAAACGTAATAGCCTATTATTATTTATTATAAATTAATATTAAATTTATTTTAAATAATTGATTTAAAGTTTGAATCATAAAATTAATAAAATTTTACACTTAAAATTCTTTAAATTTCATGCAATTCAATAGACAAGTAATAATAATATTATTATTATTGTTAAAGAGAACATATAATTATTTTTTATTAAATCATTATGCAATAGTTAATGTGTTGCATGTAGTAGTAGTAGACATTACACATTTATTGTATGTCAAATATTGTATGTCAAACTAATAATTGGTCCCCACTAAATAATCTATTTAGTGGGGACCAATTATTAGTTTGACATACAATAAATGTGTGTTAAGTAGATTAGACTTTATGTCCAAAAAAGAAGAATTAATGAATCACCATAAAAGGAAAGTCTCTAATATAAGAAAAAAAAGTTTAAATATGTGTTGTGAATGTCAACATATCACAAAAATATTAAAATAATACTTATAAAAACTTAAGATAAAAAAATATTTTTAATAGCTATTCAAAGAAACTATTTTTAAATTAAAAGTTGTTAAAAATTGAACTTAATTAGAATTTAGGGTGTTATTAATATTATTTTTGAATTACTAATAACAACAACAACATTTAATATAAATTTTGCTGATATATAAGATATAAAAAATTCTAATAATATACGGTTTTATTTTTAACTAATAAAAATATTATTTTTTAAAAAGTGCATTTAATAATAAAATTTATTAAATTTTAAAAAATATTAATAGTAATGGGTGCCTTTTCCCAAAGAAAAAGAATTATTTGTTTTCATATTGTTTGTCCTTTTCTGACCAATCACGGTCGTTGGTTCCAGATTATGTTTCATTGCCGTCCAGATATGGTAAAATTTGGCGGCCCAGATTTCGCAGTGGGGTGGTTCGACCTTTTTAGTTGATTTTGATTGGTTGAGGTTGTGATGATTGCTGGCATTGACAACTGACAAGACCACTCTGTCTGCATTAAGGTTTCTGTCTCTCTCCCTCTTTTATCTCTCCTCATCACTCTTATCGTTTCCTCTCCACAAGTTTTTGGTAGTTGGCTTTTAGTATTGACTATAGATTGCCAAAATTAACTTTATATTACTATAGTATTTTATACCAAAAAAAGGAGACAAAACTCGTTAATTATTTAATTAATTCAAATTAAAATAAAATTTATATCGATAATATTAAATTAATCAACGGGTATTGTTCGTGTTATTTTATATTTTTAAATTGAATAATAATAAAATATAAATAACACGAATATATTTTTATAATTTGAAAATTTATCTTTAAAGATTTAGGCTTGATTTGGAAAAACAGTGGTAGTTGATAACCTACTAAAATCAACTTGCTAAAATGATAAGTACTTATTCTCAATAAGTACTTATATGTTTTGAGATTACTGTTTGGTAATTCCTAAAACGTGAAAATAGGTGTTTGACACGTGCGATTGCGGTTACTGAAAAGAGATAAAATGATTAAAAAGTCTATTAATTTAATAAACTATTAACTATTGTATAAATAACACGGAAAGCCAAATAGAACGAAGAAGACGATACGTTGGATTTGCTTTCTATTAGTTGAGAGTATGATAGAAAGTAATAATTATCATAAGGCTATTAATAGAAAGTAGAATTTATACTAAAGAAATACTTTCTTACCGCAACCTTCTTTCTGCTTATTGATTTCTGCGGTGACATTACACTTTTTTTCATCCTCTAATTATTCGCCTACAGATCCAAACACGTGACTACATTTAAAAACTTGGTTTATTCATATAGAGGAAGATCATCTAATGTAAAACAGGACCAAAAGTAAGTTTGGTTGGTCTAGTTGGTGTTGGTAGTGGTGAAGTTCTGAAGGGTTTAGTTTATGTGGACTCAGAATTTTTAGCTCAATTTCTACACATATAAGATAAATGCTATGAACATTATGCCTTTTTTTTTCTACATCTTTATTTTTTAATTCTTTACACTTTTTTGGGAATGAAATTAAAATTTTGAAATTATTGAGGTTTTTAAAATTTTACTATTTAATAAATAAAATATTGATTTAACAAACTCATTTAATATTATTTAAAACCATTTTAAATAATTTAATAATTGAGAATGTTTTATTGTTAAAAAGAAAATAACTTGAAAAATGAAGAATTGAGAAATTTTGATACTTAAAATTTTTAAATTTTCAGAAAAATATATTTTTATATTAAATAAATAAATAAATACTCTTTGCCTTTTGATTGCTAGTAAGTCTCGGTCCCTACCCTTTTGGAGCCAGCCCATCCTCCAACCGTATGAGACTCGTGATTCCATACCACTCACACACAAACAAAATCCCTGCTTCCAGCACCCACCGTACGATACAAAATGACGTGTGAACGATCAGGACATTGTTAAGGATCGACGGTGGAGAAAGGATGACGTGTTTGTCGGTAACTATGGAATAATGGGGTTGATTTTGCCTAGAAAAGGAAAGATATGATTGGGCCCCACTCCTAGTCTTAGACCTAAAATACACAGAAGACACACAAGTGGCTTGGTTCCACGAAGCAACAAACGACACGTCGTTGGTCATTAATTTTAAGGAAAGGACGAGCATCATTAAACCTGTCAGCCTTTCGCTGTCGGTTTCTTCGTTTGTTTTCTTTTTTCTTTTTAATTTCTTGTTCTCGTACTCCTCAAAAAGAGCAAGGACTAGGTTTTGTTACCATTTACTACACCTAGGTTATATATATATTCTTGTCAGGACCCGGTTCAAGTAACTTAATTTAATTTGATTGAATTTTAAATTAAGATTAAATTTAAAATTTTGATTTAAAGTTAAAAAGATGTTTTTCTAAAATTTTAAATAAAATTATTTTATTTTAGTAAAAAATTAAAATATGTCAATGTCTTTTTTTTCAATTATACAAATGAGATTAAGTCAGACTTGATTTTAACTAAGATTTTAGCCAAATTTAGATCACTCATTTAATAATTAATAATTTTATATTTTAAAATTTTTATTAAATTGGTATCCATTTTTTTGTTAATAAATTTTTTTCTTAATTAACACATGATGCGAAACCAAATAAAAAAGTATATGTCTTCGTCCTTAATATTTAAATTAAACTTACATTATGATACCGTATTATTGAATGTTTATTTTTTATATATAAGTAACTTAAACTTTATATGGTTTTTTATAATTTACCGAAAAATAAAATTTAATATGATCTATTGCATTGAAAATATGTTAAATAATTAATTTATTGACACAAGACTTGTTTTGGAATAAGACATGTCCTTGTAGGGATTAGATCTTCTATTCCAATTAACCAACTCCTATCATATTTTATTAAATTTCATTCACATATTTATGTAAGATTCACACAAATATATAAACATAATTAAGTGACAGGGTTGAAATATCCTAACAAAAACAAGATGTTGTAGCCCATCCTTGTGAACAATGGACTAGAAAGGATTGAAGAGCCTTCCAAGAAAGTAAGAGTTTGATAATATACTTTTCATAATGATTTTTCCCTTTATTAAAGCTAAGAATTTCACATTAAATTTAGATAATTCAGAACATACTAAGGAGTGACATGTATAAGTATATACCTATATTTATTTGTCTTTCACGTGGTGCATATGATTGTAAAGAGGCTGCTTTCACGCAACTTTATCCTTACCTAATAAAGAGGTTATTTTCGACAGACCAATACGCCTATATATATATTTATTATAAAAATAACAAACTTGTTTATATATATATATATAGTAGGAAGTACAATAAATCAATATATTATTTTATATTTTCCTTTTAAAATATTAATCTGCTAATTGAAATTTTCGCGTAAAAAAATCCTTATAGTTTTTATAGGTTTTTAACCTTTTCCTCTTGTAATTAGCCTAAACTTGTAAATAGGGTGGACTTATCTCTTAAGTATTTAGCCTAACTTTTTTTTTTACCTACCTAGCTATGCGTGTTAATGAGTCAGGTTGGCTGAGTCAAGAGCAACCTGGGCTCGACTAGGCCAAGAGTTGGCTAGCCTGTGACCTGAAAAATTCGGGCCAAAATTGAGGCATCAGACTGACCGGGTCAAAATTAACATCCATATACGTAGTTTTTTTATGTAGTACTTTTATTATTATTATTATTATTATTACTATTATTATTTATTATTTGTTTTTAATTTTTAATTTTTAATTTTCTCTTCGTGAAGTCATTTAGAAATAATCTCTCAACTAATTAAGAGTAAAGTTGCGTATTACTAGACTTCTCCAAATTCTGCGAGTCAACTGAATTTTTACCGAGTGTTGTTATTGTTTTTGTTGTTGTTTTGAGAATTTATCATAAATTTTAAATTAAATTAGATATAATTATACACTTATAACTCATTTCACTCTTTTTAATAAAAAATTAAATGGATAATATACAAAAAATCTATATAGCAAAATGCTTAAACTTTTTAAACTCAGAAAGAGTGTGAAATTAAATCTCGTTGAAATGAATTTTAATAGTAAAATATTCAACTTGTTACATGAAAAATATATTATTAATCAAAATAAGAGAAACAATGCAAAATTTTCACTTTACAACTTGTTTTTTTATTAATTTTTATCAGCACATAAAATTAGAAAACTTTTAAAAAATCAACTAAGAACTTATTCAACTTGTATAAAAAATGATCAAAGAGAAGCATATTAAGTACAAGATATCAATCTTACATATTGGAGCACCTGATTCAGTTAGGGTGTTCCAATGCTGTACTACTTAATTTGATTTATCTATTTATGCAGACTCTACATAAATATATAAATAAGATTTAACAAAATAAGGTGAGAAATAATTAATATTTACGTAAGATCTTATCTCAGCTTACATAGGACTTTAACAAAAGGTGATGAAATCAACAATATAATAGTACAAAAAAGAAAAGGATTGTTATGGGCATCTCGAATAAATGTAATAAGAGTTCAGATGAATAAATTCAAAACAAAAAATATTAATAATTAATGGATTCATAAAATAATAATAATAAATGGAAGCATATAATAATAATAATAGCCGTCCGAAAATATTCTGAAAATGATGGTTTTGTTTTATAAATAATTTAAATGAGCTTTGAGGTATATTTTGATTTGTATCAATATTTAAAATTGATCTAAATATTTCACAATATTTAAATAAACTATTCAAATTATAAAAATTATGCAATCCTCTCACATATTAAATATTAGCATGATAATTAAATTAACGATTAAATATTAATTTTGGGATTAAATGTTAAAATTTTGATATATTTTACTTATAAATTAATTATTAAACATAAATGTGAAAATTAATGAATTTATGATAATAACTTATTTATTTTACATGAAAAATTTAGAAAATACATTTATTAAATTTCAGTATATTAAATAAATATTCATTTAAGAATTAATCTACTACATTCAAAATAGTTATTAAAAGAAATAGAGCTTCCGTGAATTTAAGAAACTTAAGATTGTGTTTGTTTGAACGTAAGGTTTTTAATATAATAGAATATAATAGAATGATTTATGATGGAACTAAATGTAAATCGATGTTATAAAATTGTTGTGTTGAGAGGGATGAAATATTTTAGAATGTAATATAGTGAAATGTTGTTTGAAAGAAGGATTTATAATATAATATAATGAAAATTTGTTTATTATTTTATATTTCATCCTAAACCTCTCAAATTAGAGGTTTCTTATTTTTATTATTTACAATAGAATAAGATGTAACATGAAACCCTCCTCTTTTATCTCATTTTATTCTATTATAAACCTTTCTCTCAAACAATGGAATAATATTACATTCAATTTCATTTTATTAATAAACCCCAACTAAATATAGAATAAGAAAAATCTCCTAATTTTTAGAATTTTCAAAAAGATTTATATAGTTTATCTTCTTATACTTTGATTAAAAATAATGACGAAATATACACGACATGAACTTTAAAATACATAACTCAAGTTAGCTCTTAAAACTCACCATAAATAATTAAATTAATTTTAAATTAATAATTAAAAATAATTATAATAAAATATTAATTTAAGTCGAAATCTAAGAATTTTTGAGAATTTTAAAAACTATGAAAAACTTTTTAAAAAATTTTTAAAATTAATTTTTTAATTTCTTAAATTAAAAATTCTATATCTTCCACCCAAATCTTTATAAAAACCTTACAGTAAATACATATATATTTGCATTTTTTTAATCTATCCATTAAAAAATCACATTACATGGAGTCTATAATTATCTCATCTTCAAACTCAAACCTACGTCTGTCTCTCTCCATCAGTCATTAGTTGCAGGCCTTTTCTCTCTCTAGCTCTCGTACTTCTTGTCCATATAAATTTGTCAAAGGACGGCCGTTTCTCGCACCAACTTGAGATACCCTTTTCCTCAAATGTTCTTTCTCCGAGGTTTCATGTTTACATCTTTCTTTCTTGTTTGTTGATCCCATCCGTTACACACAAGAAACTTTCGTTCTTGTCAGAGGAAAAGAAATTCGTTTTTTTTCATATTTTGTTCATTATCGAGTGCCTTTTGATCGGTTTTCCGGGAAGAACGCATGATTTTGTAAATGGGATTTGCATGTTTCAGCTTGCTTTAAAGATCGAAACTTTTTAGCTGATTCTAAAACGTTTGCAGTAGAAGCCAAAAGAGTTCATCATGTTGGATCTCAACCTTGATGTCTTCTCCAGTGACTCTTCTTGTGATGAAAACACCAACTTGATCAATATCAACGAGAGTGGAATAAGAATAGAGGTTGAGAATTTGAGCAAGGAAGCTTCAGCAACTCAAATGGAGAGTTCTGCTACTTCAAATTCCTCCATTATCAACATAGATGAACCTTTGTCCCTCAAAGGAGACGAGAACTCCTCAAACAACAACTCTGCTTTCATTTTTGATATCTTGAAGACAGATTATAACCATCATGGTAATTACCATACCTCAGTCACTAATTCCTTCAAAGGGCGGAACACAGTCCAGAATTTAACTACTCAGATACCGTTTCCTGAAAGAAGCGCACTCGGACTGAATTTGCAGTCAGGATTTTCGATGACATCAACGGCTAGAGCTCAATCGTTGAAGTTATCACAGGTGGAGTACAGTGGGAACGCAGAGCTCAAACTTATGCCCATAAAACAGCAGCAGATGAAGAAGAGTCGTCGAGGACCCAGGTCTAAAAGCTCAGAGTACAGAGGAGTTACGTTTTATAGAAGAACTGGGCGATGGGAGTCTCATATATGGTGAGGTTCTTCTTCATGGTCCAGTGATTTCAACAGGAGTGTCTGTAGATTCTGGGTTTTGAAGATGTTTCTTGTTCCGGATTATGATTCAGTTTTTCCAACTTTTTTTGCAGGGACTGTGGGAAACAAGTGTATCTAGGTGAGCAGATGGATGGTGTATTTTGATAGCTGAAATGCTAACTTGAATATTTTATAATTTGATTCTCTTTGATCTTCATTTTCAGGAGGATTTGACACTGCAGATGCTGCTGCAAGGTGAGAACTCTTTGTTCTGTGTGTTCAAATTGGAATTACTTTCTTATGATATATACGGTTTTCAAATGCTTAAATTTTCTAAAATTTGGATCTTTTGGTTTCAGAGCATATGATAGAGCTGCAATTAAGTTCAGAGGAGCTGATGCAGATATCAACTTTTGTTTAAGTGATTACGAGGAAGAGATGAAACAGGTGAACAATCTGTTTAATGACAAGTTTTGGCATGTCTTTCTGAAATTTCATGCTTGTTTTGGATGTAATCCTTTTGTCTGATTGATTTGCAGATGAGAAGCCTGAGCAAAGAAGAGTTTGTTCACATTCTTCGACGCCAAAGCACGGGATTTGCACGCGGTAGCTCAAGATACAGAGGCGTGACTCTCCACAAATCTGGCAGATGGGAAGCTAGAATGGGACAATTCCACGGAAATAAGTAAGTATTCCTTTAAATTGAAGCTTAGTTTGATACTTTCTGCAGATGGTAAGAGCCAGATTTGATTGTCAAAGCTAGAATTCTTAACTGAAATCAACTGAAATGACTAATTCAAAACAAAAAACATAAGCTCAGCCAACCCTTTCTCTGGCTATCAGGGCTATTTACCTCGGATTATTCGACACCGAAGCCGATGCTGCAAGGTCCTTATGATCGGCGATTATTATCCTTCACTTAAATGTGCAAACATGGATAAGATTTTCCAGGTTTTTCTTGTAACTATGAATTCTATGTTTTGTCTTTATTTTCAGGGCCTATGATAAGGCAGCCATTGGACGTAATGGAAAGGAGGCAGTAACCAATTTTGAGCCAAGAGTTCCTGATAGAACAAAAGTTTTGAATACAAATCCTAATGGTACTGATGAAACTTGATGGTTTAGCTCAATATCGTCCATCCAAAATCGAATTGTCGGTATTGATTTTCACACTCACAATTACTTTCCTGATGACAGAAGGGAAAGGCCACAATCTTGACTTGAGCTTAGGAATATCTTTGACATCAAACAAGTCTCAGGGAAATGAACAAGAGATACAATGCCATAATATGAGTTCTGAGATTCACAACAAAGAGAGACAACCGGTACAATTCTCTATCAGATTGCAGAGATTCGGTCTTGTACGTACCATTCCTGTTCTCTTCTTCTAATGTATCTGTTTGCTTATTCAGAGAGTTGCTTCTACACCAATGCTTAGTCAAGCACTTCGCAACTTACCTATGGATTCCAAGGACTCTGCAACTTGGTCAAGCTTATATCCTAATGTATTACCAAGCTATGAGGTACCTTCTTGTTCAGACACCTTTTGAACTTCGAAATGATCGACAAAAGCTTGTGTACAGCTACAAAACTAGTGATGATTTGATTCTTCTTACACTTTACAGGAAAGGGTTGAGAAAGCTGTTTCTTCACCAAGATTCATAAGCCAACCATGGTACATAAATTCTCATGTCAATGCAATGTTGTCACACTTTTCGGTTGCAGCATCATCAGGATTCGGTTCATCTAAGATCAGTAACTCTTCTGCTACAATTCCCATCAACTCACGTAATCATTCAGTCAACGCACCCGAAACCATCGCTACCGCCTCCTCCACCGTCTCCGGCAACCCTTTTTACTAATCCGACTGGCCTGATTTGTTTTTGAACATTTTTCATTTGCATTTATGATGTTATGCTGCTTGGAAACTTAGGTTAGCAGCAGAGATCGTACCAACTAGTCTTCAGATAAACATTTTTTGCAATCAAACATTGCTCCGGAATGTAAAAGAACAGATCTTTAACTGTCTTTAATAACTAGTTGTTGATGACCTTTTGCTCAGAAGTATTGAACTCACTTCACCTTAAAAAATAGGTGAAGAACAATGTAATTTATCATAAGAATAACAGCTTTATTATCCTCTAATCCAAAGAAAATTAGGGATGATAATAAGTTGGACAAGCTCCAAACCCGCATGTATACGAGACTTTAGCTGAGACTTTAGCTGAGTATTGACGATGACTATGATTTTACTTGACCTTTTCTAACATAAGTCTAATGTATTCAAGAAATGTTATAATGTACCATCAAATTAAGTTTAGAGTAACATCAATTCTGGAAAATTTTTAAATAAATTGAATAAAAAATCAACTTTTGAGGTTTTTTGGGTCTTATACTGGTTTCTGTTTTTATTATGTGACTTTGGTAAGTCAGTCCAGGCCAAAGCTACAACCTCTATCCAACCAGTTCGGGAACAACCTTAAAACTAATCTTTCTATGACAAACTATGATTATTGATATTCCACTTAATCGGCAATCGGCAGTATAAATTATGCTTATACCTGTCCAAAATTGGATTTGGCTTCAAAATTTTTACTAAATCTTATCGAGTTTGTCTTTATTAATGATAAATATACAAACCAACTTAAATTGAATTAATTAAACTCAATTTTAATTAATAAATTAAGATAATTATAATAAATTATTAATACGAATCGAATTTAATTATTTCAGTTCAAAGTTAAGAACGGGAATTGAATTGTCATATAACAACAACAATAACACTTAGGGTCTGTTTGGTTGAATGTTAATTAATTGAATGGAATGGAATAGAATGGAACGAAACGAAACAGTTTATAATGAAATGAAATGTAATATAGTGAAAAGTTGTTTGGGAGGGATGAAAGGATTCATAATATAACGTAGTGAAATGTTGTTTGGAAGATGGATGGAATGAAATGTAATGTATAATAAATGACTATTATACCCCTGATATTAAAATGGTTGTTGCAAGAGGTTAACGCTATGATTTTAAAACAGAAATCATGTCTAATTAAAAAGTTACAACCGTGACAAATAATTTTTTAAATATTTTTTATTTTAAAATAATAAAAATTTTAATAAACAACACGAGAAGAAAAAGAAGTGGTAGAACACGAAGGAGAGAAAGAGAATTCTAGAAATGATAAGCTTGTGGACCGTAATAGATATCTGTGTCTGTGATAAGCTTATGGACCGTAATAAATGAGTATGGGAAAAAGAGAGTTAGGGTTAGAAGAAATAATTATTATTAAGAAAAATTATTAAGTGTATATTAGGTAGTATGTTTTTACTTTCCATCCAAAACCTTCCGAATCGGATGTTTCTTATTTTCACTCTTTAGGATATAATAGAACGTAATATGAAACCCTCCATTTCCATCCCATTTGCAACATCTCACTACCACAAGGTGCATACCCAAATATTCAAGAATATTCAAGTACATATCCTATGATAATGACATGTTAGAGCAAAAACAAATCCAACTTACACATGGCATCATCTAACATAATCAGAAGGTATCAAATTTTAAAACCATTCATTGCATTCATTCACAAAGTCTACATTGTTTCCATTAGATGAATATTTACAAAACCTCATACAGGTTCTAGCAAAAACTACAAAATAAAACTATAACTCTCTGATATCAGCCGACAGACCTCTGAGCCATAACTTAGTCCAAAACATTCTTCTAGTCCAGAACGAACACTAAGTCTCTTGTCTCGTACCTGAAAAATTATGTTGCAATTTTTTATGAGTTTTGCAAACTCAATGAGTGAACTATCATTGATGATTTCACGGGATTCACATACACAAATTACATATTTCACAATTATTCATACAGAACATGAATATTGCAAATACTCACACTGTCATAGCACATCATTTCATCAATGCGAATTAGATCATATATAAACACATACAGATGCATATGAGACTCCACATTCGTTATTAATGTTGTGACCGAGTGCCTGTCACATATACAAATACTGGCCC
>JAOTAY010000003.1:31579856-31604383 GCA_025629805.1 Erythroxylum baracoense | reverse complement strand
TACTGATTCAGGCGTATTTTGTAGCGGCGGTTACTGCATTGTTTGTGAAGTATGAGAAAGAGAAAATCAGTATATGGTCAAAATCCAAGGAATGAACCAACACATTTTCTTCGATTTGTTCAAATCGTCTTCGCAGCTTTTTACTTATTCAGAGTTTGTTCATTTGGCGCGAAAATATGTTTTTCTTGTTTTAAGTAAATTATTAAAATTTTTTCTTGTTTTAAGTAAATTATTAAATCAATGCTTAAAATACTTAAATCCGTAAAATTAAAAATTTAAGATTTAAAATAGTATAAAATAAATAATTTATAATATAATTTAAAATTATCTATTAAAATTTTTAATTAAAAATAATTATTAAATAAAAATTAATTGATTTATTTTAATTTATAAGAATTTATCAATTTATAAAAATTAATTGATTAATTAATTAACAACAAATTGTTAGAGTTAAAAATTGAACTAAAAAATTAAAAATTGAATTAAAAAATTAAACGGTTCAAAACTAACTAATTAGATTTTTTCATCGTTGTAAAGCCGAAAGTAATCATAAGGAAAATTTGGAAAATTCAAAATTAGAATTTATTTTCTTTTAAAATTTTTAATTTTTTAAAAATTTATTTCAAGTTGGATTAAATTTCTTCATCTACCTGAACTTTCTTCTTTGATTTTGTGTACATTATCGTAAGAAAATCTTAAAAAGTCATTTGTTTGAACAAAATAGTAAATAATAAATAATAAATAATAAATAACTACTCAAATTATCAACATTACACTCAGTCTGAAATTTCGTAATAAAACGAAATATGAAGATATCTAATAGTACGTAACTTTACCTCTACATAATAAAAAAGCTAGAAGTCTCACAGTCAATTGTGGCAATAAAAGAATGATGCATAAACCAATTGATATTATAAATATTTTGTGTGACTCGTAATAACGAGTTTGAATGGTTTTCAATTTATTGGAGTCTACGATAGTTGCTGAACCAAACTAGGCTTTGAATCCAGACCATCTTGGTCGTATCTTGTGGGTGACTGTGTGCGAACTATGGTCATGAGTACATCTTGAAAGATTCAATTTACTGTGAGACTTCTAGCTTTTTTCTTTTCAAAATTTTAGGTTTCTTAAATTTTAGTTCGAATCGGATTAAACTTCAAACGTCCTTTCTTCATTGATTTTGGGCACATCAGCAAAAGAAAAAAAGTGATTTGCCTCAACAGATTGGTGAATGCTAAGTTTTAGTCCATTGATAAGAAAGCTCAGAGCTTGAGAATCCAACCCTGTGAATGCTCATTACTGTTATAAAGTCTCAGACTTTGTCTCTACTTGAAATAAGAAACTGAGAACCATTAAAGGACCCTAACCAAAAAAGCGGTAAATTCTGGATCACCACAAGACTTTTGAACTATATTACAACCCCAAGACTTGATGATCATAAGGTCTCCAACTAAAGGAATTTGATGTCAAATCAGTAATTCAGATTACTTTATAGCAATTCTTTTGAACCATTCTCAAACAGTTTATATTTTCTACATGAGTTGGTACTAATTTATAGTCCAAAAGTGGAGGGCACTTCGTGTAATCCCATAAAGTTTTTGGTGAACTGAAGAATTAGAAGAGCTTGAGTAATCCATATCATATATTTGGTCCCTGAAACACAGGATATCATAGATCCAATGATGTCTTGCCTGCATTGGCACAGGACTATCCGAACAAAAAACAGAACCTTCAATTATCGTTGCTAACCAACCATTCCTGCAGGAGAATCAACTTCCCTTCTGTGCTAATGACATAAATGTCCCAGATACTATATTCCCAGGGATGCCAAAGTTGAAGATTTTCTGCAATTACAATACCTACTGCAAAATGGGTTCTCCGGGAGTCGGTGGCTATTTGTAGCTATTACGTACAACAGAAGCGGGGTAATTGCATTCGCAAAGATTCACTCCAAAACAGGTTTAAGAGTTACTGCCACCATATTCGAGAAATCAGTATGAAGACTGCTTATACAACAATCATAAACTCCAGATGAGATTCCAAGACTCGCTCCTATCGTTTTCCCTGATAATTGTCATTGCAAAAAAATTCAGTAAATGATCCCCATGGTCCGAATTTGATATGAGATTATCATTCCAAACAAGCTGGGAAGATTCAAAATCCATGTGATTATGAGACTTAGATCCACAAAATGAGAAGGCAATATTACTACCAACCACCTCCACTAATAAGGCTTACTGAAAACTGTCCCTTCTGTGCATCATGACTTAAAGAAGAGAGAGTGACTCTCATTATGATGGAGATTAAAAAAAGGTCAAAAGGCCACGCATTTTCTGCAGAAACGACACCACAACATTTTTCCACTTTTCAATAAACTGAGGTCAATCCCTACATCAACGACATATTTCCAGAAAAAGAATGCCCACTTGTGCTTCATCTGACATCATGCAGCATATCGATCTCACCAAATACAATGCATCAAAAAGGTCAAAAAAAGCAGTCACTGGACCATGATATTTGATGAAAGAGGACAGAAGCAAGAATTCCCTACTAAGGTAACATCATTCCATTATTGCTACAATGATCACCACCAATCAACCAACTTGGTGACTTCTTCTGAATGAGGATAGCTCTAATTAAGAAGCTATGATGTGTGACTCAGGCCCTTTGCACATAAAGGATAATCCCTATAAGAAAAGTAGCAAGCCTTCTGGAATCTTGAGAAGCCATGGGAAATTACTTTGTAACTAATGAGATTATTGGTTCTAGCTAGGTACTCACTTATACTTTACTATGAAAGTCTACTCCAATAGTAACTATTTGATGTCTCCTTAAAGCATGTAAATCTTTTAGAAGTGAAATCAAAAGACCTAGCATGCAAAACCAATAATGAAAAGTCAAAAAACTTGAGCCCATAAACCGATTCAATGAAACATTGAACTTTCATCAAGCCCCGCGCCCAATTTTCGGCAGATGATCATTGTCAACCTAATATGCCTCTTAATATCGAGCCACACCATCTGCAAACCTGCAATTTATCTACATCAATTAAAGGATGTCAAAAGAAAGTGTTACCTTATAAAAGCTTAAGCATCCTGCTAAAAACCCTGGTCACTTCACAAGCTTAGTACATTGGAGATTTATCCGTGTGCAGTATGAGAAGTTTTGACTGTAAAAGATGCCAACATATCCTTAATTGAAGCTCCTTCTTCCATGGTTCAGATAATTCAGTAACTCAAAAAAATCTTCCTGCATACGAGCTCCAGCCCAATGGGTAAATAATAATGCTAATTATAACTAAAAAAACTTGGATATCTGAACCCGTTGTACAGGCCTTCAACGAAACTTGACCTTATTGGAGCCACAAATGTGATAGCAAACTAGCGAAAACGATATTGAAAATGCCAGCTAACACAACTAGCAACGAGCATCCTGTCATTCAATAGTTCTGAGACGAACCACAATATGTACACCACAGATCGTTCATTCAAAAGATAGACGCACCAAGATTAACCCAAGCTAGCATTTGACATTAGATGCATAACATGATTAAGAACCACAATTGAGTTGTTAACTTGCTATATGCTTCAGTCACCAATCTTCCCTGTCTGGCAGCAAACCACAAAAAATAACTCAGCAACATGTTTAGAGCCCTGGCTTGTTACAGAAATGTTAGTCGAATCTTTTTCGCTTTGTTCTTGACATATCATCAAAACCACCATCATATAGGGCTTGTGCCCCATTCCTGTAATTTCCTTCTTGGTCTTCGATACCTCTTGGCCTTCTAGGTGCATTACCAGGCCTGTTCCTAATCCGTCTGTCAAATTCCCTCCCACTCAAATTGGTTCTTTCATGGAAGTCTTGATCATCTTCAGGTAAAAACCTAAAAGATCTAGGGCCATCCTCTGAATTGAGATGGAAACTTTCACTGTCAACACCATTAAAAGGATGTCTAAATGACCTAATAGGCCCCCTTCTCTCACCATACCTTCCCCTATCTTCCCTATTTTCCTCAGCAGCAATTTCATATAACCGACCAGAATGAATAGAACCCCCAAAGAACTCATCCCCATCTGTACCGTCTCGAGGATCTACAATTCCAAATCTCCTATTGTTTCCGAGTAAAACCTGGTTATTTGAACTCCTACTAGAGATTACAGACCTTGGATGACCAGGGTCTCGACTTGAATCCATTCCCCTCATTTCGTTTCGCAACAAATATGGTGGGGAACCATGCCTCCTAACAACCATTTCTCTGTTAAAACCAGGATGATCAGGTGACCTCATCCTTCCCACCCTGTACATTGGTGATCTTCGATGTGACAACTCTGGACCAAACGTATCTGGAGACCTTCTCCTAGAAGAAGACCATGGACCAGGAGAACGAGATCTAAGAGGAGATTTGGAACGAACTTGAGGAACTCTTCTCTGGAAAGGAGGAAAGTTTCTAGTTCCTTGAACAAAGTGTCCATCTAATCTCTCATATGGAGGTTGAGCACGGGTAAATGAGCGTTCAGTACCGTCATCATGTGGCCCCCTAGTCATCTTCTCTGTATGCCTTATTCCCATAGCTTCAGAACCCTCTTCACTGATGCTTCTTGACACTCTACGAGCCATTTGAACACCACGTGCCGCAGACCCATCCTTCCCTCCTGGAGATCGCCCCCTAGAGGGCCGATGACGAAAAATTGAAGTCTCATCATCCCATAGCTTTCTGCCTCCACGACCGCTACCAACAAGTGCAGAATCTGGTCCAGTGTTATAATTAATGAACTCAGTATCCGCTTCAACAACAGAACAGGCATATTTATGTCTAGGACCAAAATCAGAATTGTAAAATTCTGGAGCAAAGTCACGTTCAGAATTTCTATCAACACGTAGTGTGTCAACTCTACCCGGAATTCTTCCTCTACCTCGTACAAAATTCAACCTAGAGCTTCTGGAGGACTCATCTTGCCTGCTTCTTGAGAATCTGTACGAACTATCAGGATAAACATCACCCCTGCAGCCAAATTGAAGGAAGAAAGTCAGAAATCAATGCATCCATTAGGCAATGAAAAGGGTGATACAAGAACAAGGCATAATAACAGGTAATCACCTCCCTCGAAGATGTGGCTTGTCTCCCTCAAGTGGTACATCAGGTAACCTTTCTCTTACAGGATTTGATGGCAATGGCCTACCAGCGATAGACTTCACTTTACCTGGAGAAGGTACATTAGATGCGCGGGGCAAGTTTATAATCCTACTCTTATTACCTCCAGAGTTAGCAACCTTGGTCCCATCATCACAATTTGCCCCCACCTTAGGCGATACTGCATCATCGGAATGTGTCCCCACCTTGGGGGATGCTACACCATTGTTTGGCACATTACTTGTTTTCACATTGTCATCAGAATGCTGCAGAATAGATACAGTAGTCCCTTGGTCTTCACTAGTGGATTTGCCACATGCATGCTTTGTAGCTAGGTTACAGAAGCCATCTTCCAGTCTGGGGACTTCAAGTGATTCCTCTTCAATAGCCTTTATTTCTATCTGTTTTTCACCTCCACCGGATGGCATTTCAGAAGCTGATGAAAGTTCTACAGAAGTATCTTTTTCTGAATCCTGATTGGTTTTTACTTTGAGCAGGCTGTCTCTGACAGTGTCAGAGTCTTTTTCAGTATGGTATTCCATATCAGTGACCTTCTCTTCAACATGGGATAAATTAGGATGATCATCGTTAGGAAGTTCCAAGCCAACAGTTTTATCAGTATCATCATGATCGACATCGTTCACACTCTCAAATAAGGAATTATCTAATGTATCATGCAGTTGTTCTCGAACCTCACCATCTTCGAAGCCATCATGTTCTCTAGCATGTTCTTCTATATCCATAGGCACAGAAATGCCATCAGACTCGTATTCAGAACTATATGAATATTCTTCAACTGCATCACCTGAAAAATTAATCTTTTCCTCGTCACATACGGGACCTTTACCATTCTCAACTGTATCCTGTACAAATTCTTCCATAGACTTCAATCCCCCCTGTTCTGAGTTGTCTAAAATATTATCCTCTGTAGTTGCAACATCTACCTCGCCGGAAACCTTAAGTTCATTATCAGAATGGCCCACTGGAAGAGCAATTTCTTTTGAATGGGCCCGTCCAGAACTTTCGGGTTTTTCATTAGGTACTTTCTCATCATGCTCCCAATGACCTAAAACATTGCCACTTTGGGAGCACTCTGTTGAAAAACTAGAATTTATGATGGCATCTTGGCCTTGAACCACACGTTTATCAATTGGAGGAGGAGGTTGGTTTCTTGAATCTGAACATATGTGCGACTGTTCATGTTCTGTACAAACTGTTTCCAGTCCAGTAGTCAGATTATCAACAAGATCTTGTTTATCAGATTTTTCCACTGTTCCCTCTGTCATCTTGATTGTTTCCATCTTGCCCTCCTGAACGGGTTCAGATTTAACTGACCCGCGATTAATTAAATTAAAATGACTAGAAATTGACAACATATTGGAATTCAGACCAAAATGTTCAGATGATTCATGCTTCACTGCTCTAACTTGTAATGGCTCCACAGAATTAGCTTTAACTCCCTTGGGATCACTTTTCAGGCTCTCATCAACTGGCTCTGATTTTATGGTTCTCGACAGAGTTCTGTCTTCAACAGTTGAATCTACTTTATGCAACCTAATATTAGGAACATTCATTCTGGAGTCTCTGTTAGCATACAAACTTGAAGAACTTTGACTTGTTTTAGAAGTGACAGAAGAAGGACCAAGGCATAAATGGAGTGAATCCTCACTACTACTAAGCTTGGCAGATACTGAATGTGTTTCAGGAAAAAAAGTCCTTTGCTCACTATCAACAGGGATTTTCCCTTCAGAAGCACTACTGGGACCAACCATCCTAGTTGAGCATATAAATGTTTTTGTTTCACATTTGGCATCAACAGGATTCAAACTCTCAACAGCTACTTGACCTGCATCGCTAGCCAAATCAGCTGCAGCCCCATCATCTACAGAATCTTCCCATGCATCCATTGTTCTATTCAAATCCCAATTTGATCTGTTGGCATGTATGTCGGAACTCTCACAACCCATCTGCAGATCCTCCAATTCGCCCTGCGCTCCACTTCCTCCCTTGCTTAATGACAAATTCAAAGAAACAAGTTCTGCATTAGTCTGATTCCCACAGCTCCTATCACCACTACAATCTCCCAAAGCCAAAGCTTGATGTCCTGTGACGCCTAAAGCAACTCCAGAATTTGCAACACTCATAGGCAGCTCGATTTTACCAACCCCTTCTCCCATTTGTTGGTTATGCATATCATTATCAACCTTACATGCAGAAGGTTCATTGGCTACTAAATTAAACTCAATATTTGAAGAATTTGGGAGAATATTACCAGAACTTTCAGCCGGAACAATCTTTTCACCATTCCCAAGGTTAGCAGAACAATCAGACTGTAAAGTACAAACGAATTCTCCAACTTTAACATCATTATTAGATTCGTTTCCCGCTAAATTTTGTATGCATTCCTTAATTTCTTCTGGTGCCGGATTCTTGCTGTCATCAGATAAGCCACAACTTGATGAAACAAACGCATCTGAAGGACCAGAATCCTTAGATAAGTCGTCATGTTCACTCTGCACAACAATATCTTTTGGGGGTGGTGAGGATGGTTCTTCAGGTGGAGGTGAAGGAGGTCGAAAAAACCTTCTCTTTTTGATGGGAACACCTGCAATATCAATACTAGACTGCTGGGCAAGGGATTTGACCCCAGTCTGCCAAAAAGTAGATCAATTAGTAAACATGAAGAAATCAAACGATTCAACAATCTTCCAACTCCAAACATCAAATTAATCAGGAGTCATATAAACACCTCTTGGCTTCCTGAAACAGACATGGCCACGAAGTTTCCGCTAGTAAACCCCCTTCTGCATACCCTAAAACAAACAACTGAATATCAAATCCACAACCCATAGACAGGTTAGCTATCAACAAGCTATTCCGTATTCATGGGTTCAGAATCGGAACCGATAAAACCAATCAAAAAGTTTTAGGGAAAGAACAAAGAAGACAAAAAATCGAAAGAAACGGAAAAAAAAAAGTAAAGAACTTTCGATTCACGCAATCGATTAGTAAATAAATAACCCAAATAGATCGGAATTTAATTATCAATCCACACAACTTAAATCCAGAAAAGAAAAAGAAGCGATCAAACACCAAAAAAAAAAGAAGAAACAAAGAGATTAAAGGATTGGGATTAAAGAAAACAAAACAAAAAGAATTAAAAACAGAATAAAAGGAAAGAAAACGATTGAAACGAGAGATCAAAAAAATTTTAAAAATGAAAAAAATCGTTGAACGAAAAGAATCCAAGAACAGGCGTTGAAATCGAAGATTTAAGATTGAAAAACGAGTGAAAAATTACCTGACGAGATAGTGATAAAGAAAAAGAAATGAACAATAGAGTAAGAGGAAAGAGTTTGGATATTCCTCAGCAACTACCGTAAGAGCAATGGCTAAAGAGACGCGAGGAAAGTTGTAGGAAATTGCCTTAGGGTTGTGGGTGGCAGCCACTTAAGTACTAATAAATGTGGGCTGTCATTACTTCTTGTTGGACTTTCTTAAAATCTACGCCAGTGTCACTCCGACACATGTGCCCGCGTTATTTCTTCTACGTGGTGGTTCCCACATTGAACGAATTGTCGGTTCCTTGTAAACTTTTTTTTTATACATAGATTAGATATTCTAATTTTGTCGAACTAATATTAACCTCCTAAAATTTCACCTCAAAAGTTTTAGAGGAGGGAAATTTAGACAAGAAAATTCAGCATCCCTCGTCTCACCATCAACAGCAAGCTAACACTATTCAAGATTCATTGACAAGTTCTGATCTGAATACCACATCCTCCAACGGAGTTCACAAAGTTAGAAGACGAGAAAGACAAAGAGAAATTCGACGACTGTTTGACTTTTAATCCATGGTTAAGCCCTCATTCAGGGGCCTTTTCGTAATTTGTTCACATGATGGTCAATTTAAGTATGCACAAAAAAAATCTTAAGGTCTTTCAGATTCTTACGTAACTTGTATACTTCTGTGCACAAAGAATCGTCACATAATAATTGATCAGTTACTGATCAATCACTGGCCCTGTTTAGTATTATGTTCTCATTAGCTCCAGATTTTTTAGTAGTTCCAACTCTCACATTGTCGCTGAAAACGAGACGTTCACAATTAATCCGATCAAGGAGCATGACCAGAAGATTAGAGAATCATCAACAGAGAAAATTCCTCCTCTCCCACCTTTTTAATAACTCAAACTCAAGATCTTATATAAAGAAAAGTCTTAAGTGAAGAATTGAAACTAATTAGACTATTCCTACTTGTCCTTACAAAATCTTTTTAAAATTTGCAAATTTATTGAATGCATTATTTTTAAACAATTAATAAAAAATAAAGATGTCAATTTTAACCCGACTTATTAATCTAGTCTAATTTTAACTTAAATGGATCAAATTACAAGTCAAGCCCAACCAACTCGTAGCTTAATCATTGTTTCAAAAATAACATCGTTTTATCATGCACCAACTAACCCAATCAACTTGTAAATTGACTATTATTTTGAAAACGACGTCACATTTTTTAAAAAATTATACTAGCTCATTGTCATCATTAATTTATGTGAGTTACAACTTATAACCTTCTAATCTCACCCTCCAATTTCATTTCTATATATACCCCTCATATCAGTCTGATTAACGACAATTTAACTTCTTCAACACTAACATTATTTTGATTAGAGCTTTGAATTTTCAAATTGTTTTTGAGGTTCTCAAATTCTTTTGTTAATTAACCTTTAACTTAAATTTTAACTTTCAGTCAAGTTCAGCTATAATCAAGATTATTATAGCCAACATATGATTTAGAAATAAAGTATTCAAAAACAGCAAATGTTATAACTAAGTCATTGACTTATAATCAAAGTACCATAATTACAATAACAAACCGCTAATCCCCGATTACTCCTAATAAACACCAAACCCTAAAACAGCTATCAAATTCTTGACAGCAAGACTTTCACCTCCAATCCAAACTACACCTAACCACCAAACCCGTAGAGAGTCCTGCCTTGTCTCTTGAGCGCATACACCACATCCATGGCTGTTACGGTCTTCCGGCGAGCGTGTTCCGTGTAAGTCACGGCGTCTCTGATCACATTCTCAAGGAAAATCTTCAGAACACCACGAGTCTCCTCGTAAATCAACCCGCTTATACGCTTCACACCTCCTCTCCTAGCCAAACGACGAATGGCTGGCTTCGTAATGCCTTGAATGTTGTCACGAAGAACCTTACGATGACGCTTCGCCCCTCCCTTTCCCAATCCCTTGCCTCCCTTTCCACGGCCAGACATTTTCTAAATCTGCAAGCAAAGATTCGATAGTTACATCAACAATCTATCTAAAACAACCCTAATCTTCGTAGAGATCTGAGAAACCCTAGAGATGAAAAATCACAGAGAAGCCGCGTTTGACCATGAAATTGAACTTATCTACTTGCTATAAAACTCATAAATCAAACAACTAATCGCTTAAATGATAAAGAGTAGTACCTGAATCGCAAGCCTAATATGCGTCTAGCAAATCCAAATCTCAGAAGCAATTGAATCGTGGCAATGATGAGGAGGAACCGCCGAATGTATTTATACAAAGGACCATGGCGGGGAATTTGGAGAATCGATCCGTGTCAATCGTTTGGGAAATCGTTTTGATCCGTCCAATGCTAGATCAACTGCTGAGATTGCAAGTTCTGGACTCCTTGAGATCGATGACGTGGCATCAGCTATGTTGCTTGGCGAGACGAAGTGTGTCAATTTAATGTGAAAGTGAAGATAATAATTTGTACAACTTTATTTGTTTTTTGAAAAACTCATAAACGTTTATTTAATAATTTTATTGGTCATTTTAAGTGATTATGACCTTAAAAATAGAGATTAATTAGTTCTCATCAATACTTTCCTTAAAATTGTAGAGTTGAATTATAGAGATATCAATAAGTCAAGTCGAGTTAGAACGTAGCTTCGCCATTTATTTTTTTAAGTGAAAAATTTTTAAAATGATGTCGTTTAGAAATTAACGGACGGGACACGTTCAGGGCCAATTTTGTCATCCCTAATCAAACATTGATGCCATATATGTAAGATTAATAATATATAAGAATTGAAAAATTAGCCCAAATTGTCAAGCCTTAGCTGAGCTATAAGTCGAAACTACTCGGCCCAATTAAATGGAAAGATACAAAATAACGTCATTCTTATTTTTTAAAAAATATAAGTTCGGGTCATTATTTATCTATTTAAGATATAAATTTTAGCTAACAAGAATTTACATTAAACCATACAATCTTGTGTGCGGCAAGACTCGATCCAAATTACTATTTAATATAAATTTTAAAAAACCTGAAGTAAAATCTTAATTGAAATATTTTGAAAATTTTCAACTTCTTTATAATAATTTTAGTATTAATATAACATAATATGTATTCATTAATATTGTTTGAATAATTTATTAAAATGTATAAAAATAAAAATTCGTATAATTAAAATTTTAATATAATTTAGATTAAAAATTATAATTTTATTTTGACTTAATAATTTAATCTATTAAAATCAATTTAAGGTAATTTATTTTCCACTTATCTTTAATAAGATATCCTTTTATCAAATATCTTTTAATTTTTTTAATATTTTACCCTTCATCACTATATCAGCCAAAAAAAATCAATCTTTCCACTAATTTGAAATAAAGACTATAGTTTTAGATCTCTTCTAACTCCGCATCTCAACAAAAATCCTACTAAATTATTATTGTTGCTGTTATTGTTATTATTTGTATCGTTATATTAGTCAATACGACCGGTACAAAGTAAAAATTGTCATAATACATCTCTATGTCATATCTGAATTTATTAATTAAACGAAACCATTGATATAATCTCTTCATCCCAAGGTATAGAAAATAAACAGTTTATTGCTAAACTTCATGACCAGTCATCTTTAGTTCTCTTTATCTGGAAATGAGAAGAAAGAAAATTACAAAGTGATTTGAATACAAGTAAAAACAGTAAACCTTAAGTATATACATAAGCTTCAAAAGCCAAGGCAACAAGTGCTTTTTCACTCTAATTCCATGTGGCATGAAGGCCTATGATATATATGCCTTAACCAAATCAGAATAATTGCATACAAAACCTGTCCTTGGGCAGGTTATTTTACCACCATTTTTCTTGGCCATCTCTTCTAATGCCTGCAAAAAATATATTAACTTCAGACTAAATTTGACCATATATACTTCAGTTTACCTGTTACTGTTATAATTAGAACCTTAGTGCTATAGACAAAGCCATTTGGTAGGACTTGAGGTGGGTTCTCTGTGTCCATTAGCTCCTTGGTTATGTAGCAAACAAGCTTTGAGTGGTGCTGCTTGGAGAATGGTAAAGGGACTGCTAACTTTCGAAAGCTTTCATGTGACAATGGATCCTCCTTGTTGCAGTCATCCTCATAACAGTATCTTAAACAGTCAAGAGAAATAAAATAAGATGGTTCAGAACACGTGAAAATCAGGTTATTTGCACGTGTAATCGGTCTGATGTTTAACGATTTTGGCAAGAGCCGAGCACGAGGATTCGTCAGTATTGTGGCTTGTCCTTGAGGGACTTGTAAGAGGTGTACAAACCCTGCTACAAACATAGAACAAGAAGAAGAAGAAGAACTGCATGCACAAGCAGTAAGTCACAAAATGATGGATACGGTGTTTTCAGTGCGGATAAGCCTGCCTGTAGATAGATATTAAGCAAAGGCTCTATAGTTATGCCATATAATTTGCAGAATTCCTGTTTAAATTGGTCAACCAGGTAATCCCATTGTTTAGGTTCAAACAAGACCTGCATCGCAAAACATAACATTAAGGTCATCTGCTCTTAACTTTCAGAAAACAAAACTGCAAACTGACAATATGATGCTGTCAAATTCACTCGACAGTAAGAGAACCTCAATTTCATAGTTAAAAAAATTGATCGGGATATTTCATGATAAAGAAGAATATGCACTCCCAATTTTACGTCCTTTTCTATCTAAAAGACCAAAGTTTACCGGTTGTCTAACTAAAACTCAAAACAAGTCCACCTGCAGTAAGAAGATAGTCAGTGCTGATAGATGACGTTACCTTGTAGGTTGAACAATCAGTGGTACTTCTAAATGCCACAGATGAAAAAACCCGCTGCAATTCTTTCATATCTGTGGCACCCCATGGCGCTAGATACTTCCGACAGTATGTAATGGCATGCAAATAGCTTTGCTCTCGTACCAACTCTACAAACTCTTGAAGTCTCAAATGGAATTCAAATTTGCTCTGTCATGAAAATATATTAATACCATCTTGATAAGATTTCATGACAGCAGTAACATTTAGATGAGTAAACATGCTTGGTGGAAAAATCTCCAATCAAGATCTAGGAAAAACAAGGTGCAAATAAATAGTATCCAGTGTCCATCTTTTCTAAGGACACAAGAAATAGCCTGCCTGCCTGCTTTGGTCCAAAATGACTCAATTCTGAATTTCTGATCCAAAAGAATTTATACAAGTCTAACTTTTAATAGGTCATTCCGGATATCTAATCCAAATAAATTTTGTTAAAATCCCAAAAATATCCAAGCTTTTATGGGAAAACTTAGATGTGTTTGCTCACTCAACTTCCTTAGCTACTTGATACTTCATTAAAATTGCTCCATTCTACAAATGTTCAAATACATATAAACTAAATCTCCAACCAGAAGTTCCTATTAAATTTTTTGTAAACTTTAATTTTGGGGAACAGTTTATATATAAGAGGAGCATCATGTCTTTATTCAATTATAAATCAACTCTTTTACATGAACCCTCCTTAATTGATATCTTTTATCAGTGCGAGAATTATACACTTAGACATCTGGTGCATGAAGTTTGCAGAATTGGACATCTGCAAGTGCCCACAAGACTGGATATCGTGAGAAAGTTCAACATCAAACTAGCCTATAAACTGTCTTTAATTATTATTCCTAGCCGATGTGGAAAATATATACTTAAAACACCCCCACTCACGCCTAAAAATGGACATTTGGTGCATGAAGTTTGCAAGAGTGGACAATTTCCACACTGATAACAACAACAGTAATGAACAGAATCAGTCGGGAAGTTTTTGAACCTTAACCAAATCAAAACTTCAACTAGCAAATAGATCCATTGAGTTCAAAAGCGTACGCTAACAATGTTTAAACAAGTAGTAAGAAATGCTAACACGTCTAAACAAGTAGTAGAAAACTATAATCATTTTACCTTTGTCTTCTTCAATCGTGATTTGTTATCGGAACACCAGGCTAGAGCAGGACCAACATCCCGGTTTTGAAGGGCATCAATCACCTTTTTTCCTTCTTGGAATACATCAATATCGACAAGATCCTGAAGTTGCATACACAAATATTAAAAGAAATGAAAGAGATCCAAAAACCAAGAAATCAAAAGGTTAATTATAACCTCCAATTCACAATTACCAGAATGTTGCTGTCTTCAGCTAGCTTGATTCCAGTCTCATAATACGACATCCTTAACATGTAGTCCACAAGAATTCGCTTCAAGCGAGTGTTGCTCCAATCCGCTAAGTTTTCTGCATCTGCTGATTCCAAATGCTCAATCCGAGTTCTACACCTTTGCGCTTGAAGGTTCTCATTTCTAGTTCCCTCTTCCAACTAAACAATCCACAAGACTCGATTCTCATTCAATAAAACCAAAGGTTCTTGATCCAGTTCAAATAAGTGATGAGAAAGGCAATAAAGTTGATAGGGTACCTTCCTTTTGAGGCCTTGTAATCTGGAGACGAGAGAGGTGAGGTGCTGAACGGCGTCGCATTTGGACACGTCGAAATCGGAAACGTCGCTGATGCCGCAGATAACGGACGAGACCTCTTTCTCGACGACGCGGTGGTTGGATCGAATCGTTTTCTTGTAGTACTCGAAAGGGACACGCAAGAATTGGTGCTCCAGTTTCAGGGACTCCGTCAACTGCGTCAGTTTGGAAGAGGAGACGGCGTTGACCGCGACGGCCGTGTTGGCTTCGGCCGATGCGGTGGTTCCATTGGAGAGTGTATCCAATTCCATGCCGGAGAGAAATGGGAATCACATAAGGCCAGCAAGATTGGCGCACTTTATCGGCAGTTTAAACGACAACGCATTTGAAACAAAAAGGTCGTTTAATTTAACTTACGTTTTTCTATTGTAATTTTTAACTTTTGTTTTTTTGTTTTTTATATTTTGTAATATAAAAATTAAAAGTAAAAACATGTTTAGTTAAGATTTATAATAAAAATTTTAAAAATGCTTGATTTTATCATTTTATTTCTGTTTTTGTAATTATACTCTTGTGTTAATAATTTTATATAATAAATTATATTTTTAATTTAATTAATTATCATTATAACTTAAATTAAAATATATGTAAATTAAATATAATTAAAAAATTTCACATTAATTGTATATAATAAAATTCTACAAATTAGAAATTTATATTAAGTCATTCTAATCAATAAAGATATCCATCATATTATTTCTTGAAAATAGAATAGTACTACTGTCTTTTACAAAAAGAAACATAAATCAATTAGAAATACTATAATCACTTCACATTTGTATAACAATTTCATCTCGTTTCAAAGATATACCTCGAAGTTGTGTTTGAGTGATATTATACTCTACTTGAGAATTTGCATATTCATTTTCACTTTTCCTAATTTGTTTTTAATTTTTAACACAACTGTCAAATAATTCATCGCTTTATCCATACATTCTAATATATTTGTGTATAACACAACAAGCAATAACGATGTATATTTGTTTCTTCATATCAACACTCGACATGTTTTTAAGTATAGGAAATCTTACTTTTAGAACGCCAAAAGATCTTTAAATAACGTTTCTTAATGAAGAACGCTTGTAGTTAAACAATTCCTGTGGACCTTGAAGTTTTCCTCTGCCTTTATAATTTCGCAAATGATATCTTTCATTTCGGTTTGGAGAAATAAACCTAGGCATATTAGTGGCTAGCCTGAGTCAACAAAATAGTATTTACCGAACATAAAAAGAATATAATATCAACAAAAAGATATTTAAAATGAATCATAATTACTATGTTTATTTAAAGTAATATAATACCTTATAAAGGCGTAGAAAATTAATTCGTTAGATTTGTCACTGTTTTTAAAAGAACTCAATAGTCATTTGCAGTACCTTTTCATCCAGTCATTACATATATAAAATGCATGTCCAATGAGCAATAAAACATAATATTTTGGGTTGGATTAATTCTTTTGCCCTTGTATGGTATTTGTTCATCTGTCGGAACATGTGCATCAATATGTGTACCATCTATTGCTCCTATACAATTCTCAAAATTAAAATAATTATTAATCATAAAGACATAATTAAAATAATAATTAAATATATGAATGTATCTAAAAATGTTGAAATAATTTTGAATTTTGTTGAATCTCAGGAGATGTATTAGTAAAAGAAGATGGAGTAATGACTCTTTTTACAAGAAGATTAACTGCATATAAGACTTTACGAAAGTATTTTGAAATTGGTCAGGTCGAATGTTAAAAGTGTTCTACATTGACTTTAGTTGTCTCACTATGCCTTATAGTTACCAAGAAAATTGCTACTTATTCTTCTACAGTCAAATGATTTGTTGCTTTTAAGCCTCTTAAACTCTTAAACGCATCATATAAGTTTAAGAAGATTATCTTTCTCATTCTTAAGTTTTCATAAATCTTTATAGGATTGCCATTCAAAAGTTTTGATATACAATCATGGCCTGGTAGAGCAGAAGTTCTACATGGTTACTTTTATAAATGAAAATATTTCGTCTCTCCCCTAGCTACAGAAATAATAATTACCTTCTTTCGTTTATCATCATAATTTGATTCGAAATCTAATAAGAAATTCATGCATCTACAATGTCATCATTAAATAATTAACAAAACATTCAATCAAAAAGTTTTACATTAAGTCAAATATTCATATAAAGCACAGACTTAAAATTTTCAAAATATGGACAATGTTTAATATAAAAATGTTAAATTAATAAGAATTCAATATGCAATAACATGAAAATATAACTAAAACGACATAATTCAATCCATCTTCCTTGTATCTGTCATCTTCATAAAAATATCCCCATAAAATGAAGAATCATGTAAAGCCTTCACAATTTTTCCATATTGCACACCATCAACACCCAATTCATCTAGAAAATTCAGACATTCCATCGTTATGCTTGACTTTTGAGATCTATTCTTTGTAGTTGATGATATTTCACTCAATTTTTCTCAAGTAAATCATTATTCCTTTTTAATTATTTGCCAAGTATAAGTAAGACTTCTTATACAATGTTATAATGTGTCTTCTTTGCCTTCTTATTCTTAGGAGACTTCTTTCTCTTAGATGGAGAGCTTTTATCTTGATCTTCTTTTTCATTATACAAGTAATCTTCATCAACATCATTTCTATGTTCCTCTTTTGTACTATTCGATGAAGATTTATTAGATAAATGTGCATACACACCAGTTGCAATAGTATCTCTAAAAATATGACACAAGTCTAAAAATTCCTTACATCATTTTTTCTTGAATCTGTTAGTCATTTTATGCACCTATAATGATGAAAAAGGAATATGAGAATGAATATTATATAATATGATATATTAAAAAAACAAAAGACATATTTTACCTTAAGAAGATTTTCCTAACATTCATTTGTAGCATTAACTTCATGAGTGAAAGATTTGTAACCAATTCCTTTTTTTTTTGAGTAAGTTCTTAAAATTCTTCAATCTAGCTCTTAATCTATTATACTTATTATTCAATTGAATATCAGCATACTCTTTATAGAATTTTGTTTGAAATCTTGCCTTAATATTCTTCCAACCAGATTTGGAAAAGGTAGTAGTCGTTCGATTTCCCTTCTTCACTTCTTCAACCATCAAGGAGATTAAATGCATCTCTATAGTATTATTTCATACCCCATCTTTTTTATTTACTTTTATACAATCATTGGAATCGTTCATATTGTTCAAGCCTTCTATCACTAAATGTAATAACATATATGTCACATCAATCACCATAATTTCTACAAAATATTAAATGCTAAATGTTAAATATATCTATTTTATTTTTTATTTTGGAATTTTTTTAAATTGGTATTTTTTTTGAATTCAAATATCTGTTGGATAATGTTATAGATATAATAGAATTATATTTTAAATAGGAGTTGATTTGGTGAATGATTGCTTAAGGATATTGCTGGAAATTATATTAAGTGGTCTTACGAATATGTAGCAGCTGATGTTGTGTAGGGTATTAATGGTGAATTGATTTTGAGTGAGTAAAATATATACATGGTTGATTGGTGGTGAGAAGGTAGAGTGATTAATGTTTATGCGAGTAGTGTAGGTCTTTATTGTGTGAGAGTCGTATATGTCTTTATCATGAAAAAGTGAATCAAGTGTGTGAGTGATTTTCGTTGGCTGGGAAAAGATTAACGTGTGTGGTACTTGGAAAAACATGTGGGATTTAATGGGTATGTGAGTAATATGAGTGTATTCAGCAGTGGGTGTTAAGTGAAGATACATATCAGCAGATCTTTCATTCGTGTGGAGTATGTTAGTGCAATGGAGTATATGCTTTTGTTAATAGATATGTGCGTTAATTGAAGACTAAAAACAAACATAGCTGAAATGGTGTGGTAGAGATGGATTTGGTGATGGTTTAATGAAGAGTGTATTTGCGTTAATTGAAGACTAAAAAGAAATGAAGCTTACGTGATTTTTGGGAATATAAGATAAAGAAAAGTTGTAAGATTTTTTAGGGCACCCACGACATCTAACCCTGCTGTTGGCTCCAAAACAACAGTCTTTTTTTGCGCATAATGATGATGATGAGAGCAACGATTAATTGATTTTTTTATGGGTTGCGTATATTTTGATTGGCAAATGTGTTATCGATGCAGCTATAATTTCGTGTTGGTGTTTATGTTAATCAACCAATTGTTGTTGCGACGATTTCTAGATCTATTACAGAGGAGCTGAACTGATTGAAAAGTTGTCTTATTTTCTGTCTCAAGTGCATTTTGTTTTTATTCTTAGTTGATTCTTCACTTTAGTTATTTTTATTAATTGTATTTTAATTAAAAGTAATTTAGAAAAATCTTCTGATGAAGTTAACACGAGAGTCGGTCGTGTTATTGGATATGAAATTCTTTCATGGGAAGTGAGGTTGAGAGATAATGTCAAGGGTTGAGTGATATCGGCTCAATAAAGCCTTGGGTAAATCTACTGTAATTCGGTGAAAATTATTAAGCTAGGTGAGGGCCCAGTAATCGTAGAAAATGAGTGCCGATCTGTGTTACTAAATTTCTGGTGTCATTTATTATTTCGCTTTTGATTGGTTTTGTTTTTATTTGTGTCGAAGACGACCACGGTAAAATCGGAAAGTTTGCGAAACTACTACCCCTTCAGTTTTTCACTAAACATGGTTCAAAATAAACATGTGACAACCACAAAAATTTCTAAAAAATATTATAATTACTTTATTGTTATAGTATTATAAAAAATGGATTATAAATATGAAGAATATTCATGCAGTGGTGAGTTTGCAAATGAGATTAATATATATAAAGTTTTTGAAGCATTTTGGGAGTTAGACTTGGATGATAATGAGTTGGTTGCTATTGGACGTTAACTAATGTCTAAGTCACACCCAGCTACGCATCATTTACTAACAACCCAACCACACTTCCCAAGTCTTTTTATCACTGAAGCTACCTACGACGCAACTTCCAGGTTTGATTTTTTATTATGCCCAATGTTCAACTTGGATTCTAATTTATTTAATACTCAGTTTCTCTATCAACTTGACGAAAGTTTGGAGATAAAAGGGGCGTATTGTTGAAGAAGTAGGCTCTACTCTATGCCCCATTAGCTGTCACCACATTAAAATGACGTGAGGACCGAGAAGAAAACGACCCTGCATTTGTGCCCATAAACATTTCTAATCTTTTATAAATGTCAAGTTTTGATTTCAATAATGTTATTCTAACTATTGTTTCCACTTCTTGTTCATGGTTCTATGTTGCTTCTTTATAAAGTACCAGCTTGTCGTAAAAGTTGAAGTTATCGGAAGGTTTAGCAGAGGAGGTGAAGTCTTAACTGAAGAACTCAAATATATCATGATCAAACGAAAAGTTCTGGTAATCATCAGATAACTCATTTCAGTCAGAAAAATTTGTTGTTCAAAGGAAGAACACAAAATGAGAGTGCATCATCTTCTTTATCATCACAAAAAAATGTAGAAGCTTACGCTCAAAGCAGAGAACCCTGCTCTCTTCCAACATTTAACGTAATTTTACACATGGTCTGCCAATTCTTGTCATTACTCAATTTTCCAACTTTTATGCCAAAGACAATCTAGTAAGTATGGCTACATATATAGTAATGTAATTTTCTTCATATCTCTCTTCCTTTTCAAGTCTCTAACTTTATTAAAACTGAAACTAGTGATATTGTTGTTCATCAAAATGCAAATTAAAGTGGCACCCATCACGCCCTAGTTTCTCTATTTTGTATTCTTGCTACCAAATTAATTTGACTGACTAATAGGGTTGTCAATAATATACTCAGCTCAGAGAGAGATTTAACTGCTGTTGAAGTTAGGAAAATGTTAACAGCATAGGCGTTGTCAAATATTCACAAGAAACTTAAAGAATGGAGCTCAAATTAAGTAACACAAAGAGAAAATGAGAAAGTAGTATTGACAATCGCAAGAAGTATGATGGCTATGATGTTATGACGATGACTATGATGTTATGGACAAGAGAAATAAGAGAAGTCGATGAATGCAAGTAACAGCAATAGCAAGTCAACCAACATATATGAAAACACATACAAGCAATAGATAAAACAAACATGCATAAATCGCAGCAACCGATAGATATGAAAACAAACTTGAAGAAATCACAACATCGGTGAAAACGTCAAAGACGAAGTTGACGTAGAGGGAAAGAAACCAATATGATTTATTTTTTTGAAACAAAAGTTTAAAAAATGGATGAAAACTTGTTTTCAAAATTTACGAAAACATGATTTTTACATTTTCGTAAAATGATTGTCGTTTCTAAAAAAACAAAATATACAAACAAGTTTAACTAAACACGATTATAGCATTAATTACTTATTTCACAAAAACAAAAACAAAAAATTAAAAAAAAAAGAAAATAAACAGCTCCTAAGTTTCAAGTCAAGCTTAAGTTATGCCACGAGGGATCAAATTAGTCGTTCTGATAACGACCAATCGTCATTCTTAAAAATGATGGACACAGTGAAGAGGTAAGGTGTGAACATTACAAAGGGAGACAAGGAAGATAATAAGGTCCAAGTCTAATCATCTAAAGTTAATGAAATTTGTTTGAGTTAAATGAATTAATTTTTTTTAAATTGGACTTCATAGTAATTTGGCTCACTCTATAACTCGACCTGAATTAAAACTTGAGTGTATATATTTTTAAAAATGCTAGTTATAAATGTCTGACCATCTTTTATTCTCTTTAGTCTCTTCTCTTTGCTATTATTTTGTAGGAATATGGATGATATCTATGTCTGGCTCGATTTGGATTGATCAAATTTTAGGTTAGACTCGGGTACTTTTTTTAATTTTTTAGCTTTGAGTTGAGTTGAAGTTTAGGCTTGAGCTGTTTGACTCAACCCAAAACTTAAAGATATATGAAATAATGTCGTTTTGTTAATTATTCAAAAAAGAAATCAGGATTGACTTAAGTCTAATTGAAATTTAAATCACCTAAATTTGATCAATCTTAAGCTCGAGCTACAAATTTCAAACTCATTTAGAATTTGAGCCTGATCTGAACCTAAACATAAATTTTTGACTGACCTTGAGTTTAAGAAACTAGAATCCAACCCGACCTTATGCCAAATCTACTTAATAGCTTCATTCTTTTTTAAATGGTTTCATCAGTCCATATCCTTCACTTATCTTGCAACTAATTTTCCATTTATTTTCACTTTCTTTGATTTATAAAAGATTTTACACCTCAACTGAATAACCTTAGGCTCAACCCAATCTATTACTAAACTTAAAGAGACATATCTCTTCAAAAAAAAAACTTAAAGAGACGTAATACTTCCGATGTTAAACTAACAAAATGAAAAACCTAAAGAGAAAAAAAGACCTTAATAAAATAGTTGATACATAAATTAAACTTCAAATTAAGTAGTTTTTATTAGTAGAGATATCAATAGGTCAGGCTGGGCCTCAGTCACGACTGGTCGCGGGTTGGGATGGGCCAACCTGTGGCTCGGCCCATCGACAGGTCGTCTGGTCCATGGCCCGTCTATACTTTTCTTAATTAAAAAATATAAAACAACGTTGTTTTGCCGTTTTATCCAAAATAGTCAGCCCAAAGCTTGCGCGGGCCAACCATGGTCGGCCTGTGGCCTAACCCACGCTGACCATGGTCAGCTCGTGGGCCAAAAATAAGTTGGGCCGAGCTAGGGATGGTTTTGAAAAATCTAATTCAACTTAAAGTAAATGGACTCAACCCAAATTGATTTGGCTTTGGGTTGAACTCAAGTTTTTTTTTTAATTTTAGGCTTCAAATTGAATTCATATTCGGACGACCCAATCTAACCTGACTTATTTATGTGTTTATTTTTTAAAGATATATTTTTAAAAAAGAGTATTGAATGTCAATTTTTAAATTAAAATTTAATAAAAATTTTAAAATAAAATAACTTATTAAATAAATGACGTCACCGTAGGTCTTTGTACTAGCATTACAAAACCTTCGGTGAACCATAATTGATTATATATGAGAATGAGTTGAATCCATCATTGGCTTAATTTGACATGACTCGCTTCTCTTACAAGATGAATTGAGCACGGTTCAAAGTGTAAGTTCGATTTCGCTCAAACTTTCTAAAATTACATTATTTTAGATTTTTTTAAAGTGGTATTATTTTAATTTTAATTTTATTTTAAATTTACGTATCACAATGACATCATTTTTTAAAGAGTGAGGTTAAGCCTTAGTTTGGTCCATAATCTTTTACTCGACATAAATTCCAATGAATTAAAATAAAAATTGACCGAGTGAAAATGACCATATAAAAATAACACTACTAATGGTATTTTCTAAGACTATGTTTGATTAAATGTAACATTTTTAATAGAATGAAATGATTTATAATAGAATAGAATGTAAATTGATGTAATATAAGAAAATTGTTGTTTGGAGGGATAGAAAGGTTTATAATGTAATATAGTGAAATATTGTTTAGAATAATGATTCATAATGTAATATAGTTATTACATTTAAAGAAAAACTGTTGGGGTGATTCGACCGAACCTATTCTCAAACTTATTTTTAGTGCGGCGACCGACCTATCTCTCAGACCTTCATGATGCAAATTCAAGAGGATCTCAAAAAGTTTTTAATCAAGCTCATTCATCATTCAGAACTTGTATTAAAAAATCTAATTTAAGATAAAGTAAATGGACTCAACCCAAATTGATTCGGCTTTGTGTTGAACTTGAGTTTTTTTATTTATTTTAGGCTTCAAGTTGAATTCATACTCGGACTGCCCGACTTAACCTAACTCATTTATGTGTTTAGTTTTTTTTAAGATATATTTTTTAAAACAAGTTTTTAATGCCAGTTTTTAAATTAAAATTTGATAAAAATTTTAAAATAAATAACTTATTAAATAAATGACGTCGCCGTACTTCTTTGTACTAGCATTACAAAACCTTCGTTGAACAATAATTGATTATATATGAGAACGAGTTAAATCCGTCATTGGCTTAAGTTGACATGACTGTCTCCTCTTACAAGATGAATTGAGCACGTTCAAAGTCTAAGTTCGATTTCGCTCAAACTTTCTAAAATTACATTATTTTAGATTTTTAAAGTGATATTATTTTAATTTAAAATTTTTTCAAATTTACGTATCGCAATGACATCGTTTTAAAAAAAGTTAGGTTGAGCCAATGTTTTGAATTTCGTACCATACCGACCGGTACCGAACGGTACGTACCGTACCGGCCGAAAACCGGTACCGAAGTTTAAATTTGGGTACCGGGTTTAAATACCGGTCGGTACCGGCCAATACCGGTCAAATACCGGGTGGTACCGGAAATTTTAAAAAGTATAGGGATTAAGTTGCAAAATTTTTAAATTTTAAATTAAAAAATATTAAAAAATTTTAAACTCCCCCGTCTCTTCTCCCGCCTCTTTTTTCAAATTTTTTTTAATTTGTTGTTTTTTTAACTTTTATTTATTTTTTATTTTTTGTTTTTAAAATAAAATAAATATTTTATTACTAATAATAATTATACATTAAATAAAAATAAAATAAATTTATTTTAATA
>JAOTAY010000003.1:31558018-31575282 GCA_025629805.1 Erythroxylum baracoense | reverse complement strand
AAACAAAGTTAATAATTACAATACATATGTGTTCAATTTATTACATAATGATTGGGTCATGGGCATAATTCCAACACTGTAATCTACAGAAAAATCAAAATCCAACAATTTGCTCATCTAATGTTGTTGTAGGCAAGTTGTCAATTTTTGTTCTAAGAGGAATTTAAGGTTGTAATGATTAGTCTTGATGGTGAAATGGCACCCTTAGATGTATGGTTGCCAATGTTGTACTACCTTGGCCAACCCGATCAATTCGCTTGTAGGTATTGTTTTGCTAATTTGTGACTGAAGAAGGCAATGGGGTGCCCTTCTTGATGTAAAACAACACCAATTCCTGTACCCGATGCATCACATTCCACCACGAATGTTTTTGAAAAGTCGAGCAGTTGAAGAATAGGGGTGTTCGAGAGAGTTTCCTTTAGCTGAACACAAGCTTGTGTCGTATCTTCTGACCATGCAAAAGAATAATGCTTAAGCAAAATGGTAAGAGGTACTGCTATTTCCCGAAAATTCTTGATGAACTTGCGGTAATAACTCGTCAAACCCAAAAATCCTCGTAAGGCTTGTGTCGATAGGGAGTTGGCCAGTCTTTAATTGCCTGAACATTGTTGGCATCAACTAAAACACCTGCACTTATGAACACATGGCCTAAATACGCCACTTGATTTTCACCAAAAGAGAAATTAGTCTTTTTCAAAAATAGATTGTTAGATCGCAAAATATCGAAGACAAGAAGAACATGGTGAACATGCTCCACCCATATGTTGCTATATATTAATATGTCTTCGAAAAATACCAATACAAATTTCCAGAGGTAGGGGCTGAATACCTCATTCATTAGAGCTGGAATGTAGACAATGCATTGGTTAAGCTGAATGGCATAACCAAGAACTCAGAGTGCCCATGATGCGTCTGAAACGTGGTCCTCTCTATATCTTGACGATGCATTCGGATTTGATGATACCCTGAGCGTAGATCTAATTTAGTGAAGAACTTTACTCCTTGTAGTTCATCTAATAACTCGTCGGCACAGGACTTAGGAATTTATCTGTTATAATTTTGGAGTTCAATTCCTGGTAATCGATACAAAAGCGCTGTAACCCATCATGCTTTTTAACGAGTAGCACCGACAATGATAACGGGTACTGACTAGGACGAATAATTCCCTGAGATAGCATTGCTACACACTGTTTTTCGATTTCATCTTTTTGCAAGAAGGAATACTGGCATGGTCTAACCACCATTGGATTTGTTCCCGACACCAGGTTAATTTTGGGATCGTAAGTTTGCTGCGGAGGCAACTCAGTTAGCTCTACAAACAGCTCTTGATAATTAATTAACAATTTGTCCATCATAGCATGAGGAGGCAGCTGCGTAGTGATGGTGTGCAACTGAATTGAGCCACCAGTTTTAACACCTTCCCATTGTATTTCTTTGCAACCCATCCGAAAAGATGTTAGAGTTGAAAAATCCCACACAATTTGCTTTAATGTTTGCAGCCATCGAACCCCAAGTACCACGTCAAACGCTTCTAAGGGAATAACAAATAAATCCAAAGTAAAAAAATCTGAATTCAATTTTACTTGAACCCCTTCACACACTCTCCGATCAGGTATATTTTCACCATTCGCGACTGCAACTTGCAGCCCCTGTTTGCGTTTAATTGGCAAACCCAATTGAGATGCAGCTAGCTCACTGTTGAAATTATGAATGCCGGAGTCCACGAGAATGAGAACTGGAGGGGTAACAATCTCAGCTTGAACTTGCATGGTTTGGGCATTTTTAATCCCTGTGAGTGCATGAATGAAAATCTCAGGGTTTGTATCGCCCTCGTCTTGCCCATCATATTCTCCATCTTCTTCTGAATAAGTCACCTCGAGCCAAAACACTTTCTTGCAGCTATGACTCGGTGTGAATTGTTCATCATAGTTATAGCAAAGTCCATTCCCTCTTCTCTTAGCCATCTCAACGCGGGTTAGGCACTTAATAAATGTCGGAGTTGCAATTGTAGTTGCGAGTTGAGAAGGTGGTGGGGTTGAATGGGTGACGCGTGCACTTTGCCAAGTGCATTTAGGTTCTGGAGGTTTGTCCAACAACAATTTTTGTTCATACGTCCTTGCTAGACTCATAGTTGCTTTTAAATTTGTGGGTTTAGCCATTTGCACATCTAATCGGATTTTGTCTATAAGTCCCGCAACCAAGATGACAACTTGGTGGTCCGGTACAATTGAATATGTTTGAGCAAGGAGCGCTTGAAAATTTTCCAAGTAAGTCTCTACTGTTTCTGTTTGCTGAAGTGTAATCAGCTCTCCCAAAGGATTGTTGTGAACTGGGGGCCCAAATCTCATGTTACAAAATTTTTGAAGTCTTCCTAAGTGAGATGTGGGTGGGCTTTTTCAAGGTGAACGAACTATAATTGGGCTGTATCAACTATATGAAAAGAGGCCAACTCAATCCATTCCCCAGTGGGTGTGCGTTGGTGGCTAAAGAATTGTTCACAATGTGTGAGCCATCCCAAGGGTCAATTTTGCCATTGTATGTGGGAAATTTAAATTTGGTGTACTGCAGAACCACGTTGCCCCTCCTTGCCTCCTGTATTAGATTCCATGTGATGCGTACCACGGATGTGGCTAGTGGCATCCCTATTTTGTTTAGCATCTGATGACTCACCGCCTAGAGATAGGATGTCCACATGAGCAGAGAGGGCTGCTTGGCTGTTAGACAACTTTTTAAACGTCTCCAAGACGAGGGCCATTGGGTCTGAATTTCTAGCATCATTATTGTCCCCCGTGATGGCTGACTTTGATACCAAATTGTTAAGACATCTACTTAAGGATCATGTCACAGGGCAACGGTTCGTCAGTTCAGGTTTCTATCACGAAGCGATGAGGAGCAATTGTGAATGAGTGGAGCTTAAACAGAGAGTTGCACCTATTCGGAAGCTCATTAGAGAGATCTATCAATTTCTTGATTAGGGTTGTAATCTTGATGATTTTTATTAATGAATGGCAATAGTCCTTTTATAGTACATCGAGTTTGATACAAAGGCTGGAACTTCCATAGTCCTAATTGAATTAGAACTAGACTAATACTGCTGCCATCCTTGCTTCATCTTCCTGGCATGGCTTCGTTCATAGGAGTCCATAACAGTTACCGCTTGTCGGGTCGCCGCCTTATTAGTAGTAAAGCATTCACACCCAGCATACAATCATAAACTCACATTATACGGATTTACTGAGTCCCTTGCTCAAACAATATACAATAGTTCTCTTAATTTCTTCACAGCAAGCAACTAAGGCTTGCACCTGCGGAATCTGGACGGTGCCTCGAATAAATACAGCTAGCCAACCTTGATGCTGAAAAGAATTCTTCCTGCAAATTGTGGAAATAACGCTAATGTCAACTGCAATCATCTGTGTCCTTGTATTCACTCACTGCTTGTCGTACAAACTGTCCTCGAATACGTGGTCTCTGTTCGGCTAGTTTCTTCCTGCTCTGATATCGAACCTGGAAAAGATGCCATTAATTACTTCCAGTCAATTGACTAAAATGAAAGATATTATGATGTATATGGGAAATGATGATATAGATACAGATAGTGACAGAAACAGCTACAAGTTCTTGTCTGATAAAGAACTGGCATTACTAGCGTAGGATTATCTCTATCATTTTGTTGATTGGTAAATGCAGATCCAATTACCTTCTTCTCAAAGCATCTATCTTTCCTCTTCTGGCGAAATTTGTTTAAAGCAGCCTCTCTTTGTGCGAATTGGTTTTGATCAACCCCATTCCTACTTCCATAACAAATTCCACTTGTTCCACCTTTCCTAGCTAATCCATCACCACCGTCCATGTTTACTCCTCTGGTATTTAAAGCATCACTACCCACATTCTGTTCATTGCTGCCACGGTCACTTCCCGTGCCGTCGTCGTGTAAAATTTGATACCCAGTTGTTCCCTTGACATCTGTGATTAAAGCACTAGATGACCCACATTGCAGTGCTGCTGCAGCCATATTCTTCAAGGACAAATTACCATGCCCCATAGAATGGGCACGCGGCGAACGGCCATGTTGCTCAGAATGAAATGCAGGAAAGGGATGCTGACTCCTAACTGTAGATTTAAGGACTGGATTGTCACCGAGTATTGGTGGTTTGGCGAAAGTATTACTAGTGGTAGAGCCCATATCATTATTATTACTACTTCCATTTGACTCCAGATTGGCCGGTGTGTTATCTGAGTTAGATCGTACATTTTTCATCGACTCTCGATTTACTGCCTCTGAACTGTTAGCAAGTGGAGAGCAGCTACCTACATTTCCTGTATGCGCCTGACTAGCACTAGAAGTGTACCTGAGGGGTAACCAATATTCTTCAACTGTCAATTTGTCTTTGTAAAGGTTCATAAATGAATTCATTATCTGCATAGGTGGTTTGAGAGAAAATATATAGCGTCAAATAAATCCTGGTACCTTGAGAATGCAGAAAGGTCTGAATGTCTGAGAATATTTCGATCATGCCCACTAGTCCCTATATCTTGAACATCACTAAGTCTTTTCAAACTAAGTTCAAGGGAAAGGATATCCTTAGTTTCTTTGGAAAGGCTATTTTGTGTGTCAGCGACCAAAATTTCTATCTTAGGATCTGTACAATTTGTGACTCCCATTAAATCAACAACTTGATTTCTGAAGTCTCCATCCTTACTGTTAAGCTCCAGCGGTCCTCTGTCTTTTTCCTCATCATTCTTTGAATTAATTTCAGGAAATTTATCTCTTGTATTGCCATCTGTTTTGACCAGTACCCTTTCACATCCGTCTTCAAGCTGCAAATTTGGAATTGTAGGTACCCTTATCTCCAAGTCCTCACCCATGACACCATTGCCTAAACCTTTAGTAAACATAATTTTGAGCCAAAAATAAAACAAAGTTACGTAAAAAGAGATTTGAAGTCAAATAATAATTGCTGCAAACAAAGCCACGCATACCAAATTCATTACCCTGCCCTTTGCAATCCTTAGATGTGCCCTTGGCCACACAGTTGTTGCCTAGTTCTTCAAGCTTTGAATGAATCATATCCGCACAAGTGCCATCAGCAGGATCAGCTAACTGTTCCCATGTTGAAGTTGGTTTGGGGTTGTAAACTTCCAGTGCTCTCTTTGTCCAAGTGCCCTACAGAAAAACAAGTGAGATCCGGATACTAAAGTGGCAATTTCATACCATTCAGTTCTGGAGTAAGAATTGTCCTTTAAATCATCAATGATAAATAGTTTCTTCTAAACACATCTCAAACATTTATCTGCAGACAACATACAAAAAAATATAACCCACACAGAATCCATGGCAGTATGATTCATAAAATATTGGTGCCACATGCATCCTCACCATCTTGATCCATGTACCTGTTAGCCACTTCCTTGTCAGTTTAGTAACAAGTCCTGTAAATAGTCTCACCTACGCAAATTTCTGTTTTCTGAACTTGTTCTGTCTGTATTCAAGAAATGCTTACCGTGCAGATCTATCCTTTCCAAGAGCAGCTCTCTGTGTTTACCCTAGTGACATTCTAAAGTCTAAACAAACACATGAACATGAATAACTTTCTTTAAAGATTTGGAATGTTAAGGTATAAGCTCTTATAATTAATGATTCGAGAGCTATTTTTCATTGCATGTACATGAGTACCACCAAAATCTAAAGCATTCCCACTTTCATCCAAGTCCCGCACTTAGAACTCTGTTTCAAGTAACCACTAACCTCCATGCATTTAACTTTGACTTAAAACACATGATTAGTGATGTTCTTTGCACTAGTAAATATATTCTTTTCAATAATGGGGCAGCAGGCATGGTTCTTATACAAAACTGCCAAATTGAAAATGGATGAGTTCTAGTCCACATAGGATGGAACAGACAAGATGTTCGAACATTTGAAATGATCAAACATAAAGAGTACCTAACATAATATGACGAAACCATGAGTTGCTTCTGTGATCTAGGAGAAGGGGGAAAACAAAAAAATGTTAAATTACCTAACAATTGAGTTAGCAACATTGTGACACATTCCTGCTATACTAACAATTGAGGAACAATATAGAGGGTGACTGAATAATTATCCATCGACTGCTCTAAACCTCGGTTACTATTTTCATTAGGAATTCAAAATTCAAAAGGTTAATACATGAGATTTTATTGTTCATTTTCTTACTTAGTAGGATAGTAGTTTGGTATTGACTTTCCACAGAAAAGGCCTTTAGAAACTTATGCAAAGGTAGAACAAGTGTGCACCCTAATTTACTATAAAAATCCATGATTCACTTAAAAGGGCTTCAAACTGTGAAGGAGTTACCATCAACACCTTTTTAAGCAGCGCAATAAATAAGCAGTAAATAAATGGGGTTCACCAGAATAGCAATTCATATCACCAGAAAAACTGAACGACCTCATAACTCAGTTATTTTCCAGTAAAAATGTATTATACCTGAGTGCCACTGCCATGATCACTTCCGTCCCCTACATCCATACCGATAGTCCCAATTTCTTCTTCATCATTGCGGTCATTATCCGACTCTTCACCACTTTTTGACTTTGTGGATTTATGAGTCCGTACACCACTTTCACTCCCACTACCACTAGACTGATGAAAGGATGAAAAATTAATGCAAAAGGAGAGAAATTTGAATATATGGAGCACAGACCTGGAGTTGGAGTTCAACATTGGTCCATGATATAGATTGATGCACAAATGGAATAATTATAACAACTCACGCTATGGCACTTCCTCCAAACATGCTGCCAAAGGTTTTTAAGTTCATTCTTTCGGATAGGCTTCACTAAATAGTCAACAGCACCCATTGACAAACACTTCAAGACTATACTCATGGAATCATGAGGTGACATCACTGCACACAAAGCTCACCAGGTGTAGCAGTTACAAGTATCAACATGTTAAGAAGAAAGTTGTAAAACAGTAATTGTAACAAATATAAGAAGAAAAGGAGTAGTGGAAATGTACTCACTAACAACAGGGGTATTCTTGCGAGTTTTGTGGTTCATAATCTTACGTAGAAGGCCAATGCCTGGTAAACAGGGTAGGATTACCTCTGTTAAAACCAGATCAATATGATTAGTCAGATCTTCCAAGAGTTTCCAAGCTTGAAGACCATCTGCTACCGCAGTCACTGCCAGGCGGAGGAAATTCTCAATAAATGAGCACATCATATTGAAAATAACAGCAATAATAATTATATGTGGCAGGAAGTTTTATTTCAAAAGAACAAGAGGAGAAAGTTGCACACAATCGACTTCTAAATAGACTAGTAAAGTTGTCTAGTCATAAAGCTTCTCACATTAGAAACGAGAACAAGTAAAATTAATGAGCATAGAAAAAGTTCTAAATCATCAAATAAAGGCTTTTAAGTTTTTCTTTGTTGGTCAAACTGAAACGGTGCATCTACCTAAAATCTTGGATCAAGTAAGCTAAAAGGCAAGCAGAGTAACTTGATGGCATACAGAAACATACCTTCATACCCACAATTTCTAAGTAATGCAGTAACGACATGTCGAGTTGAATCATCATTTTCTGCCAGTAAAATATTTATCGACCGATAAGGCAGAAATCTCTCCCACTGAACCAAGGGTTCTGGAGCTTGATATTGTGGTCTCTGAACCACAGCCTGGACTTGAACCACTTCCATACACGCATCATTTACACCTTCAACATCCTCATTAATCCGTGATTCATCTTCCTCGGAGAGCCATTGGCCCTCGCCGGTGACCCCATCCCTTACTTCCTTTCCATCATCTTGCATATCACAACTCAATTCCGCAAAACCATTGGTCACGGGAGCATTATTATCACTAGTTTGAATTATCCACATCAACCAGATTCAAAAAGGGCAACAACGAGGAACACAATGGATTCAATAGTTAACAAAACCTTCCTTATTCCACAAGAGCTACTGCACCTCCTTTTCCCTTCAAGCTAACACCTATACGATCATAACACCTCAAGAAATCACTTAAAACAAGACAGTAAAGCTGATCAAAGAAAAAGAAGCATAGCTTCAACTAAAGCAAGCTTTAGAAACAATGTATTCAGCGTATACTCCAATTGAATCACTCAAATCAACAGGTAATTCGCAAAGAGTATATAGAAAAGTTAAGAATTACCTTCAAGGCATCATCAAAACATTGAAGAACTAAATCAATTTCAGTGAAATTTAGGTTTTCGTTGAAAGAGAATGAAAATACTGATTGGTCGAGAAACGAATCAATTTAAAAGCAACAAAGTTGGATAGATTCTATGATTGACGACTTCTCGATGCTGACGTGGATCAAGTGGAGGTCATGAAACGTTCCACGTGGTACCGAATTTGATTAGCTGGAAGGAGATCAAAAGCCGGGCTCTTGATAGCTCTCGTCCGATCTTTCTTAGATTTTGCTCAGTCAGTGTGATGATGACGTGGCAGGAATATGGAACCCCACGTGAAGCCCACATGGGACGGGCTACGTGTCCCGGAATCTCGCATGGAGCAATTAAGTGAACGTGGCGTGTTGTGGGACGAGCTAAAGATGCTCATGCTCTCTGCTTTAGGAGATCGAAATGACGATGTTAGCTTCAATAGGTGGGAATATTATCGGAGATGCCACTAAGAGAGTGCCATGTCAGCAACAAAATATCTTACACTGACGAATGAATAATGGGTCGAGAGCCCGGTCAAGGTCCGTACCCCATTTTTCTCTGTAGAGCCCAAGGAAAATTAATTGGACACTGGACTGGACCTTAGTCTACTTGCAAAATAAAACCATAAATATTGAATTATTTTTAAGAGTCTTAATTACCCAAGCCCGACCCTATCCAAAAGGCTCAAATAGTTCGATTATATCGATGTTTTAAAAATTGGATTAAAAATTAAACCAATATTAAATTGTCATAAAATTAGGAATGTTAATTTTAACTCGGTCCTGTCTAACCCGTAGCTTGACGTTTTTGAAAATTTTTTAAGTAGGCCAGATTGGCCCAACAAGCCCGTAATCTAACCAGACCACAAGCCGACCTATTCTGACCTGACTCATTAACATTCTTACATAAAATCGATTAAAAATTGAATAAAATTAAATGATTAAAAATTTTCTTATTTATCAAAAATTTAAAATTTAATTGAAAAATTATTAAATAAAAATTAATTAATTAAATTTATTTTATTTTATTTTATAAAACTTATTAGTTTACGATAACTGACTGATTAATTAATAAATTTATCGATATTTAACAATAAAGATTATTAAACTAAATTAAATAGAAAATTTAAAATCAAAGTAAAAAATTTACTGTAGAATCAGTCCAATTTTTAAAACATTAAATTATACACTTAAAACGAAATCGTTTTACTCAGGCTTGAACCAAAATTCAAGCCATACAACAAATCTTTTGTTTCAATTATAATGTTTTTATCATGTTTTATTAAATCTCATTTATATATTTACGTGAACGCAAATACTGTATACTAATACTGCCTTCTGTTTGCTAAGAACCTACAGAAAGTGGAAAAGACATGCTACTTCACCGCGTATGGTCAGCCCTACGCTCATCACAAGTCCATCTCCAGCATGCCTGCAACCAAATCCTTGACATATCAGGATATTGCGTTGTACAAATATGGTTTATCATGCAAACTTTCGTTTTTCGGGTTAATATAGAAAGACCGAAGATTAGCAAATGTGTTGCATATAGTAAATTTCCTAATACTTGATGATAATAAGAAATCTATTTCTTTTTCTTTTTTTAAAAATTACATAAGTTTGATGTAACAAGGATGGGATACTAACCAGCAGGAATTGGTCATATTACTAGTTTTCCTATCCGGTTGAAGATTTTCAAGGGCGGTCGGGTCGAATCACATCCTCGGGAGTTCATCACTGTCATATCTTCAATTGTGATCATCTTTCCTGCAGGCAGACATGGAGGATCCTGCTCTCCTGTCTAGATAGTGATAGTGTCAGGAGATAGCAAGTAGCAAGCGAGGAGATTGTGAATAAGTGACAAATTGGATTATCACTTACCAGAAGACTGGGAAGAAGCAGGTCTAGACATCCATCCCCAGACACCAAAAACAAAACATGAACTGGAAGGGGAAGTGGAAAGTGTTTAGGAAAAGTTCAAAAGTATTAGCAGGGAAAGAGAGAACATCATACAGACCGGTCCAGCACCTTCCCAGGGGAGGTAAGCCTCCAGAAACCGATGATGAAGAGGGTCATCAAGTATTCCTAGGCTCGATCTGCGAGTACCCATTCCTTGCAGGAGGTTCTGTTTCTCAATGAACGTAGAAATTAGTCCAAGTAGGAACAGAGGGTTGACAAAAAGTACAACCAAGCAAACAAATTCAATCTTCTAACGCCAGCATCTGAAGATTACTGGCTGATTATACGACACCACATTTCTGTTTGAGTAGGAAACTGTGCGAAACATTTATATACAGAGAAGAGCCTTGAGGACAGCCTCAAACTTCAAAAATCCTTCAAGAACATCCACAAGTAAAGGGCCAGTATCTCCATTTCCATAAGATCATAGAAATGTGGAAGTTTGATGATTTAGAAATTCGAACATACCGTGAAAGATTACTGTGAGAACGAATTCATTTCAAGAAAGGAAAACGCGATAAGCTTTATCGCCTCAAACTTGTGAATAAACTCGAGGCCAATGTCAAATAAGTAACCTGAAGGAGATGCATGAAGCTGTCTCGCACGATTCATTGCAGCTACATAATAATGAGGGAGGCAAGCCTTCGTCTTTATCAATTACCCTATCCTCCTTTTCAATAGCCTCAAAGACACTTGCACGAACTTCAGCCTAACAATACACCAAGAGAGTAGAAAAACAGAGGTACAAAAAGAATTACATGAACAGAGAGAATCTAATAGCAAATTACTCTCAAACAGATTCAAAAGTAGATGCCTTTTCAGGCAACTTCATACAGACGAAGAGTATTCACACATCATCTCATATTGCAAGAAAAAACCCATTAATTTGATAAAATATGAACTAATTTCCACAGTAACGAAAGACAATGAAGAAACTTTGAGCCTCAAATGGGCATTAGATTATGGACAAAGACTTTCTCAATGGAAAGAAACAAAACCCATATTTGACATGGGTTAATTACAAAAAAGAAGACCTAAACTTTCTTTAATTTTTTAATTATAGTCCAAACTTTAAAAAGTATCGATAACATGTTCAAATTTTTAATTTTTTCAATTCTAGCCCAGTGTTAGTCTCACTGTTATCTTTTCTGATGTAACACTATCATATGTTTACGACCTTCACTAATCAGACACGTCAGCGTTATTAGGAGAAGTTTGTCTGATTAGTGAAACAATGTCATTTCTTGATGATAATAAAACCACATCGTTTCAACTAAAACTCAAATCCCTGTCTCTTCTATGTCGATCATTCCTGAAATCTCCAACTAAAATTCCTAATCTGTAGCGTAAAACCTCCCGACATTCATAAGAGACAAATTTTGTGCGTGGGTTCTTCTTCTATCGCAAAGTTAATTGCTTCATCAAACCAACAAATGTTCTTTGTGATTTTGTGCATGGGTGTTTCATAAGAGAGTGATTTCTACAGATGCAAGCGTTCGGTTGCTCAATTTAGAAGAATCAAAAAGAACTACACTGTATATCTCTTTCAAAGTTCTCTAAATGATTAATCGGTCGACTTTTTATGTTATGTTTTGATTCCTGTAAATTGATGCTATCTGTTCAATTGATGAGTTTGGATTTTTGGTGTTCTCTACAAGAATATGTTGATAGCTTCTTCAATTGTTAGGTCATTTGGTTTTCTCGAAGTCCATATTAATCTCATGTTATGAAGTTGGACAAAGAGTCATCAATCATATAGCACTCTGGTCTATAATTTGAAGAACATTGTAACAATGCAGGAATAAAAAATATCATGTTTTGATGAAAGAATCGGTGTTTGCGAACAACTCATGGGTGTTCTGATACCTCTTTCATACACTCGCTTGACATCAAGATTTCTGGTCACCCTTCCTATTATACTTTGGGAGGATTGTCACTGGATTATGGTCCCTGCTACTTTTATCAGTGCTGCTTCCTTATTTTGCATTGAAGAAGTATGCATCTCTATGTAGCAAATTGCCTACTTCTGCAGTTCTATAAAACTAACCTTCTCCTTTCAATTCGACCAACTTGGCTTCATATGCTATATCGAAAACTGAACTTTTATTAGTTTGATTTTCAGCAGAAGGATATACCATTGATCTTGCAATGGGTTCTTTTCACCGTTTTTCGTTAATGCCACCATTAGACATAATTAGCACTTATGAACTAACCTGGGATGAAGTATGGGGGAGAAATTATGAGCTTTTATTATGCTATTTAGCATTCTTTTCCCTGAAAATTTCAATGGTCGTGTCTAATGCTTCGCCCTCTTCCTTCATTCCTATAACATTTGGATGAAACATGTAAAAGCTGATACCCAGTTTGTATCCATAGGTTGTTGTTCTTATCAAAGAACCCTTCTCAATGTTAGCCCTTGACGAGTTTTGCAGTCTGGTTAAGAGCAACATCCAAGAAGCAGTTCACAAAGTGAGAGCCATTCAAGAACAGCTTATGATGAAAAGAAAGGATCATTCTTGTCACCATTCAAATGGTTGACCCAATTCCTAAGCAAACATGAGCCTGGCTTTGAATTATCTTCACACACTTGAGTACTAAAAAAGACATCTCTCAAATTCCGCAGAGCTTCTAGTCCCCTTTGCCTTGGGAAGACACAAAAAATCGTATAAACAGTACCAAATGGTATCCCATGGAAACACTAATTTTATCTCCATCTCTACATTTCCAGCCAGAGCTTCAGCTAGTAACATTACTGAAGATAACCCTCCAAAACAATGCTCCGACGAGAGGCCTTGGATTGGAGATTACTAACTTGTATTCTCTTCCTAAAGCTGTTTAAAAGCTTGAGAGAATTGCCACCACCCTTACTGTCACCCCACAATGGTAACACTTCCACTGCAATATTCTGCACCATATTCTGTTCAATTCCCTCCTTCACAAGGTCTTCCAGCTCATCAAAATTTCCCCTTAAATGTAGCACAACACTGCATAGTCCATTGCGCTTACAGAATTCCAAAATCGCATCTAAATTTATATGATCTAACACAACAGTTTCAATCCCTTTTTGAGCTGTTTCTTGTTCTACAGATGTATCCTTGTCAGTGAACAATATCACTTTCGAAGCTACTTTGTTGGAAGGAATTGAAACTGGAACTGGAGGACAAGGATTTTTAGCTATTATGATCCTGATGGGCTGATTGGCACCAGGTTCTTGAGATGTAGGAAGTGCAAGGTTACCGGTTAATGAGGACAAAACTATAATCTGCATCATATTCCTGTAACAATTGTGAGTAGAATCCACGATTCCCTGCTGACACCTTCCCCAAGTTGATTCAATAACTGGCCATTCATTGAAATGGAGTACCTGCAAATTAAAGGCAGGCCAGAGTTAGAAATGGTCAACAAAACATAAGAGCTTAAAGGAGCATATAAATCACGGCTCGCTACCTATTATCCGACCAATACAACGAAGATTTTGACTGAATTTGCTTTCTACCCTGAAATAATTATCGTGGACAATTACCTAAGGGTAAGGAAAGTTTGCCTATCAGCATCAGATGAATAAAGGCCTGGTTAAGCTTTCTGCACATCTCTTATTCCACACCGACAACTACTTCAATTCCTGCACCTTTTAAGTCTATCTAATCCTTTTGAAGCAACAAGTGGGTCGGGATCAACCATTACAACGACCACTTTCTTTGCTTTGATCCTAAGCTCACGAAAGCCTTTGCATGCTCTGCCAAATCCCCAGCATCTCTGAGAGCAAAAAGTGAAGGCAGTTTCCAATAACTGTTTGTCATACACGACACTCTCTCGCACACACGGGCTTAAAAGATGAAACTATACCAAACTCATCAATTCAATCAAAATTAGCAGCTATATAGTTAAGATTTCAGTACTGTTACCTTCATCCAAAAACATGTTCAACATTGGTTTTAATATAAACAGTACAGAAATTCAGTGCCCTCTTAAAATTAATTCATTCTCCGCAATAACTAAGTTTCAATAGCGTATACAATCATGCAAAATATAGAAAATGGACAAGTTACCTCAGCGTGAGGCTGTCCAGCTTTAGGGTGGAAACCTTGACCGACAATTTTGCCATCTTTGACAATAACACAGCCGACCGTGGTATTAGGACTGGTAAACCCAATCGCCTTCTTTCCATGCATCTTTTTATGTAAAAGCTATCATCTTTATCATTACCATCTTCAACACTGACTCCATAATTAACCATGACCAGTCTGCTGCATTTTTCGAAATTAGTTGGCACACCGATCTTCTTCTCCATCGAATTCAAAAACCCAAAAAACGAGTCATCTTTAAGCAGCATCTTGGATGAGTAATCCCGCGGTGAAAAAAGGTCGGAAATAGAAGGGAAATGTGAAAACTTGAGTGAGTTGGGATTGAAAGTTGACAGCGTGAAGGACTCTAAAATTTGCATCTTCGGAGATCCCGCCATAACATCAAAGAAAAGTGAGAGAAGACCCGAGAATTGAACAGAAGCTAGTGTCTTTCTTCCCAAAACTGTTAGGACATGTAAATTAAGGGAAAACTTTTTCTAGAAGCACAATGTGATTTGGGAACAGAAGATCTTAAGATCGTTGCATAAATGAACGAATATCAAATTCCAATTCCAGACCCTAGTTTGGGATTTTAGGATGATCAACAGAGAAGAGACAGAGATCTGACTTTAGTTGAAACAATGTCGTTTTGCTATCACCAAGAAACGACATCGTATCGCTAATCAGACAAGCTTCTCCTCATGATCATGACATCGACGTGTCTGATTAGTGAGGGTCGTTAACACGTGACAGTACTACATCAGCAAAGATAATGACAAAACTATCGCCTAGTTAGAATTAAAAAAATTTAAAAGTTTGGACATTTTATTGTTATTTTTTAGAATTCAGCTATAATTGAAAATTTAATAAAAATTTAGGCTTTTTTTAATAGTTAACCCTATTTGAGATCTTCGCACCCTTTAACCAACAGTTTATCATCACCATCACCAAGAAAAGGGAATTCAAATTTGAATGCAGATGAACAAGATAATGTCCAAAACACTTCTAAATCACACAATCCAATTAAAGAAATTATCTTGATTGTTCCATCATAACTCGAGATTCAACAGACAGAGACCACCACTCTCTGAAAACTTTCCCTGTACTAGCACTGTTCAGAAACAACCCAGAGAGGAAAACGAGAAAAGAAAATGATTCAACATACAAAAGAAGATGACAGGTTCTACAAATTGTAAAGAAACGAAATTTACCCGGACCTTAGCTAGAACCCCTTTCTTCTATAGGGTTCGAGTGACGAGGGTCTTGAGGTCCATCATTTCTCTGGTGTAATCGTCCATTTTCGATTGTGACAGTGAGTTCTGTGCTCGCTCGCTCTGTTCTCCACATGTACAGGCGCATGTATATATTGAAAGGAAATTGTTGTTTGAAAAGTAATGATCTTTGGATATGAGAGATAGGAAACAGAGAGACGCCCCAAGGTACATTGAAAGGAATACAAGAACAATGTTGGGGTTTAGCATTTTTAAATTTAGTTTTGGAAAATGTTGGCTATTATTTATAATATTATTTAATTTTTTAATTTAATTTATAATTTTCTACTTCAATTTATTTTAATAATTTCTAGTTTTAATTTATTAATTATTCAGGAAACTTAATAAATCAATTAATTTTATTTAACAAACTCTTTTTAAATTAAATTTAAATTTAAATTTGGATAAAAATTCTCTTTTAATTATATTTTATATTTTGATTTTATTTAATATTTAGTTGATATTTAGACGGAGGTAATCCGATAATGCAATAAGTAGCATTAACATTATTTTCGTATTGATAGTTGGATAAGCCGCCATTGCAGCAAAACTCTGCTGCAACTTATACACATACACACACATATATACATCATATCAGCCATATCAGCCATACTTAAACCTTGGATCAAAGTCTCAGATAAAGTATTATCATCGACTATCCTAAAGGTATTTGGCAAAGACAGACTCCACAACACCCTGAGCTATGGGGTGATAACACTTACGAGCCTCTGCAAAAACCCTTTTAGCCAAAACCTTCTCTTCTTCATTTTCAGTACCTTGAACAAGAGCTTTGTAGAGTGGACGAAGGTACTTCATCCTACCAACTTCCTTCAGAGTTTTCTCAACTTCACCATAGTAATGTCGACATCTAGCAGAAATGGCCAGTTCCAAAAATGCTACTTTGATCTCATAATCTTTCGACTCTGAAAGCCTGTACACTGCATCCAATGCTAAGACCTGCATGATTTGAACAAATGTTAATGCCTGTTAAGAGCACAAACATTGAGCCAGAACTTAACTAGTTTTGGATCAATATATTAAGTTCATCAATCGGTTCAGAGACCAGTGAAACTGGAGATTTTTTGTAAACTTGTATATGAATACAGATTATGACTGTGGCATCCGGAAACAATTTGCTTCTCACACAGACATTCAAGTGGCATAGAGATGATGAGCTCTGTGTAGTCTTCTCTTCCATCCCGAATCTTATTGATACCAAGGATCGTTTGTAGTTATCTAGTTGTTTTCTAATTTAATTAAAGGTAGTTAGATTACATTAGATTACATCATATCTTCATCTGTTTTGATTGAATGAAGGGCAAGGATGATCCTAATGATCCTGTCAGCTAAAGAAAAGCATTCCTACTCATCAGAAACTATTCTATCACGAGAATTTTGAGACTTGGCATTAGCGTGTTGAAACCTGCCTAAAAAGGGGGGATGCAGCACATCTGGAAATGGAATGTCATATAATTATATTCAAGAAAACAAGACGAAACAAGTTGTGAAGTATGGCATGCAACTCAACGGTATCTGTCAGTACCTGAGAAGCTTCAACAGATTTGGGTAGGCTCTCCAGGTAGAGCTCCCATCCCTGCCCCTTCCAATCAGCCACTTCATCCTCCCTCGGTATCCTTCCTGCCTTAAATTCATTTGCAAGCGAAAGGATCCTTCCATAAAGTTCGGAAACCGGTTCATATGCATCGGGGGGTATGCCAGTACCCTCAGTCCACAACTTTAGGTCTATATCTTTCTCTATTCCAGGGACATTTGCTTTCAGGAAATCAAGAAATGT
>JAOTAY010000003.1:31506671-31557918 GCA_025629805.1 Erythroxylum baracoense | reverse complement strand
GGCCGGGCCGCGGGCCTCTTCGCGGGCCGCCACTTCGGCGGGCCATGGTGGCCCACAGGCCATTTCGGCCCGCATGGGCCTGGCCACAGGCCGGCCCTCTGTGGCCCGCCCGGGCCGTGGGTCGAAATGGCCCGAGAAAATTTTTCAATGGGTCGGGCCGGGCCATCGCCGGCCCGAGCCCGGCCCGGCCCATTGACATCCCTAACGGTTTATAATAGAATGAAATGTAATATAGTGAAAAGTTGTTTAAAAGAAATGGAAGGGTTCATAATATAATGTAGTGAAATGTTGTTTGGAAGAAGAATGAAATGGAATATAATGTATAATGAATGACTATTATATCCTTGATATTAAAATAGTTGCTATAAGAAGTTTAACCATACCCTGCTTAGGCGAAAATTTGGGTATGTTTGGTTTGGTTTGGTTTTATAAGAAGTTTAACGTTATGATTAACAGAAATCATGTTCAATTAAAAAGTTACGGTTCATGAAAAATCATGATTCATGTCACAACCGTGACAAATAATTTTTTATATATTTTTATTTTAAAATAATAAAATTTTTGATAAAGTTTTATTATTTTATTATTAATTATATGCAATTTATTATTGATTATATAAAACTATTATTATTAATTATTTAATATATTTTATTTTATTCTATTAATGTGATTAATATTTAAAAATAATTATTTTATATTTTTATTTATATAGAAATATACAAACAATTAAAAATAATTTTTATATATTTTATATTTTTATTAATAAAAATTTTATTAAAATTTTATTTTTTATTAATTATATACAATTTATTATTAATAATATAAAAATATTATTATTAAGGTAACGAGAAATAGTATAAAAATATTATTAACTATACTCAATTTATTGTTAATAATATAAAAATATTATTGTCAGGGTAAAGAAAAATAATACAATTTTTGTGGACGGTAATAAATGAATATGAGGAAAAGGGGCTGGGTTAAAAGAAATAATTGGTATTAAGAAAAATTATTGGCAGCCCCGGCCCTTGGGCCCCTGCCCAGGGCCCACTTTAATTTTTTTAAAAAATTACATGTATAATTTATTTAAAAAATTTTAATTTATTTTTTAATTAAAGTGAGAGGCCCGCATCTTCTTTTTCACCCTGAACCTACAAAATCTCAAGACCGGCCCTAATTATTGGGGTATATTAAATAGTATGTATTTATTAGTTTACGTTTCATCCTAAACTTTTGAATCGGAAGTTTCTTATTTTCACTGTTTATAATGAAATGAAACAAAATATGAAACCCTTTACTTCTATCTCAATTCATTATAAAATCTCTAATCAAATAATAGAAGTATATTATGTTTTATCCCATTCTATTACGAACTAGTTAAGTAAAAAAGGCCTGACGCACAAACAACAAAAGTAGCCAAATGAGTCACATTGCTATCCTAAGAAACGTCCACGGCTGTGGATGAGGAGCACTTTGCAAGCAGGCACGTGACATAGAGGCCGACACGTTGGTTCCACGTGACTGGTGATAATAAGGAGGTGATGTGAGGACGACGATTCACTTATGTTTGCTGTTACAGAACTTGGAAGGTTCAGAAGGTTCAATGGTTATGGTCATGGACATGTTCTATGTTCTGTAATATTTACTTTATGATATTGGTCTCTATCTGACCTCCTAGGACGTGACCATCATCATCTCGAATTTCTTGGGTGCACGAGCCATCCAGCTCAGTACACAACTGGTCTTTGTAGTCTCCAAATCCTATGGACATCTGTGTTTGTGATTAACACTTGTCACTATGATGAGTAACGTAACCTTGACAAGACTCAAACGTCTTAAATTCGAATTGGGATTTAGACACCGTCCATTTTATTGTTTTTAAGTTTTATTTTTTAATAAAAATAAATTTTTATTTAATTGTTAATATAAACCATTAATTATAATTATATATTAGATAAAACTTAAAAATAAATTATTTTAATTAAATAAATTTATTTTAATCTCTTGCGTAATATTTATTAATAAAAATTATTTTATTTATTAAAATAAATAATTTAGTTAATTTAAAATTAATATTTTTAAATATATTTAATTATTAAATCAAATTTTATTTCGAATATGTTTTAACTTTAATTAAATTTATTAATAATTATTAGTTAAAATTATTTAATTTAATTACAAAGTTAAATAAAATTACTAATTAAAATTAAATTATTTATGAATCATATTAATAATTAATTTTGATTAATTAAATATATTAAATTATTTATAATTTTATTAATTATTAAATAATATATATTTGGTTGATAAAAAAAACACTTTTTTAAAAAAATCATGTAAATGATGATTAACTCACATTAAGTCCATATGTTAATTTAACATTAGGCTCTAAGTAAAATACATCCTTCAAGAAATCATGTCGTGTTGGCTTATGCCTTGTATTTCACTAAACGTCATCTCTGCATGTCGTTTTTATGTTGGTCTCTGGTATAAACTCCACGTGTAAGAAGCCTCTCTGTCTCTTCGTTATTGTATTCACTCACCACCTTGTTCCGTACCCTTTTTCAATACCTCTCTTTCTGTTCTTTCTCCGTTCAAATCCCACTTCCGACCATAACTCTCGGGCGATCGAGCTGTATCAGACTGCAGAAAGAAGAAGAAGACGTATGTACCTCTGTGTATAAGAGGGAGATAGGATGACCATGAGCAACGATACTGTGCAATTCGCATTCGGTGATACATCACTGACCAAAGTGTTTGTTGGAGGGTTGGCATGGGAGACTCCGGAGTTGGCCATGAGAGAGCACTTTGAAAAGTACGGTGAGATCTTGGAAGCTGTGATTATCTCCGATAAGGTCACCGGTAGATCCAAAGGCTATGGCTTTGTAAGTCTTCTCTTGCGGGAATGAGAACTAAAAAGATCTCAAGTCCTTTTAGGTTTGTGAGTTTGTTCTATGTTTGTGTTCGTTCATAGGTAACGTTTAAAGATCCTGAAGCTGCAAAGAAAGCTTGTGATGATCCGAATCCGATCATCAATGGCCGTCGCGCCAACTGCAACCTGGCGTCGCTCGGTGCTCGCCGCCCGATGAGGTCTGCAAACACCACTCCTCCTCAACAAGGTATCATTTCTTCATTTCAGGTTCATAATCTGGAACTTTGAAGCTTCATCTTAATCTGGGCACTCATCAGCTTGATGATGTCGATCAGTTTCCATTTGAAAAGATGAATCAGTTTTGGTGGATACTGATATGACATGGAAGTGAGTTGGTCTGATGTGTTCTGAACTAATTGTGACATTGTTCATGTAACATCAGCCATCGGACCAAGGTCTTCTCTAAAAGCTCCGGCGAATCATGTGCAGTGGTACTACACGGGGGGCCCGCCGTTCCACCACCAGCAGTACCAAGCTGTTCCTGTTTATGGGTATAATATTGCTCGTTTTCCATATCTTCATCTCTCGGATTAACGATTTGCTTCCACTTTGGTCTAAAACTGCTTTCTTTTTTGATTTATGTCTTCTTTGGTTTAGGTATTCTCCAACCTACATTGCCACTAACATGAGTTACAATCAAGTAAGTTATTCCATTCACAATCTACCCTGACTCTAAAAATTAATTAAAGTCGAAAAAAAGTAATAAAAACTTAAATTTAGGTCAAATATCTTCTAATTTTGAATTTTTGACTTAATTTGAGTTTTAATTTTGTTTAAATCAAACTTTATTTATAAAATATAAATTGATTTATGTCGAATTTAAAGTTCTAATTTGAAATTGAATTTGAATTTTTATTTTTAGTTTTATTTTTATCAAATCAAATCTTATTTATAAATTATAAATCAAGTTAAGTTGAGTTGATACGAGTATGAATTTTCTTTCTAATATCCTTATTAATTAGGCCCCTTAAGGGGTGGTCGAGTTGGTGAAGTAGGAGGTATGAGACCAAAAAGTCCTGTATTCGAATCCTCCTGTTTATACTCTCTCATTCAAGTCAGTCGTACATGATTTGCCTAGTCAAGAGTACTCAGTTAGCTTAATTTACAGGTTATTACATTAATCTGGAGATTTAACTAGTGCGCATCCAAAAGATAGTGATTGCAGGTTCTTCCATTCTAAAAATAAATAAATAAATAAATAATCTTTATTAATTAGAAACTAAAACTTAAGAAGATTAAATTATAAGAATTTAAATTTAAGTTAGATGTTCTTGATTTCGAAGTTTTGACATGAATTTAAATTTCAATTTGATCAAATCGAGCTTGATTGAGTTGTTATTATTTCAAATTGAGTCCGCATAAATTTGATTTTTTTAATCAAAATCATCTACAATGTTATTTTTAATTAGAATCAACTAAAAGTTCATTCAAGTTAGGAATGTCGAGACGTTGGGTTGGACTCGGGCTACCTGTGGTCCTAATTATGGCCCGACGGGCTGGCCATCATTTTTTAAATAAAAAATTTTTAAAAAGACATCATTTTTAACCTAGCTAACCAGAGCCAAAAAAACGGGCCGGATTAGGCCAACTTTGATATTCGTAATTCAAGTCAATATAACTTAAATTTAAGGTAGGACTCCTTAAATCCGAAATTTCAATTTATAATCAACTTTGACCAAATCGGGTCGGGTTAAACTTTTACTGGTCCAAAATTTCTTCCCAAGACTACTTTATTTATGTTTATTAATAAAAAAAGAAACAAATCTGACTTGTGATGGTGGACAGAAGCTGAGCTACACAGGACGGTCGTACATGAACGGGCATGTCCCTCAGGTATACCCAGGGCAGCATATTGTGGGTGCTAGTCCATTGATGCCAATGTACCCATTTTATCACTTCCATCAATCACAGGCAATGGGTCTACCTGCTCCCATCTTCCCATCACCGACGACAACATCAGGTTATGTCCCACTCGCGATTTCCAAATCTTCATCAACGGCTCCTAATTCAGGTACTTGCTGCACTCGCATTATGTGATCTTAGCTTAAGTTTACTACACATGATAACGTGGGTACACAGTGTGTGAGAACAAACAAAGAATCATTGTGTCACGTGACTTGGGGATTGAGTTTTGGGTCATCTTCCAGCAAGCTGTGTTGGGATCCCACGTGACATGGGAAGATCGAAAATGCTTTTTAATCAAGTAAATCATACAAGATTTACCTTCTCATTTACCAAAATCTAAGATTAATTAAAATTAATTAGGTAACTATTATTAGTAATTATTTTCATTAAAATTTTATTTTATAATTTTTTAATTATTTATAATAGTAATTATTACAAACTTTTTAACTGCTGATATACAAAATTTGTAAAAGTTTAAAAGTATGCAATCTTATTTTTTAACCTGTAAAAAGATTATTTTTCATGTAATAATTTCTTAATATCATATTAAATAATACTTTTATCATCTTAAATTATTAAATTTTGTTTAATATTTTAATTTTAACAAATATCATCAAAATGATTTAATCCAAAATAATATACAAATTCTATAATATATGTAATAGCCAATAATATGACAATTTTTATTTAAATAATTTAATAAATTCTTAACAAAAGTTTTTTCTTTTTTAAATTTTATATCACAAAATATTGTTTACATAATTTAAAATGATAAAAATATCTTTTAAAATAAATAAAACACGTATTGTTGATAAATTAATTGATTTCTGTATTCTATCATATTTAATTACATGATAATTTTATTTAAAAAATTTGGAAAATTTTTAAATTTTTTTTTGATGTTATAATTTATTTTTAAGCAATTTAAATAATAATATTAAAAAACAATAAAACACAAGTGAATTCTATATCTTTTAACCAATAAAGAAATTGTTTTTCTTCCTATTATTATTTGACTTAAGAGTTCATTGATATTATAAATACAAAGTGCTTGGTTGTGGAATAGGTGCAATTGTCACATGAGAAGAAAGCTTTTCAGAAAAAGGTTGGCTAAGAAGAGGCCTTGATCAGGCAATAACCAGTAAGGTGGAGGAGAAAGAGGACTTATGATTCTTCTTTAAATATATTTATTTTTTATGCTTAAAAAATTATTTGTTATTTATCAGAAACTATGTTTCTGATAATATTCTTTTATTTTCTTATTATATTAATATAAGTAAATAATCAAGTTATTTAGAATTGAATAAAGTTATTAAGTTTAGCTTAATTGAATCAAGTTATGGACAACCCAAATCCAATCGCACTTAAGTTCAAGTTGTAAGTCTCGAGATTGATCAAGTTTTGAGCTTAATATGAGTTCAAATGATGTATATCATATCAAGTTACATTTATATTATTAAAAAATTAATGAAAATTTTTAATATTTTATGTGGATAAAAGTAATCAAATAAGTAGAAAATTTTCTATAAACCTTTTAAATATTAAATTATCGAATAAACTTCATAAAATCAAGTGTTCAAAATTTTGAATTTTTGAGCTTCATAAATTCTTTAAAATGTGTGAATTCTAAATATTAGAGTTATTGAATATGGAGTCTTATAAATTTTTTACGAGAATTCTTAAGTTTTTTTATTTTAGATATTAAAATTATTAATTAAATAAAATATATAGTTTGAACAATAACAACAACAACATTTAGTATGAATCTCGTTGATACGCAAAGTCTGGGGAAGTTTAATAGCACATAGCTTTATCCTTAATTAGTGGGGAAATTATTTCCAAATGACCCATATAAAAAGAAAGAGAGAGAGAGAGAGACCTAGAGAGAGAAAGAGGGAGGGGAGAATGAATAAATAAATAATAAAAAGAACAATACTGATAATAATAATAGTAATAAGAAAAAGATGAAGAAAAGAGAGTTGATAATGATATTATTAATAATACAAATAATAATAATAATAGCAACAATAACAATAATAATAATAATAGCAGTTGTTGTTGTTGTTGTAGTGGCAGCGACAGTGGTGGCGACAATAATTGTAGTAGTAATAATAATAACAACACATGCATACTATATATTTCCATATGATATTTAGTCGAAATGTCGCATTATTGAAAATAATTTTTTAAAAGTGATTTGTTAAGATTTTAAAAGGTTGATAACTGAATTGAAAACTTTTAAAGAAATTGAATTAAAAAATCTTTAAAAGTAATACACTTTTAAGCATGTTATTCCTAAAAAGTCTAAGCAACTAATAGATTACAGAATGAATGTCTTATTGTGTAACAAAACTATAACATAATTTGGTCTAATCCCTTAAAAAGTGTCATGTAATATTTGTAACTTTTTCTTTTAATAAAAAATAAGTATTTAATTAAGGTTGGTATTAAAATGGACCAGACTTAGTCCTTTACATTCAAATATAGGTTCGGGCTAAATTTTGAATAATTTAGAGGCTCATGACTCAAATTGAGCTTAATCAAATTCGGCTAATTTTTAATTATTTTTAATCTAAAATTTAAAAATGACATCGTTTTTGTAACATACTACTCTCTTAGCGCATATACCCGAACATATCTATGGATAGTCGAGAATATACTCTACGGAAATGGTACGTTAGAACAATCACGTTAACTAAAAGGCATCACATATATCATAAGCATTTCAAAGGATCAATTCTTCCCCTTTCATTCACAAATATCAAACTTACATTATATCATTACAATTCATAATCCATGTATATACATTACATAATATTTGAGAGTTCAATACTCCATACAAAATGTTCAACATGAAATGGGATGCTCATTGAAAACATTCTAAACTAGACTTCTCAGATATCAGATGACCAAACCTTTGAATCATTTTTGTCCCCCAAGATACAAGTACTAGACTTCTACTATATAACCTCGGTAGCTAGAACTTCTTTAAACCTGAAAATCAACATTTGCAATTTTGATGAGTTTGCGAACTCAGTAAGTGAACCATCATCGATGTGTTCACTCCAATCAGAACACCAAAATAAATTACATAACTCAATTCAACAAGTATATTACAAAATTCAGTATCGAATACCTAGTCACATTTTGTCATATTTCAACAAGTATTGTATACCAACATTGCGTATCACTATTTCAGAACAATTCAATATATCATCACAATCATTCATATGATACATGTATAATTGTATATGCAAATGCACACGTGATTTCTTTCTTATTTTGCTTTGTTGTGACCGATCGCCTATCAACACTATTTACTATCCCGTATCTGTTGTGAATATCGGGCTCATGTCATTACTGTCCTGTATTATGGATACCGGGCTAATTGTTATCTGAGCCCGTGGCTCTCTGTGCACAATCCTGAGCTTAAAGCTCTTTTTCACACATTGGCTACTTCGGCCACAACTCCTTTATCTGATCATGCATTTCAATGTAATGAGATGCATCAATTCATATATTATGCTTTCAGTACTTTTCGTTCAATGTGCTCATGTCATATATCAAATTCTTCGAATCTAAGTCCGACATTCATCATTCAATTGTTCATTCATTCCACATTACACATACAATTCAATAGCAACACATATAGTTAAGTTTACACTTCTAGGTTAACTTACAATACGCTTCAGAAGCTATTGTCTTGATAATCTGGTAATGTCTGGATGTTGGCGATCAAATTGTGTGTCTATAGTCAAGAAATATACACATAGTTCACAATCACTAATTTGTTGAATCATATGAAGATACAATCATGCACATGTATACGTGTCATGTTCAATGTATGTTTAATTGACCTTTCTGGGTATGTATTTTTATTCACAAGTCTTGATCATTCAATTATTATAGCTTGTATATTACCACCTTGCATTCAGGTTTAACCTTGAGTAAGTTTGATTACTTTAAATTTATTAATCATACATTCATCAACCTTTTCTAGCAATGTACATTCACACAATTTCCCAATTCTCATTCATTTATACCTAATATACCTTACTTATATCCTTTGGATCATATTTGCATTCATAAGAACACCTTTATTCCTTTAATAACTCAAAATTTTCAGATTTAAATACATTGATATCAAGACAATCCATTCATTAAGTAATGAAATCAATTAACAACCTAAACTTATCGAACCATTAACTAATTAATCAAGCAACAGTTTAAGTTCATTTCAAGCCTTAATCAAGTCCAAATACACCAATGTAGAGTGACTTATCCTCATTTGGTTCAACAAATTCACAAAAACGAAATTATCATTTCAAAGCTTTGACGTTGCCACGATCGTGGCATGAGTGCCCAAAGTGCACAGTCCAATTCCCTCAAATTTTCATATTCAAACACCTTCATAACAATCCATTAATTATGCCTTAATTATACTTCAATTCCTCATCAAATTCATCTCCAATTTCAACTCAAAATCATTCATTTGGCAACTCATAAACTATTGTCTTTCATGCATGCAAAAACATAACAAAAACTATCATTCATGCATCATTTTTCAGCACTCATTTTGCTCCAATATCACAATCAATCCATCTCCAATTTAGTCATCATTAATTTCTATTAACATATATCACAAGAGATCAGTCTTTCACTTACTTGATAAGCTCAATTGCCTCCTCAATTATCAAGCTAACCTAGCCTTCCATGCATGCAAGCACAATTCCAAGAACAAGGTAGAAGTAGAATGGTTTTTAGCAAAGATCAAAAGGGGACATCAAGTACAACAATGATACGGTTCTATAACTATCTTTATGAAGGGTAAAAGCATAAATTTTGGTGTGGTAATCAAACACAAATGCAGGAAAAACACAGAGATGTAAGGGTGTGGGTGTTTCGGTGGTGAAAGGAAAGGAGAAGAAAGCATGCAACAGAAACTCCAGGAAAGATGAGTGACTCTGCATCTGGTTAAGTTTTTTGGTAAAAGGTGTCCTTGTTTTAAAAGGACGCGTGTCATCAAAGAAGATAAGCTACATGTCCTCTTATGTGGCTGTCACATGTTATCAAAATCCTAGGCCATTTGTCACTCAATCATTATTGTCATTAGTCACTTAATTTTTTATGCTAAATGTCACTCATTTTATAGGCTTAGTCATCTTAATTGTTCATGTGTCAACTTGTCTTACTACTTGACGTTTTTCCTAGACTAAATGTACATTTTAATTCATCACTCTTCCAATTGTAAGAATTAACTCAAAATTACTAATTATAATTTATCAAACCAAAATTCAAGACATAAACAATACACAATCATATCATAATCATTTTAAACCTTTTATATCCCAGAATATATCAATTGAGTGCATATACTATCTTTGCAATGTTTTCTAAATCAACATTCATATGTGTATATGCTCTTATTATACATGTAAATGAAATGCACCTCATAAATTTTAAAATGATATGACTCAAAAGTCTAATATCATAACCCTCAATAAATTTTAGAAACCGGCTATTACAATTTTTATGCAATTTAAAGCCCAAATTTTGAGAAAAAAAAGGTCAAAGTGTGGCTTCAACTCGAATCAATGGTGCTAAGTCCAAATGCCAATTATTTATTATTTAATTTTAATTACTTTCTTACGTGTTATTTGAATGAATTATTTGATGAATAAATAATTTAAAATTAAATTAAATTAATATTGGTTAGCTTAAGCTTGCTCAATTCAGTATTTGAAACTCAATTTAACATTGGAAACGCTAACTTTAAGAAAGTAAATCACCCCTAAAAGGTGACACTTGTAAAATTGCATAAACAACTAATCGCCATTGAAGAAACTGAGAAGAACTGGCGAGGAAGTCTTGACCAATCACCAAAAGGGCGGAAAAAGACAAACAAAGAAGCATTTATGTCGACCCTTTAGTTTAGGCCCCCTAAAGTACACAACACTTTGCAATGACTTATTAGTAGTTTCACCACTGATACTAAGATCTAGAGGAACAGGTACACGAACGATCTTTCACTTATAACACACCCTTTTCTTTGAATTCAACTTTCAGAAGTGCTTCTTTTATTTGTCTAAAGCATCTTCTTGATTGTAGCTGTAAAAATTTCAGTTTTTTTGTCTTTCTTCTTTGGGTTGTTGTTAGGGTTTATCATTCTCTTGATGTCGTTTATTTTCTTGTTCGTGATGAAGGAGCAATCTTTTGTGGATTTTGAGATCGACCCAGATAGTGTTTAAGATGTATGAACACAAAGAGAACGGTATTTCTGTTGATGATACTTCGAAAGAGTCCAAGACAGAGAAGGTTAGGGAAGATGTTGATGAGGTTGTTGATCGCGAGAAAACCCGACTTGATGTGTCGGTTTCCAGTGATGTGCAGGAGCAAGGTCAAGTTGAGGAGTCTACAGAAGAAGAGGTTGTGGTAGTGGACAGGGAGTCTTGTAATGGTGCTGATATAATGGTTGGGGTTACGGGTTCTGATACTTACGTTGATAGTGTTTGTATACGAGACTCTGCACATGGGGGTGGAGGTAATTCGAGCGGGAAAGCAGCTAATGACGATGATGGATCAACCGAGATGGGTTTGGAAAGAGAGGTAAAAGATTTAGATGGTGGGAGTGCTCTGGTTGGTGAATTGGGTGCAGAAGTTATCAAGGATTCAAGAGCTGACGTGGTGACTGTAGGAACTGATGTTGAGGTCGGATGCTCTTCTAGGGCTGAAGAATCTAAAGGAGGTGAATTAGTTGGCGATGTGTTGAATGGAGAATTGGCCAGTGATGTTGGTGGAAGTGGTAAGACTGATGATAAAAGTTCACAGAAGATTGAGATTGATAATGTTGAGCGAGAGCCTGGTAGAATGGAAGGTATAGTTGAGACGTCTTCATTGAATGAAGGTGACACTCAAGTTCAAGCTGAAGAAGTTGTGGTTGTTTCGCCGGTAGAGGCTCTGGAAGGAGAATTGGCGAAGGAAGGTGCAGAGAGTTGTGGAGTTAATGTTGTTGAGGGTGTTGGTTCTGGAAATTTAGGCGTATCAGAAAGTGAAGGTCAGAATGGAAGTGTTGAAAATGAGGGAGGAGGTGCTTCAATGTCTCTAGACTGCTCAGTAGTTGAAACTCGAGCTGTTGTTGAAGAGATGCCTGAATTGGTTGACAAGCCTTCAGAGCATGCTATGGAAGTAGATGGCGTTGGAGAAAATCCAGTGGAAGAATCAAAGAAACAGGAGGCTTATGTATTATGTGGAGAAATTCGAGATATTGGAACTAAAATTGCAGATCCGACTTCTGCAAATGTAGTGGAAGATTCCAATGTAGCTTACGCTGTTGGTGAAGAAGAGGGTGTGTTGGTCAAAACTGAAGCTTCAAATAAACATGCTGAAGAACCTTCTAGTAATGCGTTGGAGAATACTCTCATCAAAGATGACACTGCCCCTACTAATAGTACTTTGCAGGAAAAAATATACTGTCCCGAAAGAGATTCAGTCTCAAAAGAGAAGGATGACATCGATAATGCACCCTCCAAACCTTTGGAGGACCAAGCACAAACCACTATTGAGTCCAAACTTGCACTGGTGGACAGCCAGGAGATTACGTGTCCTAATATTGAAGGTATGGACAATGATGTTTTTCATGGAAATTTTTATTTTTCAGTGGAAGAACTGCAGGGAATGGTCGAGACATGCAATGAAAGCACTGAAAATCACTGTAATGCATTTGCAGATTCACAAAATTCATTTCAAGCAACCCAAATTCTTGGAGGTGAAGCCACACCCACTATGGGCAATGTGCTTCTGAGTTCTGAAATGAATAGTGATTTTGCTAAGGTAGAGGATGGAATTGGAGTTGATAGAAAAGTTCATGATCCTGGACAAGCTGGTCTGCTCCAAGAGGGAAAAACTATCATTACAGAACAGCAGGTGGAAGTTGACGATGTTAATGGGACTACTAAAACAGAAAGCTGCACTTATATGCATCCAACGACTTTATGTCACTCCACTTATATGCATCCAACGACTTTATGTCACTCCACTCAAGTTCTTGGAGAGGAAGTGAAACAAACGGATTGTGAAGTTTCTTTAAATAGGGTCCATGCTTCCAGTTTTTCCTTAGGAACTGTTCAGCATCCAAAGACACAGACGATGTATGAAGGATTCCCAGAGCATATCACACTTGCAGAGGAAGGTAGGGAGGAGAAAAAGATAGGAGAGCAAAAGCCAGTAGTTTGTGTAAGCATAGAACCAGGTACTCAAGTCACAAACAGAGAGGGTCAGCAATTGAAAGTTGAAGAAGGCTTAAATGAGAGTGCATTTCAGACTGATTCAGCTTTGTTGCAAGAAATGTTGGTTGAAGAACCCGCTGTTGATACTGAGCATATCCCTTCACATGAAGAGGAAGAAATGGACACTGATGAAGAGGATACTGACAATGGACAGTCAAAGACTGTTGAGGATGCACCTGTTAAACGAGCAGCTTTAAAATCTGGAAGCACAAGAGAGACTTATGAAGCCAGATATGAACTTCCAGTGGATGATGACGCGGAGCTTTCTGAGGGGGACTTGGTCTGGGGTAAAGTGAGGAGCCACCCATGGTGGCCTGGGCAAATATTTGATCCAACAGATGCTTCTGAGAAAGCAATGAAGTATCATAAGAAGGACTGCTTTTTGGTAGCATATTTTGGTGACCGGACATTTGCATGGAATGAAGCATCTTTGCTTAAACCTTTTAGGTCAAGTTTCTCCTTAGTTGAGAAACAGGGCACTTCGGAATCATTCCAGAAGGCTGTCAATTGTGCTTTGGAAGAAGTTGGAAGACGGATGGAGTTGGGCCTGGCTTGCTCATGCGTACCAAAGGATGCTTATGAAAAAATTCAATATCAAGTGGTTGAAAATGCAGGGATTAGGGAAGAATCAAGTACAAGGGACGGTGTGGATAAATTTACAAGTTGTGATTTATTTGAATCTAACAAGTTGTTAGAGTATATGAAAGCCTTAGCACAATGTCCTACTGATGGGGCTGACCGTTTAGAGCTTGTGATTGCAAAGTCTCAAGTACATGCTTTTTACTGTTTAAAGGGTTATACTGAACTGCATGAGTTCCAGGATTGTGGAAATTTGTTGGAGAGTGCAGATGGATTAGAGTTTCAGGATGACATGGTAGAATATTCACCTCATGGTAGTAGGGATGATGGCCAAAGTAATTTTAGTAAAAAGATTCTGCAAACTCAAAGAGGTTCTTATCACAAACGCAAGCACAATTTAAAGGAAAGTCTCTATCCTAGAAAAAAGGAAAGAAGCATGTCTGAGTTAATGGGTGATTCATGGGATTCTGTTGATAACGAAATTGGGTCTGGGGAGAAATCTGACGGCAGATCACTGTCACTGACTTCTAGCAAGAAACATATGTCTTTTCATGCTGACTCAGCTACACCAGAAGGCAGGAGGATTATATCTCTTGCGAAAGTGTCTACCACCATTGCTTCACCTAAGCCATCGTTTAAAATTGGGGACTGCATTCGTAGAGTCGCTAGCCAAATGTCTGGGTCACCCTCTATTCTTAAATGTAATACCCAGAAGGGAGATGGAAATAGTGATGGAGTTATAGGCGATGTATTTGATGCTTCTGCTCAGCATTATGAGGATGCTGAGACTAAGGCCGCAATATCGACAAGTGAATATTCACCATTAGATGAACTGGTATCCCAACTTCACCTGGTAGCTCAGGATCCCCTAAAAGGTTATAATTTCTTGAGCATTGTTATTGGTTTCTTCTCAGATTTCAGGAATTCATTAATAGTGGATCAGCCTGATAAAGTAATTGGAAAGAGGAGAAAAACATGCACAATAGGTGGGTCTCCCGAAACATTTGAATTTGAAGATTTGAGTGATACTTACTGGACAGACCGGTTTATTCATAACGATTCTGAAGAGCAACCATCACGTAAAAGTAGGAAACGGACTGATCAACTTGGTTCTATGGATTCAGATAAACCTCTCCGTCGGTCCAATTCTAGGAAGCGATATTCTGATGGCAAGCCTGATCTATCAGCTGATAAACCAGCTGGCTATGTAGATGAAAATGCACCGGCGGAACTTGTAATGCATTTTCCTGTGGTTGATTCTGTTCCTTCTGAAACAAACTTGAATAAAATGTTCAGGCGTTTTGGACCTTTGAAAGAATCTGAGACAGAAGTAGATAGGGATACCAACCGTGCAAGAGTAGTTTTTAAGAGGTGTTCTGATGCACAGGCTGCTTATGGTAGTGCTACAAAGTTCAACATATTTGGCTCAATGCTTGTTAACTATCAGCTGAATTATACCATTTCTGTGCCATTCAAGACTGTTCCAATTGCTACAACCCAAGGAGTAGATGATGTAACTCTGTTTCTCGAGTTTTGATCAACTTATGTGTTGTTGAACTCTCACGTAAGCAGTTGGACCTCAGTAAGAATTTTCCTAGTTTGCATGATTTGTAAACAGTTAGCATATTCTGGAGTATGGTAGACATTCCTAATGCTAATATGCAGGACATTAATACGTATGAATTCATTTATGAGGACGTTCTAGGCTGATCTGGACAGGACACAGAGTAATTGTCATCAGCATATGGAATGCATCATTGCTGGAGTTATTTTATGAACTTAGGAATCATATTGTTACAACTTACAAATAAGGGCCAAATCATTGAATATGTGATGAGTTCTTTAGCTGATTGCTGGGTGAATAACTCTTAAAATTTCACCTTTATGTTGGCTTTAAGCAGACTATAGATGTTGTAGTTTGGTTCTGTCATGCTAATCATTGGGTAGTTGTTTTATTGTTTTATTGTTTTCTTTGATTCTTTTTCCTTGATGTCTCTCTGATATGCATCAGTTATTTCTATCACAGGGCATAGCCGATGCTGAAGGCGGGTACTGATACCCTCGTTACATAGACTTTTAAATGAACTCCAAGTTCACACCAAAATGAGCACTCTGCCATGTGAATGTAAGTGTTGGCTGCGGCGGGACATGATGTTGCTGGAGTATAATTCCGGTCATCTGTTGTATTTACACTTGAGGTATTGTTTTCCACGGTGCAAAGTCTTGATATACCAGTCTATGATATAGAATCACCTTAGCTTCAGCAACTCGAGCTATATGTATAGATATGTAGAGCAATGTTAGCTGACCCCTTTTGGTAGTTGGTATCTGTTGTATGTATCTTAGAGTTCGAATCATGGAATCATGTTGTCATCTATTGATTGTTGTTCATGTGCCTGAAATCGGTATTAGAGCTTACACAAGCAAATGCATACAACGGTTATGTGCTGGCAAGTATCTATTTCTGATAGAGACTGGGAGTAGTGGTGGCAAACTGGCAATGAGCTAGGCCAGGCCGGACTCGGGCCTCTCTGAAATTTTATGGTCAGAAGCCCAAAGCCTAATATATATTTTAATTTTAAAAAAATCAAACGATACATTTTTTTAAAAATTTTAGAATTTAAGTTAAGTCGGATTTGGATTGACTGAGTTCGAAGCCCGAAATTTAAAAAGATTTGAGTCTAATTTAAAATTTGATCAATTCAGGTTAGTTTGTATTTAAGTTAGAATTTTAATATTAAAAAATAATTATAAAATATACGCGATACGAATATCAAATTAAATGTTAGCAATATAATAATTTAAATGAACTCTTAAATTCAATTCAAACAAATAAAATTAAACTTAAATTAATAATTTAAGATAATTAATTATTAGTTTAATTCATATTAATACTTCAATTTAAATTTAAGAGTTAATAATATTTGATCGGCACAAATGTAATATTATTTTTATCCGTATTTTAAGTAAAGGATTTAATTTTATTTAAAAATAATTTTAAAAAAGATTTAAAAATTAAAGAGTTTTTTTAAAAAAATTGTCTTTTATTCTATAAAAAAAGAAAACCATATATACTAACACGTGGAGGGAAGACATTGAACACATCATGCGGAAACTCCGAGAGAAGTCATATTTAACTGCACCTAATCATCCACCACCAACTACGGCTACTGTATCTTTCATCTCCTATAGACGAGTCCCTTTGTCATCAAAATGGCTGGTTGGTTCTCGTTCTCGTTACTTCTCCATCGATACAATCCATGAATCTTTCAAAGTTTTTGACTCTCTTTTTTCGTTCCTGCTGTTGAAAGATTTCATTTCAATGAATGGAATCCGTAAAAATGGTTTCTTTTCTGTTTGGTGGACTGCTAGTGATTGTTCAACTAGTTCCTTGCTTTTTCTCCTCCGATACCTAATTGGATTATAGACAAATAGTGAAAGAAGACTACTTTTTGCCAAGTTTAGTCAAGTAGATGCTTAAGTGTTGATGTATATGTCATGATTGTAAAATGGTTTGGAGCTAATAGTAGTTGGAATTGTCATGATGCAGCAATGTCAGGAAAGATTGCCCAAAATGTTATTGTAGCACAGAATAGGCAGTTGGGGTCCCAATACCGAAGGGAATCTCACCGTCCTGTCCCTTTTATGTCCAATTTGCTTCCCATTCATGGAGGGAAGGTGGCATGGACTTGCTTATTTTCCATGAAACTACCCTCCTTGCCAATTTACCAGAGTGGTTTTGTTAACCGACGCACTACAATTAACTGCAATGGTCTGTACTAGAATCTTCATTCTTTTCCAGGTTGATATCAAGTGTCAAAATTGACCATTTGTTAGCTGCTAACCAATTACCTTCTTCTATTGCCATATTATGCTTAATATATCTTCGCCTTTCTTCTTTTCTTTTTTGGTTAACCCCTTTCTATGACGTTAAGGATAGACTTTGCTTGCAGAGTGGCACCGCCTTATACTTTCTGACACGTAGTTTGATGGAGAAAATAGGATATTTTCTCTTTTCCCGATTGTTTCTTATGTAATTGTTCTGTGCCTCTCTGTTCCAGCTGCTTCATCTGCAACTGCAGTGCCGAATCTTGAAAAAGTTGATTTTCTAAAGCTTCAAAATGGCAGGTGAGGAAGGACCACAGTCTAAAAGTATTTTCTTATCACAGTAAACTTCTGTGTGTTTGATATTACTGTATAGCAAATTAAGCTTTTATGCATTATTCTTGTTTCAATTTGCTGTAAGAAGTTCTTGTATTGAGAGAAAAAGAGAGAGGTAGAGGTTTCTTTTTTATTATTTTGCTTATACTGTCACTAGGGTGTGTGCTGTTTTTAGATCATAAATAAGGCAGGATTTGCTGGTTTGTGAGGGAATCAATATATTTCTAACAGATACTTGAATTGGAGTTTATATTCCATTGATCTACCTCATATCTCAGTGATATTCGAGGTGTGGCTATTGCTGGTGTCGAGGGAGAGCCAGTTAGCCTCACTGAACCAGTTACAGAAGCAATAGGAGCTGCCTTTGCTGCATGGCTGTTGGAAAAGAAAAAAGCTGATGCTTCTCGGCCCTTGAGAATTTCTATCGGACATGATTCCCGTATATCTGCGTCTGTATTGCTGGTTTGTATTCCTTGTGCTGCTGTATAGTATCTCTAGTGGTATCTTTTAAACAGATAGTTCCAACAACAACAATCACATTTGCGTAGTAGGTCTGTCCTTTTCTATTTTGTCAGTTTTTGTTTGGGGTGGGGTGTTGGAATTGACGTTCTGTAATCTGTTACTCCAAGTAGCTTATACACTTCAGTTAATCCTCTCTGAAATTCATCCATACAATAGTATATTGCATAACTAAGAGGTTGCCCTCTTTAACTTCCAGGATGCAGTTTCTCGGGGTGTTGCTGGTGCAGGCCTAGATGTAATTCAGTTTGGGTAGGTTAATAATTTCCTCTTGCTTTAATTCTCTACCAATTTTTATAAGAATCTTGATGAACGAGGGCTTTTAAGTTGGCCGAATTTCCCGTAGCTAGTTGTGTATGAATGTGGTAGTTGACATAATGTCTATTTTGAAACTTGAAATTACTGATGAAGAAGATACTTTAGATTTTTCTTCTCCAAGCTTTTGGGACTTTGCAGAAGGCCTCCTAACACACCTAGGATTTTTGATATAAAAATATGGTAGACATAAACTGATCCAACATTTGATTTACTGACCTGATCTTTATAACTATCTAAGTGAAGCTTCAAGTGATCCTTCATAGTGATTTTTTTGTCTTCCTGTTTGTGTATTATCTTATTGTCTGTAGATTGGCCTCTACCCCAGCAATGTTTAATAGCACACTCACTGAAGATGAAACAGTGTTATGCCCTGCTGATGGGGCTATAATGATAACAGGTAGGTATGATTCATATTTCTGCTACATGCCAAAATTCAAACCTCTGGATTAATTTAAGGTTTTTCTTAGATCATGTTAATTGATTCTTTTTTATTGAGAGCTATTGTTAATTTGCTTATATATTGTGTCTGATGTTGTTGTGCAAATAGCTAGTCATCTTCCTTACAACAGGAATGGTTTCAAATTCTTCACAAATGGTGGAGGGCTTGGGAAGCCTGACATTAAAGACATTTTGGAGCGTGCCGCAGATATATACAGTAAGTTTACAGATGAAGGTTTAACAAACTCAAAAAGGCGAGCATCTGCATCTGTGAAGAGAGTTGATTACATGACTCTGTATGCATCTGATCTCGTGAAAGCAGTACGCAAAGCTGCAGGAAATATAGGTAATTACTCCATTAAATTTTGCATCAATAGCAGTTTTCTCACGCTGTTAGTTTCAATAGGAAGAAACCTCGATTTTTGTTGCTTTTTTTTTTTCTTTTGAGATGGTAGCTTTAATTCTGATGATAAATATTTTGTTTATTTCTATTGTCATATTCTTAGAGAAACCACTTGAGGGGTTCCACATAGTTGTTGATGCAGGAAATGGAGCAGGAGGATTTTTTGCTGTAAGTTCTGTTGGCAATTACATAATGAGATGATTTTGGTCTCCTTTTTTTGATATGACAGTATGTTGACACTTATTCATAATGTTGCCAGTATCATCATGCTTGTCTATAAATACCTCGTTGTTTTTTGATCAGCACGTACATGTACTTTTATATATCAATTTTATAACTGAGTTGATCAGTTCATCCTGGAGCGAGTGCAAATCTGAACTAAAAAGAAATAGACTGTCTTTGTCTGCTAAAGATGAATGAAGATGGTTTTAAAAATTCACAAATTCATCCCTATCTGTCATGTTAGATTTGTGGGAAAAAGTGCCTCTTATGGAAAATTTGCACGAATGCAAAAGGCTGTTTTCTGGAGAGTGCCCATTGAAGTTGATCCGTGTCATTCCACCTGATATTACTTTTGTTTTTGTGGCAGGCAAAAGTTCTTGAGCCTCTTGGAGCTAATACTTCTGGCAGCCAGTTCTTAGAACCAGATGGTAATGGTGGAACTGGAAGAATTTTTGTGACAGTTCTATGTATTCGCGTAAGTTACTAAAATCTTATTCTGGAAACAGGTCTTTTTCCCAACCACATCCCTAACCCAGAGGATAAGGCAGCAATGGAGGCTATCACTCAGGCAGTCCTTGACAACAAGGCTGATTTGGGAATTATCTTTGATACTGATGTTGACAGGTTCTCCTCATTATTACTGTCTATGTCAGTCTCTAAGAAATTCATTTATACTTATCTCTTAATTCATAGTTTTTGACTTTTTTCTCCGTAGATCTGCTGCTGTGGATGCCACCGGTCGTGAGTTCAACCGAAATCGTCTGATTGCATTAATGTCTGCCATTGTTCTGGAGGAAGTAAGAAAATTGTATTTTTACTGTGTTCAAGTCAAATTCTTTCTTAATTATGTTTTACCAATTTTTTGTCCTGTACTCCATTAGCATCCAGGAACAACTATTGTCACAGACAGTGTGACTTCAGATGGACTGACTACTTTCATTGAAAAGAAACTCGGTATGTGAAATCGTGAACTTTTTCATTGCCTGTTCTGTATATGTGAATGCATTTGTGACCTCCAATCTCTTTCAGGGGGAAAGCACCATCGCTTTAAGAGAGGCTATAAAAATGTCATTGATGAAGCTATTCGTTTGGTAATATAACATTTAACTTCCAATAACTTTGTCTTTGTTCTGTTGCATGTTGATATTCTCTTGTTTTAGACTCTCTCTCTCTCTGAATTTTCGAGTGACAAAAATGCTTACAGAACTCCATCGGTGAGGAGTCACATCTGGCTATTGAAACCAGTGGTCATGGTGCTCTCAAGGAAAATCATTGGCTTGATGATGGCGCTTATCTCATGGTCCTCGTCCTTCAAACATTATGTTCAAACTTCTTGTTCCATTTTAGTTCATTACTCGAATTATCCTTCACATTTCTGCTTCATCACTTGCAGGTCAAACTTCTTAACAAACTTGCATCAGCAAGAACTTCAGGAATTGGTGGTGGTAGCAAAGTTCTGACAGATCTCGTAGAAGGTCTGCAGGAACCAGCAGTGGCTGTGGAGTTGAGACTAAAAATTGATCAAAATCATCCGGATCTAAAAGGAGGGTATGATTTCCATATGGTTGATTGTGTGAATTTCTTTCAGTAGCTGTGCATTTATTTATCAATATACATCCAGGTCTTTCCGGGAATATGGAGAGGCAGTGCTGCAACACTTGGAGAACCTTGTAACCTTAGACCCGAAACTTCGGAAAGCTCCCGTGAACTATGAAGGGGTAAGGTCTAAATGGATCCTACTACTCTTGAAGAGCTGCTTGCATGAGATTTATTAATTATATGAAGAGTAACTTTGCTGTAAATATTTATATAATATTCTAACTAATTTGTTACTTGGTATTTACAAGCCACGATATTATTCTTAGTCTCCTTTCATTGAGCAGGTCCGAGTTTCTGGTCATGGTGGGTGGTTCCTTCTTAGGCTTTCACTTCATGATCCTGTCCTTCCCCTTAACATTGAGGTAGTGAAGTAGTTTCAGTTTTCTGCTCGGGGAGCTATATCTATGGAGTTTACTTTTAATTAACCACAATGCCACTTTAGGCACCCAGCAATGAAGATGCTGTGAAACTTGGACTTACCGTGGCTTCTGCTGTCAAGGAGTTTCATGCTTTGGATATATCTGCCTTGGATAAATTTGTGCAACCATCATAAGTGATATTGCTTTGAGCAGCTAGATGTCGGTTTCAAGCCATGTTGTGTTGGTAACTTTTCGGGGAGGCTAACCTGCAATGTTATATTTCAAGAGTTCTGTCCTGTTAAATCCAGTTTTTCTGGCAGTTCTACAATCTTGTGATAATTTTGTAAGATATACCGAATTTTACTGGTTTGAACCATACATAATAAGTACCATAAAAGGAGAGAACATCACAGTGGTAAACGTGTTATCGTTGCTAAGAATAATGTACTGCAATTTTGATAAGGTGCTGTGCAGTTTCTATGAACTGCTACTCTTGCCTGATCTTCCAAGTAGATATGCTCCTTTATAAACTTCCATGTTTTCGTGTTTTATCAATGGGGGTTATGGTTGATTGATTGTGAATGATCTTTCGTATGGTTCGTTCTGTAACCGTGCATCCGTAAAACAGATTGTCAGAAACTCTCATCCAATCAACTAATAGCAGAATGATACCAAGGGGACTGATGAAATATCAGAAAAGTAAGCTTTGCAGGAGCATAACAACTGCTCAACCCAGGATAGAATCTTGATTTGTCCTACTTTGATCTTTGACTTCCAATTTTCTTTACAAGTACTACCACTTCCTAGGCTTCTAAAAATTCAAGCAGTGTTAAAGAAGCTTCATCATGAAATTGAAGTTGGTATCTGGGGAGGTTCTGGGCTGTGGCCACTTTGCTCCTTCAGGGACTTTGATACATTTGAAACCCTGACCTGCGTAGAGCTTGGTGGCTCCATGATCATTCTTATCACAGTGCAAAGCTATTGCACGGCAACCCCAACTCTTTGCTTCGGCCTCCGCCTTGGCAACAAGTCTTTTAGCGATCCCCTTCCGACGAAACCTTTTCCGAACCGCGACATTGGATATGTATGCGATTCCAGTCCTGTGGTATAAACATTGAGGTTGCAAAGAGTTCAGTAACTGAAAATCAACAAACAAATACAAATGAACATCACGATTCAATCCAATCTAAGGTTAGACTATTTGTGCATGGAAAATCTTATTAGGTTACTGCAATTGATTTAACAAGCTCAGCTAGGTTACCTCAACCATCCTCATCTCTAAACTTGCTCCACCAGCCACAATCATCAAAGCAAATAACTTGAACAGTTTTTCTTAACAAAAAATGCAGAAGATGATCTTTCTGTCATAAAAAGAACAGTCTCCCCAACTTCTGCAGATTTCCAACGATTGAACATCCACAGAATTTGAATACAATAAAAACTTTTCGACATAGTAGCAACAATTGAAGTGGAAATCAGTGGAGTTTATGACTTTAGATTTCTCATTTGAACTAACAGAAAGGTTGAGCAACTCACCTTCTCTGACGAAGTGGTCCTTTTCGTGGAAGAAAATCAGCTAATGTATCTACAGTCAATATCCCAGCAACAAACCCTCGATTCAAACTCAACTTGCCATCAAAACCTCCATTTTTGAGATCTTCACTTCCCAAAAAGAAAGCTTGATCATGGAAGCCACCAACTATTGCAACGAGACAAGTTTTCCTGTATCCAACTGGCACAGAAAATCCTGACACCATTCCCACCATTCTATTAATCCTGAGCAAAACATCAAGAGGGAAGGAATATCCAGGGAAGAAGACGCTGCAGTGAGTCTCAGCAACTTCCCAGCAATCCTCTAACCTTGCTTCCCTCACAACAATCTCTGGAGAAACAGTAGGGAACAATTCATGAAACACTTGACCTGCTCTGCATATTCCTATGAACCACCAACATAAACAGAAAGATGAGAGAGATGAGATTGAACTAACAATATAAACAGACACCCTTTATCAGGAAACAAACAAGTGAAAAGCCACCTGAATTGGGTTGAACCCTAGAAGGACAGAAGAAGGAATAAGGTTGATGATGATCATGAAGATGACAGTTGCTGGTGGCGGCTGGGAATACTGATAATCCCAACGTTAATAACGACCGCATGTTGGAGATGATTGTGTCCTTGAAACTTGGATTTTCGAGAATCAATGAAGGCCGAAGGATTCGGAATGTGGGTCTGATCCGTAATAACTTTTAACATCAAGATTCATGAATTCTAACATCATCGATGTCGTTTGTCTTTGTTTCACTCACTTCCTTACAACTAACTAGTCGTGCTGTTAGTTATTTCTGTTTGGGCCGCAACCCAAAATTTTAAAATTAAAAAATATATATTTTAATTTGCTGTAACACCTATAAGTCCAAATTTTTATTTAATTATTTTGTGAAGATTTTTTTAGTCCATTTCCTTCATCCATATTTACGTTCTCACAAGATATCCTCCAAAAATTCGGATGTTAATTCAGCCATCTTACTAATGTTATTGGCCACTATAATCAAATTAATCAATCCCTCCCATCATTTGATAGTTAATATGATTTAAGTTCCTCCATTTCGGACAAAAGGATAATAAAATAGTTGGATGTAAGAATATATAAATATATAGAAAACATCAAATATATTAACGTTATGAACAAGCACTTGGGAGTTATTAAGAGCAAACTCACAGAGTCCAAGAAAGTTCCTTGGCTTTTTTTGTTTTTTTTGTCAAAAGAAATGCCAAAACATCTGTTACAGTTCCCAACCTAAGGATGTAGGAAATTAAGACACAGAAAATACAACTCCTGAGGATCCGAATTTCATTCACCAAAGCATTAAAAAATCAGACAAACAGTCCTCATATATTTGGAATGTCGATCGATCAATTGATCAATCGATCATCACATCAATCTCAAGTATTAAGGTTGAGATTAGATGCATATCTAAGTCTCTCTCTCACAACTATAGCCTCAATTATCAGTGCCAGAACCCAGAAATGAAGACAGGAAGATTTAGCAAACAAAAGTAAAACCACGGTTGCCTCAACCAATCCTAACTCAACAGCTCCGCCCTTGCTTGCAAAAAAGATGTTTGACTGAACCCAAGAGATATGATCTGGTCTCTAACTTTCATACTATATCCAGCATTTTTATTTGTGTCCAAGAATTCAAACCAATGCAGCAACTTCATTATTCTCCAATTAAACAAGTATATTACATCATCTATAAAATGTCAGAAAATAAGAATGTAATAGATAAAAGAAAAGTGTAACAAGTCTAATGATCACCTAGCTGATTAAAAATTGTACACCATTCTGTTCAGCTTTTATTATCTCCGTCTCAATCTTCTTCTATAACTTATTCAGTGTACACCAATAGTAAAATACGTTAATCTACACTAGAGATTAATGTTACTTCATTCTGGACGTGTAAAGATGTTTCAAAATTTTAGTTACCTAGAAGTGAACAGGAAGACTGTTTAAAAAGGATAGCGTGAAAGGAGACGTTGACTTCCCAAATAAGGAGCACCATGCAGGAAGCTTTCTAAGGATTCTCTTAACTTTTGGCGTTATACGGTCAACGTCTGTTCTTAGCTTCAAGAGAGGGCGCTGATTGCTCGACTCTATAACTATGTTACGATCAGACTGAATTGGTTTTTTCACCCAGTGAAGAGTCAGCTCAAACTTCCTCGGAGCACCTTGCCCTCCTGAAAACTGAATAATATGCCATCCATCTACACTACTCTTGTTGCCCACTGAAATTAGTTCCTCTGAGTTTCCTGCATTTCAGGTTTATGGGTTCTTCACAAACAGTTCAGCTTTGATAATTAATGAACTTAAAAATATTACGGCCCTCAAGTATTAGAAGCTAGGCTGTGAGATTCCGACTGAGAGGTAAATTTTCCCAAGTAGTTGCAGATTTCAAAACAAATAATGTTTTTCAACCTTTCATTCAGAGAACAATCAGGATTAAGATTAGGTAGCACTCAAAGCATTATAATATCTCATAGACAAGAAAAGAAATACTTAAAGGATACCTTTCAAAATGAAGTCCTCTATTTCCTCTGTATTGATTGCAAGAGCCCACCGTACAGAAAATTTGGTATCAACAGAAACCTGTGTAATTCTTTCATCGTCCTTGGTGTCATGATCAACATGCAATGAAGGAACATCTGACTCCTCCCATGCACCGTTGGTGTCATCAGAAGTCCAGCAACCGTATTTAACAGTGAAAGTAACAAAATCAACAGCCTTGTCTGTACCACATATTAGTCCTTCATTGATTTGCTCAATCTCCTTTGTCAACTTTCCAGGAGTCACAGAAAATACAGATATATATGAGCTAGGATCATGGTTTTGGCCAGAACTTCCTGTTGTATCAACAACTTGCACAACCTGAGAAGTAAAAGCATTTGGCATTTATAAAAAATTGCACACACAAATTAATTTGGATACTGAATTCTGTAACCCTAGTTTATCCTCTAAGCAATTCACTCTCCCCATCCAGCTGCAAGAAAGCAACAGTCCACAAGCTCTGACAGCTTTTGGAATCAAACTAACAGCTTACCAAACTGTATACTAACACCCCCTCCCCTAAAAAAAATAAATAAATGAACACACACAGACACAAACACTGGAAATCACAGCAATAAAACCAAAATTCTCAATCTTCATATGGTACGACTCATCCTATGAAGGCAAGTGCTATGCTTGTCATAATAAAAGGGGGAAGTTCAGTCAAATACCCAACATAACTTTTGCAAGTTGTCAAGGACAGAAGCAATTTATATAACGATGCTAAATGCAAAATAATTTAGTTTGAATAGGCTCTCTGTCAGTCACATTTTGTAGCTTTAAATCAAGTATATCTATTAAGTTTACTCAGATTAGAGCCCTGACTAACTTGATAAGGGTTCTATATCCATGGGCCAGACAGAAAGGAAGGGGCTCTCTCTAACAATCAAATTACTTACATGTACCACAGAATTCAGTTCATAGAAATATTAAGCAATCAAATGCCCAAATTCAAGGAAAATTAGATTTTTAAACGAAAGACAAAGAATACAAATGGGGACGTGTTAAAGCTATCCATAACTCATCAGTAACGACCGTGAAATAATTTAAAGGATATAACGCCAAAGAAAACAATAAAGATAGAATGGATACTAACATTCACAGCTCTGGCAGAGTCTTCTGTAAATGGTGGAACAATGCCCGACAAAACAGAGATGAGTGAAAGGCCAAAGAGAAGAATTGTTGCGATGACAACAGCCGTTTTTGCGCCTTGACATGAAAGACAAACAGTTAAATGAGGTAACATGCAATCGCTATAAAGTTGATTAGCTCTATCAGCTACAAAGCCATGTCATGGTGATGCATTGACAAACTAACTACTCTGAAAAGATCATTATGTTCCATATGACGTGACGCTACCCAAAGGAAAATAAAATTCTAAATCGACATTAAAATATCACATGCAATGCCATAAAAATATCAGATAAAATAACAACCTGAAAGATGAACATAAGCAAGGATGTAAACCAGTGTCAAGCACAAAGTGGCAGCAATGAAAATGGAAATTAGCATATTGCCCATCCATTCTGGAGTGCCACCAGGGTTCCTGCAAACAAATGGAAAGATAATCAAAATTTAAATTATAGAGATATTAAAGGTTTCTAAACGCTAAAAACAAAGCTATAAAAGCAATTTGGATAATATAAATACTGAATACCTGTCATAGCGCACCACAATTGCAACTATTGTATCAGCCAAACGAATAAAATTGCCAGCAGAAACTAGAATTGGTAAAACCAAGCCTATTGCCAGGGTTGCAAGTTTGAGTGGCTTTGGCAATCGTGCTGGGGTCAGAGTTGCTTCAAGCAACCCATCTAGATATCACAAAATAAAAAAGGGTTAAAAGAACCATTGTGAGAATGCCTGACATCCACATATATTGGCTAAGTCTGTCCTCCAAACAACACTAGCAAGTACAAGACATAAAAGAATTTTGAATTTTCTGACCTCATCTTCAGGTAAAGTAAGCTTACATGCAAATGCTGGTGGAGCTAGCCAAACAAGCGCCATATAAGATGAACCAACTTTGTAATAGTTTCCAGCAATCAAAAGGATGAACCATTGAAGAAAACCTGCCTTAAACAGCCATCTTTCAGCCTCTAACTTCACCAAATTAGCTTGGATAGGAAAAGATAGCTGCTTCCTTCTGGAGTATACTTTTGACAAATATCTTTGCAGAATAAGAAAACCCAGATGTTGACCAATAATTGCCCCCAAAAGTGCAGGTGCAGCAAATAAGCCAATCACCAACCATGGGTTTGCAACATAGGGCACCGCTGACGAAGATATTTGCGGTAGAAAAAAGGCAACAAGAACAGACAAACCTATTGAGCATAACCACATAAGGACTGCACTCAGACATGACAAACCCAATGAAATGACAGCCGGATAACCGCCCATAAACAATGATGTTGCCCATAATAAAGTTGATTGCAGTATCACTGAATTATGAAGCATGCTTGCAAGCTGCTGTTTATATACAACCATATATGTACCCTACATTCAAGCAAGAAGTACGTTAACACACCAACATACTTCAGTTAACAGAAGAAGTTGACTGGCCATCCAGCGCAAAGTCAAGAACAGATATAAACCTCAGTAATCGAAACACTACCAAAATGTCAAAAAATACTGCATTGTCAGGACCACGATGTTCCTTTCCTTTCAATTTCTTTGCCTGGGGAAGATGAGAAGATGAAGCAGTCTGAAGCAGAAAAGCAAGCATATTTTCTCCAAGATGCTGAAGTGACCCAGATTTCAGGAGCTCTATTTTATCATTCTGCATATGGCAGTTGTTCAAATTTTAGACTATAAATAAAATAATTTAAGTGAAACATCTAGTTTATTTCATTGGCTGTTATTTTTCATAACTATACACAATGAATCAAACAAAAGGCTCTCAATTACATAGACGTAAAAGAGCACGTTGTAGTTTATTAAGTAAAATGATTACACCAAAAATAAGACATATGAAGCATTGAAATGTTATCCAACTTCACTTTTCTATTTTAAAGGTAACAAGTTATCCTCCCTTACACTAGACTGAAAATAGAAGCTACGTAAGCAGATATATCTAGCTTTCCTTGAAAAAATATATCAAAAAAACTAGAAATAAACAAGAAAGACCTTTGTGTGATATACAGCGGAGCTGTCTGTGTATGCAAAGTCAAGTCCGGAAAGACCGGCGACCTCTTTGTATATTTGGAAATCTGTGGCAGATTTTATCACTCCAGAAGAAAAGAGATCCTGTGGAAGAAAAGTCACTTGAATATATTAGTTGATAGAGAGAAACCCAAACACTACACACATGAAATCAAGAACTATGAACCTGTGAAATAACTTGGCCAGACGGGTACTTTGCTGCTGATGCAAAATTTTCAATAGCCCACGGATCAGGACCAGCCTGTTCGATTAACACTATTAATCAAGATGGAGGAAAGCAGTTCATGGTGACAATAAGGAGGAGCAAATAATCACATTGGACTTTGAAATCCAAGTGAGAAAATTATAAATTTTGATAATGAAACATCTCAAAGAATGCAGATTTAGAATGCAGCACCATCACTGATATGATCATAAACCAATTGCTATAGAGAATGTTGATGATCCTCAACACCAATCAAATGCACAAGGAATTATCTTCCTAGAACCAAAAAGGGCATTAATCATAATTAACAGAAAATTAGTTGATTTAAGACAACTATCATGAGTTACAGTCAGGAAAAATTTTTATGTACCCACTATCAAAATGAACCAGGTAAAGGAACAAAGGGATGCGGACATCGATAGAAGTCTTTATATTTTATGATAATTATGACTTTCTACGCTTTCCACTTTTATGCTGCTAGCTTAATCAAGAACCTATGAATTATGAAACCAAGGCTATGATAACTATCCCTGGGCTCTCCATATATTAGCAAGTTCTTAATATTTATCAAACTGTGTTACTGAAGCACATGGTTCCCCATTATTGATTCAGAAACTACCCACAACTATAAATAATTGATCCAGAACATCTATACCTGAAAAATACCAGCTTTTCCTCCAACACCCATGGCCTCCAAATCTATTGCTGTACGAATAGTTTTACTCCAAGGATGCTGTAACAGAGGATTACCGTTTAATACAACTGAAAGCCACATACTATGATCTATGATCTATTGACTGCCAAAATCCAAATTAGAATAACAACTGGTTGGCAAAATGAGGCAGAGAAATCATAATGATGTGAAGGTAGATGCCAATTTTATCAAGACTCCGTGCAGCAGATACTGCATTTCCAGAAAACCTTTCACAAAAAGTATTTTAAGCAACTGAATCTACAATGTGATGAAGAAATTGAGGTCGAGTGGGGAAGAAGGTGCTGAGAATTGCTAATTCACAAATGAAGCATCTAACCTGAGTTATAAAGCTATGGGCACCATTTAGACCCTCTTCCTCCCCAGTATTAAATAAAAATATGACAGCATTCTTAAATCCATGAGCCCACTGAGAAACCCCTCGAGCAAGTTCCAGCATTACAGCTACACACGAACTGCAATCTCCAGCCCCTCCCCTAGAAAGACCAAACTCATACATTTCAGATTCAGGAGCCAGTAAAATATCCATGGGAGTTCGATATCATAAAACATTAACACCCATAAACATATATCATCTGATAGAAAAGTCCAAATCGAGAAAGAAAAAGACAGCATACGTTGAGAAAACAGTATCAATGTGAGAAGAGACGAGAATAGCATTATCTTCAGCTTCAGATGCATATTTTGGCAAGATTCTCAAAACGACGTGATTAAGATCAGAATAGACAAGCGTTTTCCCTGTAAACAGACCACTGACCAGACGATTGGCCCCTGACTTCACATGAAAATAATCCAACTCCACATCAACCTCCCAATGTGCCGTTTCCTTAATTTTTTCTGCTACTGCCAATACATACTATGATGGAGAAAATTAAAAAAATTTCACAAATCAATTCACTAATTCACAATTGTTACGCTAGTCAATTCTAAAGAAATCAACATTAAACCCAAAATATGCGATACAACAAATTGAATTGGTCGCTACCTTAACCGCATGCTCAAGGGCGTCGGAGCCAACGGGATGAGGACCGAACTCCGTCAAGGCTTTGACGTGCCTCATCGCTTCCACCTCCGAAAATCCTCGTTTTCCAGCCTGCTCAGCCGTGAGCGGCTGCGGCAAGCTCTGGTACTGGTAGTTGTAGACCGCCCAAGACGAGTAGATCATCAAGCCGAAGAACAAGAGCCACGTGGATCCTGATCGTCGAGCAGTTATCGGTCCCATACTGCTCCGTTTTTTCTCTTCAACCGCATCGCTTCGTTCTCGATCACTCTCCGACGGCCTCCGTTTAGCCGACGAAGTGGCCTCCTGCCTTCGTCCCATTAAGAAGGCGGGAAATCTCAACAAACCGATCGAATGGGATCAGAAGAGACGGGAAAAGACGGTTACAACGAGAGGGCGACGCAAACCAGTCTCTGTGAGTCGCAGTACAGAGAATTACGGCTCGTAGAAGCTGAAGGCACAGTACAGAGGGTTGACTTTAGGTAAAAATGACGTCATTTCCTTGAAAAATAAATGAAAAAGTTAGTAGCACGATGTCGTTTTGTTAAATCTGAAATCCTATTTAGATTCAAGTATGAGATGAAGCGAGCCCACTGCCCAGCCCAAAATAATCTTGACGTTATCCAAAAAAAAATAATATCACTTTAGGTGAATAAGTAAATGAAAAAAGTTCAAAATTTAATAAACAACCTCATTTTATTGAATAAGAAATTTGATTAGGTTTGACTCGAGTTTAAAATTTTAAAGTAAAAAATAATCGAGTTTAAGTATAATTTAAAGGGTTTGAGCTCGATTTATGTAAAGATAGCAATAGGCTAGATCGAGTCACAGCTCAAGTTCAGACCGAGCTTGAGACTGACCAAGTTGAGCCCAACTGACTAGCCTGAGTTTGACCAGATCGGTTCATAGAGAGGCCCAAGCCCGATGGACCTAAGGAGAGCCCTACCAACTAAGTTCAATTTATTATTTTAAAAATTAATCAGGTCGAATTGAGACGGGACTTAATTACCATGCCTAAAAGTACGAGCTTTAGATTTGACAACTAAGGTCTTATTCAATGCAACGTCTAAATTTAGATCAAAATCTACCTTATTAACTCATCGGACCTAATCCGAGCACTTTTGTCATCCATCCTTAAGCTTTGGAATTTTTTGTAATCGTGAAGAAGAAGGAAGACGGTCCAATTGGACTCGCATTTACTCCCATCACAAGTCAAGTAGACAACGGTCCTGGGCCACCTAGGACACCATCGTAAGTATGTCCCACGATTGACTTCAACATCCTCAGACTCAGTCCTTTGTGGACTAGGTCACGTTTGGATTTTAATGAATGTTCTTATGTGTTACAATCAAGGGATTCAATTTTTCCTTCAATTGTAATAAGAAGGCTTTTCTTAAATTATAATAAATAATATTTAAAAAACTAAATCAATTCAATTGATTTACAATTAAAATTTTAATCTGATTAATTTTTTATTCAATTTTTAACTTTTTGATTCAATTTAATATAATAATCTTTGTTGTTAAAAATTAATCAGTTTATTAATCAATTAGGCAGTTTTTCTAAACTAATCAATTTTTATATGTATAGAATAATTTGCTTAATTTATTACTTAATAAATTAACAAATTTTGGCGAGAGTCAAATTCGTATTTGATATAACATATTAAAAAGTACTTAATTTTTATTTTTTCAATTTAATGTTAAACTTTTTAAAGTTTCTATTTAGGTACTAACCTTTTAAAATTAGTATAAATTAAATTAAATATTGTTTTTACTTATATAAATAATAGATGAATGTTCACATTGCATTTGACAAACACGTTGCATCATGAAAATAACATTTTGATTGATTAATACAATTTTCACAAAAATAGTCAATAAATTAAAAACTTTAAAATATATATTTAAAAATTAATTACAATTTAGTTTAGGGTTAATTACAAAAAAATTCAAAATTTTGTCAAATTTTCAATTATAGCCCGAACTTAAAAAGTAACAATAAAATACTCAAACTTTCAATTTTTTTTCAATTCTAGCTCGAGCTTCAAAAATCAACAATAAAATGCTTAAATTTTAATTTTTTCAATTCTAACTTAACGTTAGTGTTTCCGTTAAATTTGTTAACGTGACTTTCCACGTGTTTCAGAATCCTTAACTATTACTATACGTAAGTCAGATTTAATACAACAAATGAAAATTAATGAAACGACGTTGTTTCATCACATAATTAAAACGACATCATTATTTAAAAATGACCTAAATCAGATAATGAAACCTCGACGACATGACGTTTTGATTTCAATTCTTTCATTTATTTTCAGTTTATTCTCTCATCGCCTTCACCTTTCGATTTTCATATTATAAAGTCCCAACGCTCTCATACTAAAATCATCAGAAGAACGAACTAAAAACGAAAATCTTACGAATACAGTACTTTCTAATGTAAGAGTAATTTGGGGCATTAGAAGAACAAACCGAAAACAAATAGTTGAGGGTGAGAGAATCGGGAGAACAATAGATAACATCGGACAAAAATTGAAAGCTTGATCATTGTATTGCTACTTTGACGAAAGTTTAGATTTTTTTATTATTAACACTTTAATTTATTATCCTACGGAAAGGTTTAGATTAATAAAGAAAAAGCAAAACGAACCCATATTTTTGTATTTGTTCATTGTATCAAAGTTTGGACAACCCCAACCAAATCATTACCATTGTCACTGTCCTAAAGTGAGCATTTTGCTTTGAGCAGAAGTTAAGAAAATGAGTAAAATGTACCTAGTCACAAGTCACTATCATGTATACCGACGCTAGTTTCACCATCATATACCTTTAGTTAGCACTTGAAATTGACGAAATATGAATAGTACTTACTAGGCAACTATTTAAACATAACCTATTATTAAGATTGACAATTATTGTCTTCTCATACTAGCCCAACTTGATGTCAATGAGATCAATTCGAATTGACCTTATATTAGGTTAAGTGCTTTTTTTTTTTCAATTTTGAGGTATAGAGTTAGCTCAAAAAGTGTTCGACTTGGCTTTAAATTTAAACCTTTTAAGTAAAATAATATTATTTTTCAAATTTTAAATTAAAAAATTAATTAGACTTAAACCTAATCAAACTTTTCATGATTAAAGCTTAATCAAACTTAAACTTACTAAAAGTTGTTTAATATATTATATTATATTTTATTTTATTAAAATTTAATATATTTTATTCTATTGTATGTGACTTATATTTAAAATAATTTATTTATATTTATATTTATATAAAAATATATATAAACAATTAAAAAATTATTGTTTCTATTTTCATTAATTAAAATTTTATTAATTTTTTATTATTAATTATACACAATTTATTATTAATAATATAAAAATATTATTATTAGGGTAAGTAGAAATAATATAAAATATTATTAATTATATACCATTTTTGTCGACCATAATAAATGAATATGGGGAAAAAGAGATTAGGGTTAGAAGAAATAATTGGTATTAAGAAAAATTATTGAGAGTATATTAGGTAGTATGTATTTATTAATTTATGTTCCATCCTAAACCCCCTAAATCAGAAGTTTCTTATTTTCACTGTATAAGATAGAATGAAACGTAACATGAAATCTTCCGTTCCTATCTTAATTTGTTACATTCCATTATGAAATCATCAACTAAATAATAGAAGTATGTTACGTTTCATCTCATTCCATCACTAGCTCCTCAACCAAACAAGAATTTAGGACACGATTTGAAGTAGGCAAGAATCGAAATTTGAATTTAACAACTAAAATAACGTTATTTTGATTAAAAAGTAAATAACATAATTTTGTTCTTAATTTTTTAAAAGTTAATACCGAAATGCTATTATTTCACATTTGAGTGAATAGATTGTTTGAGTCATTAAACTCCAAACTCCAAAGTCCAAACTCCAAACTCATTAGGGATGACATCTTAACCATAAAATTACTATCAAGATAAAGTCATTATGAGTAAAGTGACATTATTTGTAAATTTTATATTAAAAATAATCAAGTTTAATTTAAATTCAAATGAGTTGGAGGCTCTGACTATAAGCATTAAACCTGAGTCAATGCCAAGTCTAGAACTCGTCTTAAAATTCTATCAATCAAAATTCATCTTCTTAACTTCAATTAGTAACAAAATGACATTATTTTATAGTACATAGATTGTTTGAGTCGTGAGTCTCCAAAATTCAAGCTTATTATGAATGGTATTTTGATATGAAAATTTTATATAAAAATAATGTCGTTTTGGAGTAAAATAATATTATTTTAAAAATTTAAAGTAAAAAATAATTGAGTTTAAGTATGATGAAAAAGGGTTTGAGCTCGAACTACGTAGAGAGAGCAATAAGTTAGATTGGGTAAAGACTTCGGCTTGGACCGGGCTTGGGGCTAACTGAGTGGAGGCCAACACAACTAGGCCTGGGGTTAACCAGCGTGAGTTCGACCTGACAAGATCATGGAGAGGCCCGAGCTTGATAGGCATAAGGTGAGCCCTATCGGCTAGGTTTGATTTATTATTTTAAAAATAATTAAAAATGACATCATTTTTAATAAAATGATGACACTTTGTCGCAATTGATCAGTCGAATCCATACGAAACTCAATTATCATGCCTAGAAGTACAAGCTTTAGACTTAACACTCTTGTCTTATTTAGGATGACAATTTTTGATTTATGAGACTAAATTTAGTCATTTTTATTGGGCTAGCTCATGAGTCAGGCTCAGACCCAAACAAACTTAAGGTTTAATTATTCTAAGTAAAATAACATTTTATTTAGAAGAGTTGGATCTTAGATAAGTTTGAGTCCGGACAACTCAAACCTTAATCTAATTAAAAAAATAAATTATATATATTTTTTAATTTTAAAAAATTATTTTAAAAAACTCAGTAGGGTTTGGACTATGGGTCAGTCCATTACTATCCCTAATCTTACTCAATCCAATGCCTAAGTTTAGAACTATCTTAAAATTCTATCAATCGAAATCTACCTTATTAACTTATCGGACCTAATCCGAGCACTTTTGTCATCCATCCTTAAGCTTTGGAATTTTTTGTAATCATGGAAGAAGAAGGAAGACGGAAGACGGTCCAATTGGACTCGCATTTAGCCCCATCACAAGTCACGTAGACAACGGTCCTCGGCCGAAATTTGATGTCCCACCATTGACTTCAACATCCTCAGACTCGGTCCTTTGTGGACTAGGATTTAAGATCAAGTGTTGGGTCTTCGCATTTTGAATTTTGCCCGTTTGGATTTTAATGCATGTTCTTATGTGTTGCAATCAAGCCATTTAATTTTTCCTTCAATTGTAATAAGAAGCCTTTTCTTCAACTATAATAAATAATATTTTAAAAATCAAATCGGTTTAATTAGTTTAACAGTTAAAACTTTAAACTGACTAAAAATCGGTTCAATTGATTTAACAATTAAAACTTTAAACTGACTAATTTTTTAATTAAATTTTTAACTTTTCGATTCGATTTAATATAATAATCTTTGTTATATCAGTTTTTAATTAATTGATCCGTTTTTATAAACTAAAATTAATTAATTAATTTTCAACCAAATTTAATTAATTAATTTTCATTTAACAGCTAACTTTTTCAATTAAAAATAGCAATAAAATAATCAAATTTTCATTTTTTTTCAATTCTAGCTTAAACTTTAAAAAACAACAATAAAATGTTTAAATTTTCAATTTTTTAATTCTAGCCCGACGTTAGTGTTTCCGTTAAGTTTGCTGACGTGGCTTGCTACTTATTTCAGAATCCTTAACTATTAATACACCTAATCCAAATTTAACACAACAAATAAAAATTAATAAAACGATGTCGTTTAATCACATAACTAAAACGACGTCATTGTTTAAAAATAACCTAAATCAGATTATGCAACATCGACGACTTTATACTTTGATTTTAGTTTTTTTCTTTTATTTTCAGTTTGTTCTCTTGACGCCCTCACACTTCAATTTTCATATTATGCAGCCCCAACGTGCTCACACTAAGGACATTAGGAGAACGAATTAAAAACGAAAAGTTTACTAGTGCAGTACATTATATTGCATGAGTAGTTTGAGGCGTCAGAAGAACAAACAGAAAACAAATGGTTGAGAACATTAAGAGAACGATAGATAACGTCAGGCTAAAATTGAAGAAAATTGAAAATTTGACTAATTTATTGCCACTTTTTTAAGTTTTGACTATAATTAAAAAAATAAAAAATTAAGCATTTTATTTTTACCTTTCAAAATTCAGACTATAATTAAAAGTTTGACGAAAAGTTTAGTTTTTTAATAATTAACACTATAATATATTATTCTACGGAAAGGTTTAGATTAATAAAGAAAAAACAAAACGAACTCATTTTTTTGTATTTGTTCATTGTATCAAAGTTTGGACAACCCCAACCAAATCATTACCATTGTCACTGACAAGTCACTGTCCTAAAAGAAGCATTTTGCTTTGAGCAGAAGTTAAGAAAATGAGTAAAATGTACCTAGTCACAAGTCACTAACATGTATGCCGACATTAATTTCACCATCATATACCTTTAGCTAGCACTTGAAATTGATGAAATATGAATATTTACTTATTAGGCAACTATTTAAACATAACCTATTATTAAGATTGACAATTCTTGTCTTCTCACGTTTGCCCAACTCAATGTTAATAAGATCATTTTGAATTGACCTTACACTTAGAAGGTGGAATCGCCTACTCTAGGCGCCCCCACACTCCGGCCCGATAGAGTAGTGGAGGGGTAAATCACGGTTTCATCTTATTCAGTTTTTCAGAGAGGGGGTCCCGTGTTCGGTGCACATAAAGAGCCACCACATTAGATGAAACTCTCACACTTCTTGAAATTGAAACCTTTTAAATAAAATAATATTATTTTTAAAAATAATTATACTTGAATTCGATCAAACTTCGCATGATTAAAGCTTAATTAGATTCAAACTTACTAAAAGTTGTTGATTTATTACATAATTTATTAAATTATATAAGTTAACAAGAACTATTTAAATTGAGTAATAAAAAATAATATTTATTATACAAATTTTTGAAGAGACTCAATTATTTAGTTTCAATCGTTTATTTAAATATTCAGTAAAAATACAAAATGTAAGTGTCAACCTCTAATTTTATTTTTTATAATAAGAAAATTCATAATTTTTATTGCAAATTAATATACTCAATAATTTATAAATTAAACATTTTAAATACATTATTTAATGAATTAATAATTAAAATACTTAATAAAATTAATATTTATAAATTAAACTTATCTTTACTTTAAATTCGTTATCTTTTATATCATTAAAATAAGAAACAACTCTTAATCACAATTTAAATTAATAGACACAAAAAATCAAAATTTTACCAATTGATGTTAAAGATTAATTCTTCATTATTTTCCACCGAGCTTGGCATCAAATTTGCGGTTAGGAAGTGATCGGTCGGTGCGGAGTGGACGCACGGTGGAATCATCATTTACGTGGCACGAAGTGATTGGCTTAGGTTGTTTTGGTCGGTTACGTCATATTATTACACGCATGTTTTTCAGGTGCGGCAAAACAAAAGAGTGGCCAATTTGTCGTGAGGCCAACATATGTCGGAGTTCATCATTCCTGACCTTTAGCTTTGAAATGATTATAAACAATCGTTTAGCATGTTGCCGACTCCTTTCCCAGTTCCCGTTGCCTAAAGATCTACCTCAAATCTTATGTTTTCATTTCATTAAATCTTATATGTATATTTATGAATTGTGATAAACAGTACAAAAAATTTGATTCTTAAAGGTAAAGTATAATCCAAATTAAATCAGTTAGTCATTTCAATAATAATTTTTAATTATTATTATTATTAAAAATTAATCAATTTATTAGTTAATTATTTAAAATTTATAAATTAATCACTTGTTTATAAACTAAAATAAATTAGTTAATTTTTATTTAATATTTTTCAATAAATTATAAATTTTTCTATAAATAAGGATAACCTCCTTTGATTATGTTTTAAATTCTTCGATTTTATCAATTTTTACTCGATTTTGTAGCAGTCTAATACTTTAAATTTTTAAACCTTATAATTTTTGTCTTATCGGTTTAACTTTTGATCCGGACTTTAAAATATTGGCATAATATGAATTTAATTTAAAATTTGATTGAATTTAAATTATTTAAAATTATTAATTTATTCTTATATATATTTTGATGAATCTTATAATATTAAATACTACAATAATTTTTAATATTTGACTTTCAGTGATTAAGTTAATAATGCTAAGAGATATGGAATTGTGATTCATACCATCATCTTGCATGATGTCTTAATATAGAACTTTTCTTTCGTTCCAATTTAAACCAAAAAAGAGAAATATCATTATGCAAATATTTTAACTTCTAATGTACTTAGCATGAACTGTCAACGCTTGATTTATTTATAATCTCTCAATAAAAAGTATTATTTAATTTATTAAGTAGTTTATCCATCTGGGTGTTAATACATATATTTAAATTTTTATTTATTAATATTAAATTATTTCATTACAAAAAAGAAAAAACATTTAAATTAATCCTTGAAATAATAATAATAATTATTATTATTAATGTTTTAAAAACCAAATCAAAAGTTAAATCGGTAAGATAAGAGGTTTAAGGTTTAATCGGTATTAGACCATCATAAAATCGGCTAAAGATTAAATAAAATTAAGAAATTTAAAATATAAATGAAAGATATTGTTCTTATTATAAATCAAACAATTTGAAATTTAATTAAAAAATTATTAGAAGAAAATTTATTGATTTATTTTTATCTATAAGAATTTATTAATTTAAAAAAATTAATTGATTAATTAATAAACTAATTAATTTTTTAACAACAAAAAGTATTAAATTAAATCTAGGAATATCAATAGGCCGGGTCTGATCCGTCTCTTGTTTTTTTAAATAAAACACTTTCAATTTCGGAAGAAAAAGTCGGGCCACGAGTTGGGTAAGGTTGGCCCTCACTCGCTCATGATCGACTCGCTAACATTTCTAATTAAATCGAATTAAGAAGTTAAAAATTGGAAAAAAAACAATCTAAAATCTTTACAATTAGTACAAATAGACCGGTTTAATCATTGATTCCATGATTTCTCCATTCTACCTGGTGATTAGCCGGCCAGCTCATACTAACATAATTTGCTATGCAAATTATATATATATATATAGTTCAGAATTATACACTTACAAGTTACAACTATACCAAATAATTAATAAGTATTTAATTACTAATAATTTCTGCACGAGTTGTCATGACCACTATTATGTAATTATACTACTTTTTGGTCAAACAACAAAAAAACTCATGCTTATTACATGCTTATAAAATAAAACAAAATATAGTTGGCCGGTACTTTGGTTGGTTAACATTGTTTAAGAAACTCTAGACATGAAACCTCAAACCTAGTTGGCAATTATATTATCACAATATAGTTAAGATATTATTTAGTATTTTATAGTTTTTTTAAAACACTTGTTAAACTTAATTTTCTCATAATTGTGCTCGGAGATATCAAAATGGGCCCCATTAGGCTCGTTTTCGACCATTACTTTTAAAACGACATCATTTTGTGAAAAAATGATGTTATTATAGAAATTTTTCTTAGAAAAAACAATGACGGGCTCGTCCGTGGCCAGTCGAGTCATAGGTCAGGCCACGGGCCGACCCCATCCAGGCCCATCAAATTACGGGCCACTATAATCCGAAACTCGGCCCAGCCTGACCCATTGATATGTTTAATTGTGCTACCATTTATTCCTTTGAATTTTATGGTCACAGCCTAATTCATGACATTACATATTATATCAATTAATTATAAACACATTCTTCATTAATTTTATTTAATATACATAATTAGAGAGACTGATATATGCGTAATGATACTTATCAATAAGTTTACTATTCAAGAAATTTTGATTTTTTGTTATATTGCAAAACATTCGAAATTAACAAATTTTCTTACATCCGTTAAGCAATTAATAAGAGTAAAAAAAGATTATTATTCTTATTAATTTCAATGGTCAAATTTAATGGAATGAATAGTTAAAAAGTCAACGTATTTTGTACATAAGGATCTTTATTTTGCGAGGATCGAAGGAAGGTCATCGTTGTACGTATTTTTTCTTTGTAATTTTTTCAAGAAGGTTATTTTTGTAGTTTGAACTTATAATTTTATAGTTTCAAATAAAGAACTTTTATAAGCTTTTTAAGGAGTGGTCGAGTTGGTAAAATAAGAGATATAGGATTAAAAGGTCCTGTGTTCGAATCCCTTTATTATTTATATTATCTCGATCGAGCTTATCATATAGAGTTTGCCTAATACAAAGTACCTAATTGACATGATTTGCAAATTATTATATCAATATGGAGATTTACTCAATAATCGTCTAAAAATAACGACTGCAAATTACTCTATTTAAAAAAAGTTTTATGAGACACTTTTTTCTAAAATAAATTTTGATTTTTTTGTGTGTGGTTATTACGGAGGAGACGTGAGAATAATCAATAAAGTCTTGAGCAAAGTGGGGTAGTGGGTGAGCTATCATGTGCTTGACGTGTTAAAGTTGTGTGCTTGATTAGCTGGCTGACCAACCAATTAGGTTTGGTTTGCTTGTCTGTGACTGTGACTGTGACCCACATTGGCTATAACATTCTTACACAACAACGGCTAGTTCCACAAACTTGGCATTTATGTACAAAAGGGCTCTAGTCCACAATGAACTAAATATTCTCCATCTCTTTCACTAAAATGAATCACTAAAACTCTATGAACTAAATATTCTCCATCTCTTTCACCAAAACGAATGACTAAAACTCTATGTTCTATGTTCTCCACAATATTTTAAAATACAAACTCGTACGATAATTTAATAACGAAAATTTTGAACCGATCAAATTTTTAATTTAGTAATTAATTTTATGGTTTAATTTAGTATAATAGTGTCAACTGTACTTTTTAAATCTTAAACCTCTTATCTTACCAATTTAATTTCCCATCCATATTTTAAAACACTATTCAATCATTGGACTGAGGTTTTTAAATGAGATTGGACTTGAACAAGTTAAGTGTATTGAACAATTTACAAGCCATTTTGATGATTTTGATATTAAGCTTATTATTGCTAAAGCTAATTGAAACAATAATTGTTTAATCAACTTGTAATAGCATATACATTCTACAACTAATTTGAGATTGTCACCATCTTCATTATTTGACCATTGAGAAAAGTGACAAGGAGAGGCCAATTAAATAAAACCAAAATCAAAGTACCATACCTTGTGTTGTTTTAGTGTATATTAATTTGTGTTGTTTTAGAGTATATTAATTATATATTAAAAGTTCATTTAATATTTTGTAAATTACTTATTTTGAATAAAATATTAACAAGGTAATAATTAGTGATAAGTTTAATCTAATTAACGAGACATAAGTTTAATATATCTACTAGTTAAGAGTAAAATTGCGTATTATTGGACCTTTTTAAACACTACGTCTCAGCAAGATTTTTACTGTATGTTATTGTGATAAGTTTAATATACCCAATTGAATACATAAAGACAATTAAGAGTTTATTTGGAATTTCTATGAAACGTTAAAGTAAAAATTACACTTTAATTGATATTTAAAATATTATTTTTAAAATTATACAAGTTGTTGATAAGTTCAAATTGCCTAATTATTATATGATATAAATTAAATTTATGATTATTAACTTAGACTTTTTAAGAAATATTAAATATAAATATGTACTTTTTACTAAAATTTAACAAAGTAATAAGAAAATCAAACAAATAAATTTTACTTAAATTACACTTCACATGAAACTATTGATGAAGAACAGAGTGCTCTGTTCTCAACCATTAATTTCCAAACCGTCGGGACATCTTTAGCCACAACTTTTGTCATGCGGGCAATGCAAAATCCAAACTTTTGGAAGAAAAACAGCTCACAAAGGCTTGTCCCACAAACCAGGAACAAATGGCTGATACAAACCCAACGTTTCATTTTCTCAAAATTCCTCTGTTTTAAGTTTGATTTTTCTCATTTTAGGTCCAGGTACCTTTCGGCTTAGTTCTAGTTCTTTCTATACAATCTCTGGTCTTGAATAAATCCATTGAAAAAAGCTGACACAACTTCACAAATAAGACTTGAAAGTTAGGTAGTGTCTACTGTTTAACCCATCTTTTGTATTTGGTTCAAGGTGGGTCTCGTGGCTTGTGATGCTGTGCACTATAAAACTTTTTGGCTTTTTTCACGTGTTTGGCAATTGGCATTTTTGGTTCAGGTCATGGACTCACATCCAGATTACAGAGTTAATGGAGCTGGAGACGGATCAAAAACATTTGTAGATTACCCTTTACTCGCTGATGCTGTAAAGGGGCTGATATGACAAAATGAGTTATTTTAAGGTATTAAAAACAAAGAAACAGAGCACTCTGTTATTAACTTTAACATAAAACAGAAGAAGATGGGCAACTAATGGGCGGGTATAAGCCATAAGAAAAACCTTACTGGAACTAAGTGACATGGGTATAAGCCATATGGAAAACCTTATTGGAACTAAGTGGCATGCGCAGGACTGGACAGTAAAAAATAAATTTATGTATTCATCACAGAGACAAAACAAGCTTGGCCTAGTTATACAATATAACACAATATTATATTCTCTTTTTTGGTATTAAATTTTAGAAAAAGATTATCTTTTTATATTTAATTTTAATAATTCAAGATGTGTACACAGTGATGAAAAGGAAAAGGACAAAAAGGGGCTGTTCATTGACATGCTCGTCTTTATATACTCCTTAGTCTCTCCCACTCTAGCTCACTTCCAAAGTTAGAAAGCTATATATTTCTCTCTGTTTCTCTCTTTCCCTTTCTCTCTGTAATTGGGATTCAAGCAAAGAGGTTGATCATGGCAAAGGAAGGAATAGCTGAGCATGGATCATTCTCAACCAAGGACTACCATGACCCACCACCAGCACCATTGGTGGACGCTGAGGAGTTAACTAAGTGGTCATTTTACAGAGCCTTGATCGCCGAGTTCATTGCAACTCTGCTGTTCCTTTACGTCACTGTTCTTACTGTTATTGGGTACAAGAGCGAGACTGATCCTGCCAAAAAAGCTGACGCTTGTTCTGGTGTTGGAATTCTCGGAATTGCTTGGGCATTTGGTGGTATGATCTTTGTTCTTGTTTACTGCACCGCCGGTATTTCTGGTGAGTTGTCTTTCTCCCTTTCTACTCTGTTTCTTGCCTCCATTGCTGGAGAATTTGAAGAAAGTTTCGATCTTTTGGATCACCACCTCAAATACTACAAACTCTGATACAATTTCATATTCTTATGCAGGTGGTCACATTAACCCGGCGGTGACATTCGGGTTATTCTTGGCCCGGAAGGTGTCGCTGATTAGGGCTGTCATGTACATGGTGGCTCAATGCTTAGGAGCTATATGTGGTGTTGGGTTGGTTAAAGCCTTCCAAAGTTCACACTACAACAGGTATGGCGGCGGAGCCAACACTCTCCAAGACGGTTACAGCAAAGGCGTTGGCTTGGGGGCTGAGATCATCGGAACTTTTGTTCTGGTCTACACTGTTTTCTCTGCAACCGATCCTAAAAGAAGCGCAAGGGACTCTCATGTTCCTGTAAGATCTCTAAAAGCTTTGTTTTTTTCGCTTTTCTTTCTTAATCAGTTGCTTCAATGACTAGATTAAGTTCATAATCAGTTCACTGAATCTGGAACGACGACATTGAATGCTATGTGGTCAGCTTTTTCTTTGTCCTGTTTGTTTCTCGAGAACTGGATTTTCTTTGTCCTTGTCCAGGATAAGTTTCTTTAGGTTCCTCTTTTTTTTTGATCCATTATCTTCAGATTTTTCGTATAACACACCATTAAAAAGCAGAGAACCTTCTTTTTGTACTGATTCAAAGACTTTTTTTTTTTGGTTTCTGTACCAAGAACAGATTGATAAAGATTTGTGGGTTTTATGCTCAAAATAACAGGTTTTGGCTCCACTCCCAATTGGATTTGCCGTGTTCATGGTTCACTTGGCTACAATTCCAATCACTGGTACTGGGATCAACCCTGCAAGGAGTCTTGGGGCTGCTGTTATCTTCAACAATGAGAAAGCCTGGGATGATCAAGTGAGAACTCTGTAAAATCTAGATTTACCTGTTCATTACTTACCATATTTGTCTAAATTTTGGGTTTTGTGTGTTATTTGCAGTGGCTCTTCTGGGTAGGACCTTTCATTGGAGCAGCCATTGCAGCTTTCTATCACCAATTCATCTTAAGAGCAGGAGCTGTTAAGGCACTTGGATCATTCAGGAGTAACCCAATTGTTTAACATTTCTGTCAGAGACTGGATTTACTTAAAAAACTGTTTAGATGAATAAGGAAGGAATGGTTTGTGCTTAGCTTTGCTTTTCCTTTTTGTTTGTTTATCCTTTTCAAGCACTTTCCTTCCTTTCTGGTATTCATTCCATGTAATGTTGTTTTGTTCCGTTCTGAGTAAAAATGGAAAAGTTTAGATCTTGTCCTCTTTTACATATTATTATCACCAATTCAACACTTCATTACATCACTTCTGGTTCTGGTGAGATTTGGTTTGGTCTGATGATGATGTGTATTAATGAGGTTAGAGCACCCCACACCCCACCGCGGGATTGTTTCAACTATGTGCTACTTAATAAAACAGGGTAGGAACTGATTAACTGGATCGGAAAATTTGGTCCCGTTTTGATGGTAGATAAGGACATTAACTAACCACATTAATGATGGTCGGCTGGAAATTTGTAAGGGTCTTCATTAGGCATGACAATTTGAGTGTTGAGCTGATTAAAATCAACTGATAAAGTTTAGGCTTGACATTTACGTTGGGGTATAGGTCGACTTGGTTTAAGGCCAATGACTTCGATTTTAGTTGATTGGACCTTAATTTTGAACCTTTTTTTTAATTTTTAAAGTGAACTGAATTTAACTTCGGATTTGGAATGTTCATTTAGCATCAAACCTAAAATTTTTAATATAAATAATGTTATTTTAAATAAAATAATATCGTTTTTAACGTTTACATTTAAAAAGAAAATTATCAAATTTAGGCTCGACTCGATACAACTTATTGTAATACTTAATTTTAATCGCATTTTAATATTTTATGAAAAAGTTTTTTTAGAAAATTTAAATTATAAAGAAAATTTATGTTTTTGTTTTTTAAAAATTTTTTTTAATAATGTAAAAAATGTTTCAAATGTTAGTTTTCAAATAAAAAATTATCATTAACTTGTGAATTTGAAAGTGAAATTTTTTTAAGTAAATTATTTTTTCAAATGTCAAGAATCACACATCGGACAAGCGTGAGTTCATTCAGTCATTTATAATAGTGTACAAACCTTTCCTTTCAAGCTAACTTTTAGGGGTGAGTTGGGCCTTTCAACATATTATTATAGAGCTTATTTGTTTCGATGGTTTGAGGCGATGCTCGATTATGTCCTTTTGTCCAATATACTCAATAAATGTCTAGCCTTACTTTAGCTTGAGGGGTATCTTAAGAATCTAAATTGATTGTTAAAAATGAAAAAGAAAAGAAGACTTCCTTTAATTTCTACAATCAAAGAAACGTCAAACACAAGACACAAAACACGTTAATGATGGTCGGTTGGAAACTAGTAAGGGTCTTCATTAGGCATAACAATTTGAGTCTTGACTTTGAATAAAATTAGATGACTTTTATGCTCGGGTTTGGCTTGACTTGACCTAGTCTAAAAGTGATAAATTCGATTTTGGTTAGAGTTTGAGTTCGAGCACCTTTTTTTTAAAATTTTTTGAGGTTAGGATTGAATTTGGGCTAAAGTTGGAGTTATTTAGTTGGTATCAAACCTAAGATTTCTAGTGTAAATAATGTTATTTTAAATAAAATGATGTATTGTTTAAATTTTAAAAATACAACTTGGCCTTGACTCGATACGAAGTCGTTTTGAAAGTAACGGTAGGAGCACGAGTCTGCTCGACCTCAACCTGTGACCCGTTCGTAGCCTAGTCAATCCTAGCCAAAATTGGACCTGGCTGAACCCTTTTTAACATCTCTAATTCTGCTTCAACCTATTTTCATTTCCAAAACAATGTCATGTTATGTGTAAATGGACATAAAAACATCGTTTTTAAGTAAAAATAAGGTTGAAACAGAGTAACGGATATAGAAAATCTGAGCCTCTTCATTTATACGATCAAAGAAATGACCAACTCCTCACTTGAACCTCTTCTTTGTAAGAGATCTTGAGTTCGAGTCACCAAAGGAGGGGAGAGGGGAAATTTTTCCTGTTGATGATCCTCTAGTCCCCTGGAATACTCCTTGGTCGGATCAATTGCGGACGTCTCGCTTTCAACGGCAGTGTGAGAGTTTGAAACTACTGGAAACCTGAGGTTAATGGAAACCTAATGCTGACTGGGGGCAGTGATCAATCAGTATGTGAAGACTCCTTGTGCGCAGAAGTGTACATGCTACGTAAGAACTTGAGGGACCTTGAGGTTTCAGATGTACCTCTTCTAGGGCTATGAAGGTAGGGTCTTAAGAGCTTACGATTAGTCCAACAAAACTGAGATATCTAATGTATATAAAAAAAATTTTTAAAAAAAGACCAACACAAAACAACAAATATACAAGCAAATCAATTTGACATTTTCTATTTTTCTAATTTGAATCTTCCTCCACACAATGATATTTAATTTTTTAATATTTTTATTATATCGTGGAATATATATGTTACCATCAAAACATGTTCCTTCTCCCCGTATTCTCCATCAGTTCCTCGGTTTCATCTCTGAAGAAACAATGTCCAGAACAACTTCCGTTTTACTTCTCCTCATCATTTTAGAAGCTCTCTCCTTCCATGGAGGCCAATCCCGATCGCTTACCTCGAACACCGATATTCACGAGGTTGGTGATGAAAAACCAACAGAGAAGAAGAAGGAGGCGGTTGTGGTGGTTCTGACTCAGAACAACTTTACCGAGTTCATTAACCAGACCAAGTACGTGATGGTGAACTTCTACGCCTCTTGGTGCCATTGGAGCAGGCGTCTGGCACCTGAATATGAAGCAGCGGCTCCGATGGTCGCCGGCGAGGCGGTACTCGCTAAGGTTGATGCTTCCACCGAGAACAGGTTGAGCTACAGGTACGAGGTGGATTGTTATCCTACTGTCATCTTCTTCGTAGATGGAGTTCGCAAGGAAGATTATTACAGTGAGAGGACAAGGTTAGGTTATGCTTCTCCTCGCACTAATTTATTTATTTTCAAAGTAAAAAAAAAAATTATATAATTTTTTTTTTTTAGAAAAAATTTATGTTAACATAAAACAAAATATAGGCAATATTAACATCATGTCTATACAAATCATATAAAGTTATTAATTTATATCAAATATAATTAATTCAATTTAATTTTAAAATTTGATAAATATTATTTAATTAGTTTATATACGATGATCATGTTATATGCGTTTTTTTATTAATTTTTAATCGAAATTTAAGAAAAAAATTAAAAATTTCATATGTTTTGTCGTTGAATCCTCGTATATATAAACATGATTTAATTGGTTTATGTATCGTATTTATATTACGTATGTTTTATCGTTATTTTTAATCGAAGTTTTTGTAGTTTAATTCTTGTATAAATGTTATTTAATTGGTTTATATGTGATGTTATTATAATGTCTTTTATTTTTTATTTTTATATTACCTTACAAATTAAGGAAAATAAAAATGTTCAGATTCAATCTGACTCGAAATCAACAGATAAAACTCGTATTTTCGAGATTCTAACCTAAAATTGTTAAATATGACAGGGGGGAAATTGCAAAATGGGTACAGAAGAAAATAGAAGATTATAGTCCTAGAGCCACAATAACCACAGAGAAAGAAGAAGAGGTTGTGTTGGTCACTGCATCTGCCTAATCATCTTAAAGTTTCATAGAGGCTTGGTCAAGTTTCCTTGTAAGATAAAGAAGTGTGTTTTTGTATCCTTCTTTTGTTGGATTTATGTTGGAAGGATTTTAATATTGTAAGAAATATCATATTGTGAGATATCTATCAAAATAAATAACAAGATCATTAAAAACATCATAAATTACTAGAGATCACCTTACCTTAGCTCGTGGTACGGTCGGGCCAACTATGGTCAACCAATGACCCAATAAATTTGGGTCAAAATTGGGCAAGATTGGGCGAGTTGAGCCTTTTTTGACATCACTATAAATTAGCTTAAACTTTCGATGCACAAAACTTTCCTCTTAATTATTTAACGGACCTAATTTTTTTTAACGACTTGTTTGATTTATTTATGTACTTGTTTTCTTTATTGTTTGTATATTTATTTACTTAATTTATCTTTTATTAGTACTCTTTACCTTGTTATATATTTATTGTATTATTTACTTTAATACATAAATGTTTATTTTTTTTATACATTTTATACATTTATTTTTTTATTATTATTGTTTTGCACATATATAAATTTCATAGGGATTATCAAAAATAATCTCTTACCAGTTAGAAGTAAGGTTGTGTACTATTGGACTTCTCAAAATCTTGCTTATTAGTGAGACTCTCCCAAAATTATTGTTATTATTATGGAACTTAAGACTTAAGAGAGGAAAATTATTAGCTAACCAAATAAACTATAGTCTAACAACATCACATTATAATATTACTATCTACACTATAATATTAATAAAACAATACACATTATAAATTGAGTATAGTGTAAAAGTGATATAAGACAATATTATTTTAATCAAATTCTTATTCTTGAGTCTGATTAAAAGTTCGATAAACTCCGACTTAGTTTACTAACTTTTGATCAAATCGGGTTGAATTTAATTGGAATAAACTTAATATGTCATCTTTAATTAAAAACTAAGGTAAGATTCAAAGAAAATTTTTGCTAAACAATTTTAGAAGAATTTAAGAATTACATTAGACATAAAACTTATAATATCATTAAATATACACATAAAATGATGACGAATATGAAAAATTAATTTTTTTTTCGCTGTATTAAGCAGTAACAATAATAATATTTTAGTAAAAATTTTGAAACGAGAGATTTGGAGCGATCTAAAAATACGTAACTTTATTCTTAGTTAATAAAGAAATTGTTTTTAATATCATAAAACAAAATTTTTATAAATTTACCATATCAAACACGTAAAGAAAAAAAAATCCAATCATCCACAAATTATTTAAAAGCTATGGTTTGAATGGTCATAAATCCAATAGCTTGCAACCTTCCTTTTGTGATGTTATAGTCAACCCTTTTGTTTGGTCTTCCGCACATGGACTCATCTACTCTCTATCATAGGATATTGATATTAAATTCCAATTACGCACCTAAATGAATGAGCATCTTAAAGGAAAGGTGATGCCTATAATTGTAATTGCAGAACTGATTAACCGAAACGAAAATTTTGGTCCCGTTTTGACGGTAGATAAGGACATTAACTAACCACAGTAATGATGGTCGGTTGGAAATTTGTAAGGGTCTTAATTAGGCATGACAATTTGAGTGTTGAGCTGACTAAAATCAACCGATCAAGTTTAGGCTTGACATTTACGTTGGGGTATAGGTCGACTTGGTTTAAAGCCAATGACTTGGATTTTAGTTGATTGGACCTTAATTTTGAACCTTTTTTTTAATTTTTAAAGCGAACTGAATTTAACTTCGGATTTGAAACGTTTAGTTAGCAACAAACTTAAAAATTTTAATATAAATAATGTTATTTTAAATAAAATAATATCTTTTTTAAAATTTACATTTAAAAATAAAATTATCAAACTTAGGCTCGACTCGATATAACTTATTGTAATACTTAATTTTAATCGTATTTTAATATTTTATGAAAAAGTTTTTTAGAAAATTTAAATTATAAAGGAAATTTATGTTTTTGTTTTTTAAAAAGAATTTTTAATAATGTAAAAAATGTTTCAAATGTTAGTTTTCAAATAAAAAATTATCATTAACTTCTGAATTTGAAAGTGAATTTTTTAAAATTATTTTTTCAAATGTCAAGAATCTCACGTCGGACAAGCGTGAGTTCATTCAGTCATTTATAATTGTAACACCCCACTCCGGCTGGACCCGAATCCGATATCGATGGTGATATCCAAGTCCGTGTCCCTCGAGGGTGATGTTACATTTATGTGGTATCAGAGCCCAGAAGTACTATCTTATATGGGCATTTTCTGAAACATGGGTCAAGTACATG
>JAOTAY010000003.1:31484816-31506571 GCA_025629805.1 Erythroxylum baracoense | reverse complement strand
TGTGCACATATCACTGTTCACAAATGCATGAGCATGAGATGTGTTTTCCTAATTTCTCCGATTAATCTCTCGTGTACTCATTTTGTATAATTCAACCCGTTATCTGGAAACGGGATGTTACAATCATCATCTGCTGTGTTGTAAGGGAATAGGGGTAGTGGTCTTTGTTCAGGGTCTGTTGTTGTGTTAGTAAAGGAAAAAGTGTTTTCATGGAAGGTAACATCTCTTGAACTAAAAATGGTCTTTGTGTCAATGTCCATGACTTGATAGGCTTTGTAGTCTGGTATGTATCCAAGGAAAACACACTTCAAGGCTATAGGATCCAACTTTATCTTGTTAGATGCCTTATCTAGGGCAAAACATAGGCATCCGAAAACTCTCAAATATTCATAGGTTGGTTTTTTTTAGTGTAACTTCTCATACAGGGTTTTTCATTGTAGGATTTTGGTAGGGATTCTATTTAAGAGGTAAGTAGCTGTGAGAAGTGCTTCTCCCCAGTATTGTTTTAGTAAGTTGACTATGAATAGCAGAGCTCTTGTTATTTGTAGTAAATGTTTGTATTTGATCTCTACTACTCCATTTTGTTGTGGAGTGTATGGACAACTTTTCTGATGCACTATTCCCATCTCTGCAAAAAACTTTCTGCATTCATAGTTTATAAACCCTCTCCCATTGTCTGTTTGTATTTTTAGAACCTTGGTGTCATATTGTTTTTCTATGGTTTTGATGAATTGTGTTATGATGGGTTGTATTCTGTCTTTGTGTTTGAATAAGAAGGTCCAGGTAGCTCTAGAGAAGTCGTCTACGGTAGTTAAGAAAAATTGTGATCCATCTAGGGTAGGTACCATGTAAGGCCCCCATAGATCTATGTGAAGGATTTCGAAAGGTTTAGTGTTCTGTATTTTGTGTTTAGGGAAGGGTTTTCTGTGTTGTTTTGCCATAGGACAAACTTGACAATTGGATAAATTAGGATTGAAAATTTTGATTTCATTGATACGCTGCATCTTTTCCTTAGAAACATGTCCTAGTCTACTATTCCAGGTATTAACAGAAACAGAAGCACTAAACATAACATTCTTGGTTCGGTAGAAATCTAGGGGAGGACCTTTCAAAGTTCCAGAAGCTAATTAGTTGTCTTTTGTCAACTCATACAGTCCACTTCTGGCCTTGATAATCGCTATAACGTTATTAGTCTGTAGGTCCTGCAAAAACAAGTCATTAGATACAAAATAGCAGCAATGTCATTTCGTGTTGTGAGTTTATGCACAGAGAGTAGCTTCTTGAGAAAATTTGGAATAAGCAGAATTTCATCAAGGGTAATTTTGTCTCTAATGGTGGCTTGTCATATGTGTTTCACTTGTTGTTTTGTGCCATATGGGAGTGTTACTGGTTCGTACAAGTTATTTATTTCATATTCATGGCAGAAACCAAGATTTGTGACCATATGTGATGATGCACCTGAATCAACCAATCATATGCATTTATTTTCTGCACTATGATCATTATTGTAGCTTATGCTAGTACTTGCAAAATTTGCAAGCCCACCAAACTTTGCTTCACCCATGGCCTTCCCTTTTATTGCTTTTGATATCTCCTGTTGAATGAAGGTAGCTAAGCCTTGTGGGATTTGGCCATTCCTTTCATTTTGCTCACTGGATTCTTGTAATGTGTCTGCAGGAGTGTCACTGATCACAGCTAGGTTTGCTTTGCTCTTTTGGTCGATTAATTCTTTGTACCAGTCAGGCACACCGTGAATCTTAAAACAAGTCTCAATTGTATGCCTGTTTTCTCACACTTTTCACAATACTTGTCTTCTTTCTTGGTGAATGGTTTTTTGTTGTTGTTTCTACTACCTTTCTTAGCATTGAGGTTGGTTTGTCTTACCATCATAGCTATATTTAGATTACTGTCTTAGTTAGCATTTATTGCCTTTTGCCTCTCCACAGGTGGCATCATGGCAAAGGCTCTATTAACCATGGGCAAAGGTTCCATTAGCATTACCTGATTAACTTCAGGACAACAAGTTCAAAACGTAATTCACCTGGTTGTTCATTTATTTTTTTTAATTATTGTTATAGTTTGTTTCTCAAGTTTTGGACCAAGTGAGGGATTGTTGATATTGGTTCAAACGTTCAACGTTCACCATAAACGTTAATAATTATGCTCCAACGGTATATTGTTTCTAATATAAGACCCCTCTCACTTCCACTTTTCCGAGAGTTTCGACAATTACACATCTTCTCATTTTCTAAAAAACAAGACACAGATTTCTATTTGTTTGCTTTTATTAATTATCGGAGACAATTTCTACTCTACCTTTTGGAGTGCACCGAAATTGGTGGAGAAGGCGTCAATCTTGGAGTCGGTTCCCATTGTTCTGCTGCACCGTAGAGGAGGAATTTCTGACTTAAGGTAGTGATTGTTCACGATGCCTTGTTTTTAGATAAGCCTTTCAATTTAATTATTATTTTTATTTTTGCTAACAGTAGCTGAATATGTTGTTGATGATATTACGAACATATTTTGATATCCTGACAAAGTGACCTTAACCAATATTAAGGTAACTAAACTATTTTCACTTCCCTTATCAGTTTATAAAGTACCTGAACTGAATTGTACAACGAGAAACATAGTATAAGCAGAGAATTTACATTGATTTTTTCCATGTTGTGTTCTGCAGATACTTGCTGAGGAGTTTCTGAAAGCGGAAACTTTTAACCAACTGGATACGAGACTGAAGACGGTCAATATGCTTCCAATGGCTTCTGATAACTTTTGTGATGAAAGGGACATTGATCAAAGACCAACTGGAGAGGACTTGATGTTTAAGATTTGTGGGTTTATGGGTGATATAACAGGATTTTGTGTCACTCTACGTTGGAGTTGCTGTGTTCATGGTTCACCTGGCTACAATTCCAATCAACGGTACTGGCATAAACCCTGCCAGGAGTCTTGGCGCTGCTGTTTTGTTCAACAATGAGAAGGCCTGGGATGATCAAGCGTGAACTTTTTAAATTTTAATCAAACTAAAAATTTCTTTTTCTGTGTGTTATTCGCAGTGGATCTTTTGGGTAGGACCTTTTCGTTGGATCAGCCACTGCAGCTTTCTATCATCAATTCATCTTAAGAGCATGAGCTGTTAAGGCACTTGGATCATTCAGGAGCAACCCAACTGTTTAATATCATTTGATTTGATTTCTGCTTTTCTGGTTTTTGGGTTTTTTTTTTTTTAATTTCTATTATTTTTAATAAAAATAAAAATAAAAGTTTGCTTAATTTTTAATTTTAATATATTTATATTTTTATTACTAAATATCAGATAAAAATTTAAAAATAAATTAAAATTATGAAATGAATAACTAATTTTATTTTGATATGTTTTATATAATATTTAGTAATAACCTTAGGTAAACGATCTACTATATCTTATTTAAATAAATAATTTAACAAGTAAAAACTACTCATACATTAATATATATTTTAATTAATAAAATTAATTTAATTTGAAATTTATATATTTAAGATATTTTAAATTTTAATTATACTTATTAAATAATTATTACATAAAAAATTTTATTTCTAAAATATTAATTATTAAATAAATATAAAATAAATAATTTAACTACATTAATCATAACTCTTATTAGTAATTAATACTAAATAATTAAATAATATATTTAATAGATACATTAGAATAAAAAAATAAAAACTATGGTATGTGCTTAGATTAAGGCCTTGCACTAATTTATTTATTTTCAGCATCAAAGATACAAATATTTCTTGTAATTTAAGAAACTTTAAATTTTTTTATAATTTTTAAAATTTTCTAAAAAATATTTATCTAACATCATTCTTAAATTTAACTCAAACTAATTAAACTCGACTTAAATTAATAATTGAAACGAATTATAATAAATTATTAATTTAGTTCGAATTTAATTACTTCATTCGCATTTAAGACTTGAACTGAATGATCATCGTTTAATATGATGGTCACGTCACATGTATTTCATCATTATCTTTTAATCAAAATTTAAAAGAATTTAAATGGATTATTTTAATCTCTACATTCGCCAAAGTTAATGTTAAATGAAGGCTAGAAGAAGTTATTTTTAAATAAACAACTTAAGTTTATATAGGGATATAAATGGACCGAGTCGAGCTCGAGTCATAGTAGCCCGTAGCCCAACAAGTAGGGATGGGTAAGCCTGTAGCCCAACCTACCTAACCCGTCATTTTTTTTTAAAACTTTCAAAACAATGTCATTTTGGAAGTAACGGCTGGATCACGACTTGGTTAAATCTTGACCTATGATCTAATCAACCCAGACCAAACACGGGTCGGGTTTGACATCTCCAAGTTTATAAGTACTTTTAAGTATATTTGTATCGACAAAGTATTTAAAAGCTATGGTTTGAATGGTCAACTTTTATGATGTTTTAGTCAACCCTTTTGTTTGGTCTTCCCCGCACGGACTCAACTACGCTCTATCGTAAGATATTGATATTAAATTCCAATTACACACCTCCATGAACGATGATCCTAAAGGAAAGGTGGTGCCTATAATTGTAATTTCACAACTTTTGTTTGTTTATCCTTTTCAAGCACTTTCCTTCCTTTCTGGTATTCATTCCATGTAATGTTGTTTTGTTCCGTTCTGAGGAAAAATTAAAAAAGTTTAGATCTCGCCCTGTTTTACATATTATTATCACCAATTCAACACTTCATTACATCACTTCTGTGGAGATTTGGTTTGGTCTGATGATGCTGCTTTTGATGATGTGTATTGATGAGGTAGGAGCACCCTGTTTTTTTTGGGTTATTCTAATTTTGTGTCACTTAATTTTGTCCACATATTTATGTAAATTCTGTATAAATGTGTGAATAAAATTTAATAAGAACTGGTTAATCGAAATAAAAAATCATATCTTATTTTGATGGTCGATAGGGATATTAACTAACCACATTAATGATGGTCGGTTGGAAATTTGTAAGGGTCTTAATTAGGCATGTCAAGTTGATTGAGTGTTGAGCTGATTAAAATCAACTGACTAAGTCTAGCCTTGACATTTACATTCGAGTTTAGCTCGACTTAGTTTAAAGCCAGTGAATTTGATTTTAGTTGATTGGACCTTAATTTTGAACCTTTGTTAATTTTTAAAGTGAACTGAATTTAACTTTGGATTTGGAATGTTTAGTTTAGTTAGCATCAAACCTAAAATTTTTAATATAAATAATGTTATTTTAAATAAAATGATATCTTTTTTAAAATTTACATTTAAAAAGAAATTTATCAAACTTAGGCTCGACTCAATATAACTTAAGCTCGGAGGTTATTAATTATTTTTAGGTCAAGTTCAAACCTAATATTAAGTTTAATTAAATTTAAATTGATCAAATTTTAAATCAGATTTAAATATATATTTTAAAATGACATTATTTTTTGGACAATTCAATTATACTCTAATTAAAAGTAAAATTTTAATAACGTAAAAATTGTTTCAAATAAAAATTATCGTTAACTTGCGAATTGAAAAGTGAATTTTTTAAGCAAATTATTTTTTCAAATAATATAACTCTTTGCATAATTTATCAATTAAAATCAAATGTTGTTCATGTAAAAGGACGCAAATTGATTGGAAAAATAGAAAAAGAAAAGAAGACCTCCTTTTTTTTTTTGGTTAGCCCACGAAGTGTTTTAGGAGGGTCCCAACTATAGGAAGGTACCTTTAAGCTATCCATACTTAGACTAATCTCCGCTCGCACCGGATCAGCCCGTAAGGAGTAAAGTGTTTGCTAAATAGATTTTTCTATTTTCAAGACTCGAACTCGAAACCTCTGATTAAGGGATGAAAGTGCTGGACCACTCACACCAACCATATTTGATTAAAGAAGACTTCCTTTAATTTCTACAATCAAAGAAATGTCAAACACAAAACATATTAATGACGGTCGGTTGGAAACTAGTAAGGGTCTTACTTAGGCATAACAATTTGAGTCCTGAGTTTGAATAAAATTACCTGGTAGAGTTTAGAGATGACATTTATACTCAGGTTTGGCTTTACTTGATTCGATCTAAAAGTGATTAATTCAATTTTGGTTTGAGTTTGAGTTCGAGCACCTTTTTTTTTTCATTTTTTGAGGTTGGAATTGAATTTGGGCTAAAGTTTGAGTTATTTAGTTGGCATCAAAATTAAGATTTCTAATGTAAATAATGTTATTTTAAATAAAATGATGTATTTTTTAAATTTCAAAATTTAAAAAATACAACTTGGCCTTGACTCGATACGACGTTATTTTGGAAGCAACTATTGGCCCTGTGACCCGCTCCTAGCTTAATCAACCCTAGCTCTTTTTTAACATCTCTAATTCTGCTTTAACTTATTTTCACTCTCAAAACGATGTTATTTTATGTATAAATAGATATAAAATAACATCGTTTTAAAGTAAAAATATGATTAGAATATAGTAACAAACACGGAAAATCTGAACCATCTTCATTTCTTGGATCAAAGAAATGACCAACACAAAACAACAAATATACAATCAAATCAATTTGACAATTCCTATTTTTCTACTTTGAATCTTCCTCCGCACAATATTTTTAATTTTTAAATTTTTTTATTATACCGTGGAATATATATATTACCATCAAAACACAAAACATCTTACTTCTCCCTGTATTCTCCATCAGTTCCTCGGTTTCATCTCTGAAGAAACAATGTCCAAAACAACTTCCGTTTTACTTCTCCTCGTCATTTTAGACGCTCTCACCTTCCATGGAGGCCAATCCCGATCACTTACCTCGAACACCGATATTCACGAGGTTGGTGATGAAAGACCAACTGAGAAGAAGAAGGAGGCGGTTGTGGTGGTTCTGACTCAGAACAACTTTACCGAGTTCGTTAACCAGAACAAGTACGTGATGGTGAACTTCTACGCCCCTTGGTGCTCCTGGAGCAGGCGCCTGGCACCTGAATATGAAGCAGCGGCTCCGATGGTCGCCGGAGAGGCGGCACTCGCTAAGGTTGATGCTTCCACTGAGAACAGGTTGACCTACAGGTACAAGGTGAATGGTTATCCCACTGTCATCTTCTTCGTAGGTGGAGTTCGCAAGGAAGATTATAACAATAAGAGGACAAGGTTAGGTTATGTTTCTCCTACGCACTAATTTATTTATTTTCAAGGTAAAAGAAATAAGTTTTTATATAATTTTTAATTTTTTTAGAAAACATTTACTCTTTAATTTCGGTTAATATAACAACAAAATAAATTTATTAATTTATGTAAAATTCAATTAGTTTGATTTAATTTTAAAAGTTGAGATAAATCATCGTATAAATATCATTTAATCAACTAATATACGATGATCATGTTGTATGCATTTTTTTAATTATTTTTGAATCCAAATTTAAGAAAATGATTAAAAATTGCATATATTTTTTCGTTGAATCCTCGTATATATAAACACGATTTAATTAGTCTATATGTCATTCATATCACATATGTTTTGTCATTATTTTTTAATCAAAATTTTTATAATTTAATTCTCGTATAAACGTCATGTAATTGGTTTATATATCATGTTATTGTAATGTCTTTTATTCTTTACTTTTATTTTACATTACAAATTAAGAAAAATAAAAACGTTCAGATTCAGTCTGATTTGAAATTAACGGATAAAAGTCGTATTTTCGAGATTCTAACTTAAAATTGTTAATTATCACAGGGGAGAAATTGCAAAATGGGTACAGAAGAAGATGGAAGAGTATAGTCCTAGAGTCACAATAAGCACAGAGAAAGAAAAAGAGCTTGTGTTGGTCACTGCATCTGATCTGCCTAAGTCAACTTAAAGTTTCATAGAGGCTTGATCAAGTTTCCTTACAGAAGTGTGTTTTTGTGTACTTTTCTTTTTGGATTTATGTTGGAAGGATTTTAATATTGTCAGAAATATCATATTGTGAGATATCTATCAAAATAAACAACAAGAGCATTAAAAATATCATAAATAAGTAGAGATATCAATGGGTTGTACCTAGAAGTCGAGATATCTCAGACGCCCGAAAGCACCTTCTTTTATATCAACAGGTGGTCCACCGCAAGTGATCTTAATGAAAGACTGGAGCCTCCAACCCTCCCTTTCTGCAAGGCGTAAGTTTTTCTCCGAATGAATCCTTCTTACTTTTTGACTCGTAATTTCATATCTGGCTAAGAAAAACTTAAAAAACGACGTTACTTTTTACAGAAAGACGTTTTTGAAGTAACTGTGGGCCCAGTCATGTGGTTGGCCAATGGCCCAGTGAACTAAGGTTAAAATCAGGTAGTACTGAACAGTCCGAGCCTTTTTTGACATCTCTATAATTAGCTTAAACTTTCGATATACAGAACTTTCCTCTTAATTATTTAACGAACCTAAATATTTTTTTAACGACTTTTTTGATTTATTTATGTACTTGTTTTCTTTATTATTTGTGTATGTATTTACTTAATTTATCTTTTATTATTACTCTTTCCTTTGTTATATATTTATTGTATTATTTACTTTAATACATATATGCTTATTTATTTTATACGCTTTTTACTTTTTTATTATTATTATTATTATTATTGTTATTATTATTATCTTTTATATTTATTAATATTATTTTGCACATATATATATTTCATAGGAGTTATCGAAAACAATCTCTTTATCAGTTAGAAGTAAGACTGCGTACTATTGGACTTTTCAAAATCCTACTTATCAGTGAGACTCTCCCTGAGTTATTGTTGTTGTTATGGAACTTAAGAGAGGAAAATTATTACCTAACCAAATAAACTATAGCCTAACAACATCACATTTCAAAGGGGATTAAAGGTCTAATTTGCCATTAATATTTATACCAATCTACACTATAATATTAATAAAACAATACTCATTATAAATTAAATACAGTGTAAAAGTGATATAAAACAATATTATTTTAATTTAATTTAACAAAACGATATTATAATTAAATTGGGTCAAATTCTTATTCTTGAGTTTGATTCAAAGTTCGATAAATTTCAACTTAATTCACTAACTTTTGATCAAATCGGGTTGAATTTAATTGGAATAAACTTATCATGTCATCTTTAATTAAAAACTAAGGTAAGATTCAAAGAAAATATTTGTTAAACAATTTTGGAAGAATTACATTAGAGATAAAACTTATAATATCATTAAATATACACATAAAATGATAACCAATATGATAAAATTAATTGTTTTTTTACCGTATTAAGTAGTAATAACAACAATAACAATAATAATATTTTAGTAAAAATTTCGAGACGATAGATGAGAGAATTGGAGCGATTTAAAAATACGTAACTTTACTCTTAGTTAATAAAGATATTGTTTTTAATATCCAAAAAAATAATTTTTAAAATTTTACCGTACCAAACACTTAAAGAAAAAAAATCCAAAAAAAATCCAATTATTCACAAATTATTTAGAAGTTATGATTTGAATGGTCATAGATCAGGGATTAGATCTCATGTTTTAGATATTGTGTTCGTATCATGTTTAATGAAATCTCATATACACATTTATATAAATTTCACATAAATATATAGATAAGATTTAAATGAACATAATTGAAATAAAATAGAATAAATGAATAGAGGATTTGATGGGCATAAATCCAATAGCTTGGAACCTTCCTTTTGTGATGTTTCAGTCATCCCTTTTGTTTGGTCTTCCTCGCAAGGACTGAACTACTCTTTATCATAAGATATTTTTATTAAATTCCAATTGTTAACTCTTCTCCTTTACGATCCAAACTCGTCTAGTCATCTTTGCAATTTATCAAACAACAATGTATGCTTCGAAAGCTCTTCTCTTCTTCTTTACCACTGCCTGGCCTGTTTGGTTCAAATGATATAGCTAAAGAATATAATGATTATTTTGAGGAAGAGAAATGATAAGAAATATAATAGAATATATATTATTTTGTTTAGTTTATTGTTAAAGAATTTATATGCCAATGTCTAATTTGAGAATATAAACTTGAAATGACAAAGGAATAATCAATAAAAAGACAATAAAATAAAATAAAATAAAATATTATTATTAATTTAATTATTCTGAATATTATGAATTATTATTATTAATTTTCTACTTATTATTAAATTTATTATTTTTATCAATTATATTTATTATTATTAATTTTATTATTATTATACATATTATTTATTATTATTATTATTATTATTATTATTATTATTATTATTCTTATTAATTTTATTATTCGTATTATTAATAATAATAATTATTGTTAATTTTCTACTAATTATTAATTTTATTATTTTCATCAATTTTATTATTATTATTATTATTATTATTATTATTATTATTATTATTATTCTCCATTGTATGGAGTTCTTTAGTGTATGGTGATCTTGGCTATTCCCCACGATCAGGAATAACAAAACCTCATAATGGTTATTCTACTTCTCTTTTTCTAACTAAACTCAAGATTACATAAATGTTAGGAATAGACTAGGAATAGACTTTCTATGCCATTAAACCAAACATACCATTTTTCTCTTCACATTCTTCTATACAACCCTCTGTCTTGTTATGAGGAAACGTTAATCAATTTGGAGTGAAAATAAAACAGCAATAAGAATACCAAGATTTTTATACTGGTTCGGGAATGCCTACGTCCAATTTGGAGACGATGGAGTATTTCACTATAATCAATGAGAGCATATAATAGTGTTTATCAATCAATTTTCCAAAAATTCAAATTAACCCAAGCTCATACACCCCTAATAGGAAGAGAAAACTGAAAAATACAAAATAATTTCTCCTTGCTATTTTTCTCTCTCCCTCTCGGCTCTTATTCTCTCTTCTTTCTTGGCTCTTTTTTTTCTCTCTTCTTGGTGCAACTCTTTCTACTCTCCTCTCTTCTTTTCAGCTGCTGCTACTTCTCTCATATAGAGAAGCCACTGGGTGATAGCTGGCCAATTCATGCATCAATCGAAAGTTTTGATTGACTATTGTTTGAGACAATAATTAACAATTTCAACTAGCCAACTTATTGTGCTTCCACTGAAAGTTTTGACTTTTTAGTTTGAGACAACAATTAACAATCTCCAGCTTGGCTCAAACCTTCGAAGTGGAACTTCCAATAGTCGTCTCCCAATCCCTTACGAGGCAATCAACAAATTTTACAAATGCCAATCAAGTCTGAGCAATGCTTAAACTTGAGCAACGAAACTGGTTTTGTCAACATATTAGCAAGATTATCAATGGTCCCAATCTTCTGAAGAAGAATATCTCCCTCATCAATAATCTCACGAACAAAATGGAACCTCACATTAATGTGTTTCGTACGTGCATGATGAACTTGATTCTTTGTTAAATAAATAGCGCTCTGACTGTAGCAATGAACATCTACATGGTCCTATTGGACCCCTAAGTCATCAAGCAAATCTTGAAGCCATATGGCTTCTTTAATAGCTTCTATTACTGCCATGTATTCCACCTCAGTAGTCGACAAAGTAATTGTAGATTGCAAAGTTAATCTCCAACTCACTGGACCTCCAGCAAGAGTGAAAACAAAACCTGTAGTAGACCTACGGTTGTCCAAATCACCTGCATAATCAAAATCTACATATCCAACAACACATTGATCAGTAACTTCATCTTGCTGAAACAATAGTCCAATATCCATAGTACCATAATATACCGTAGAATCTATTTCACAGGTTGCCAATGCTCTTTCTTGGATTATGCATATATCTATTGACAATACTAATAGCTTGTAAAATATTAGGCCTAGTACACTCCATAACATACATCAAATTACTAACAACACTTGCATCTGGAATTTAAGCCATGTAATGACTCTCCTCATCTGTGTTAGGAGGCATAGAAGCACTAAGTTTGAAATAAGAAGTAAGAGGTGTACTAACTGGTTTTGAATTTTCATTCATCCTGAACATTGTAGTACCTTCTTCAAATACTACCTCTGACACAGACCAATCTTGCCTTTTGCTCTATCTCTTTCAATTTCTATACCTAGTATCTTTCGAGCTTCCCCAAGTCCTTCATCTCAAATTCGTTACTCAGTTGAGTCTTCAATCTTTCAATCTCCACTTTGCTTTTACATGCTATAAGCATATCATCAACTTATAAAAGCAGATAAGTAAAGGTTCCATCTTGTAGCTTGTGAAAGTATACACAATGATTATAGTGACTTCTTGTGTACTTCTCCTCGATCATAAACCTATCAAATCGCTTGTACCATTATTTTGGAGACTGCTTCAAACTATACAATGATTTTTGCAATTTGCAAACCCAATTTTCTTTTCTGGCAACCGCAATCCCTTCTGGTTGAGACATAAAAAATATCTTCCTCCAAATCACCATGTAAGAACGTCGTCTTGACATCAAGTTGAGCCAACTCAAGATCAAACTACACAACTAAAGCCAACAAAATACTAATAGAAGAATGTTGTACTTCAAAAGAGAATACCTCGTTGTAGTCAATGCCTTCCTTCTGAGCATAGCCTTTAGCTACCAATCTGGCTTTGAATTTTACATTGCCTTTTCCCAAAGATTCCATCTTCTTAGCATACACCCATTTACAGCCAATTTCTTTCTTTCCTTTTGGTAACTGAACCAGCTTCCAAGTCTTATTTTTATGAAGAGATTTCATCTCCTCATCCATAGATTTCTTCCGCTCCACGCTCTCTGAACTCCTGATAGCTTATTTATAGGTGGATGGAATATCATCTTCAATAACAGGAAGCGCATATGCCACAATATCAGTAAACCAAGTAGGCTTTCGAATTTCCCTTCTTGATCTTCTGGTTGCAATAGAATCTTGTTGCTGTGGAGGCTCTTGTGTAGGTACCTCCTCTTCATTTTCCTTGCCCTCACCATCAGAATCAACTGTGGACTAGTGTCTGTAACATCAAACTTTACTAGAACAACTAGAGTCTTTAATAACTCCACCTACTTTGAACTACTCATGGTCTTGGTCGCTTCAATTTCCCCTTCATGCTTGTTCTGATTAACTATAGCAGCCTCATCAAAAGTCACATCTCTACTTACAACAAATTTCTTCTCATCTAGACACCAGGGTCTGTATCCTTCATACCAGTGCTAAAGCCCATAACTAGAGTTTTCTTTGCTCTTGGATCTAACTTGCTTTCCCTGACATGATAGTAAGCAGGACAACCAAATATATGTAAATATTTTTAATCAGTACAAGGTTTACCAGACCATACCTCCATGGGTGTTTTGCCCTCGTTCGTAGTATTAGGCAACCGATTAATAAGATGGCTTGCATAAGTAATTGCCTCAGCCCAAAATGCCTTGCCTAAACCGGCAGTAGACAACATACACCGGACTTTCTCAAGCAAAGTACGATTCATACGCTCCACCACTCTATTTTGTTGTGATGTCTCCCTAACTGTGAAGTGCCTCACAATACCCTCATCTTGACAAACTTTCAAATATGGATCAGACTTATATTCACCACCATTGTCTGATATGAGAGTCTTGTTCTTTCGACCGCTTTGCTTTTCAATCATCTTTTTCCACTTCAGGAATATCTTCAAGACTTCATCTTTGTGCCATAGTGTACACCCATACTCTTCTAGAGAAGTCATCAATAAAGGAGACAAAATAATGGCTACCTCCTCAAGATGCATTCTTAGAAAGTCCCCAAATATCAGTGTGAACATAATCTAGAATGCCTTTAGTGTGGTGAATAACAGTGCCAAATTTCACTCTAATTTGCTTATCAAGCACACAGTGCTCATATAATTCCAATTTACATGCCTTTGCACCTTTCAATAAGCCTTGCTTCATCAATCCTTGCAACACTTTTTTGCCAGCTTGCCCAAAAAGCATATGCCACAACCTCGTAGTATCTGAGCTATCTGCATCAGCAGCTTTAGTGATAACTACTCCACTAATAACCGTACTCCCCTGCAAAAAATACAAATTATTTGGTTTTGTACCTTTCATCACCACCAGCGCCCGTACACAGCTTTAAGAACTTCACCCTCCATGTTGATCTTGTTACCGTTGGATTCTAATGCTCCCAATGAGATAAGATTTTTCTTCACATCTGGTATATACCGAACATCACTCAATTCTCTGATGGTTCCATCATGCATCTTCAAACAGATTTTGCCTATCCCTTATGTTTTGTAGGCATTATTATTTCCCATCAAAACAACTCAACCATCCAGCTCCTAGAAGCTAGAGAACCATTCCCGAATGTGACACATATGATAAGTGCAACCTGAATCCAAAATCCACTCCTTAGAGTGACCATCAGCAGATGAACTAGCCAAAGCAAACTCGAAATCATCATCTCCAGATTTTGTAACATTTACTTCAAAACCCACTTTCTCCTTCTCTTTGTTCTTCAATTTGGGATAGTCGTTCTTCCAATGACCCTTTTGGTGACAAAAGGCGCATTCATCTTTAGCAGGAAACTTCCATCGTGACTTTGAACGAGATTTTCCCGCTTCCCATGTTTTCTTTCCTCTGTTCATCTCCTCGCTATGAGTGCCTCAATTTGTGAATTGTGAGTCTTCTGTTCCTTCTTACGACAATCATGATTCACCAATGTCGCAGAAACCTTATCAAGTTTCACCTCGGATTTTCCATACAACAAAGTAGTTGTCAAATGATCATAATCATCAAGCAATGAATTTAACAAACATAGGACCTTATCCTTGTTAGGAACTTTCACATCAAGGTTTGCTAAATCAACAAGTATTTTATTATAATCATTTAGGTGTTCATGCATAAAAATACCTGGACGATACTGAAATCAGAAGAGTGGCTTCTTCAAGAAGAGCCGATTTTCTGCGCTCTTGGTCATATACTTTTCCTTCAATTTTGTCCATAACTCCTTAGCAGAAGTTTCCTTTATATACGGGTATTTCAGCTCCTTATCAAGGAATGATCGAATAGAGGCACAAGCATGGAGATTAATTCACGTCCACTGCTTATCATCCATATTTTTGGGTTTATCTTCCAGAATCATCTCCAACTCTTATTGATACAACACATCTATAACTTCACATTGCCACGTACTAAAACATTTCTCTATTCTTTTGAGGTACTTGATTAAGGAACTTGCTTATATTTCTCATTATGCAACTTGATTGTGTAGTGATCATATAATCTCTTCCACAGGATCTGGAGAGTGAGCAGCTAACTATGGCTTCCAAGCTGCACTTTGAAGTTGATTTCTATTAAACTACTGATTCAAATGTTGTAAAGTTGTTCAATATTGATCCACAAACCAAACGCCCTGCATTCATTATGCTTAACAAAGAGGGTCTAAATCATACTCGTTTTGTGTTTGTTTAGTTTCTTCTGTAGTAGTTTCAAGCTTTGAAGGATTCACCATTGACACTTCATTTCTAGCTTTAATACCTCTAATCTTCTTGATTCTTACAGAGAGCCAGTTCACTGAATCAGCAATATCTGAATTCGTATCAGAAAGCAAGCTTCCTTCAATGATCACTTATTCAGAAATAGAAGCACAACCTATATGCCAGAACATGAAAAAGGTAAGACTAATTCTTGTTTTTAAGTTAAAAAATGTAAGATTTTTTAAAATCTTCCCACTGTTTCTACAGTTTAAAGTATGGTCCATTTAATGAGTTTACCCACCACACATGCACACGTTAACGCCCATGTCGTAGCCGTTACCCCTAATAAGGATAAAACCAAGACCAAGTCTTCCCTTGACAATAACTAAATTCCTAGTCTTTTGTTGTAATCTATTTTTGTTATATTTCTGTTTTGATTCTGTTTTATCCTTGTTAACTTGTATCTATTTAACTCTGTTTCTGGTTGTAATACGATCAACACTGATTCATATCATTCTCTTCATGGTATACAGAGCCTAAGCCTCACGGCCCCTTTTTTTTTTTTTCCGTTTGTGCCTCCTTCAGCCCTATTCATCATGACTAACGATAACGCTTCCTCCTCTACCACTGCTGTAGCTGCCAATTTAACAACTGATTCCAATCTTGTTGTTCTTAATACGGGTATTCAAGGTGAATCAAAACTTGATGGAACCAACTATCCATCGTGGAAAGTTCTCATCGAATCTTTGCTTTTTGGCTATAATCTTATGGGCTATGTAGATGGAACATTTTCGTGTCCTGCCGAGAATCAGCCTTTGCGTAACTCCTGGATTCGTCAGGATCGTTTAATTTTGTACGCAATTTTGTCTTCGGTTTCACCATCGGTTGTCTCCCTGCTTGGTTCTGCAACAACCTCTCACCAAGCATGGTCTCTTCTCTCTCAGATGTATGCCGGCAGGTCTCGTTCTAGGTTGATGTCGCTGAAGGAGAGATTGATCACTCTCAACAAAAATGATTCCTCCGTTGCTGTCTATTTAACCAAAATAAAAACCATCGCTGACGAAATTGCTATGGTGAGCACTCCTGTTGATGATACTGATTTAGTTATACACACGTTAAATGGTTTGGATGAAAGTTTCAAAGAAATCAGTGCTGCCGTTCGTGCACGTGAAACTCCGATTTCCTTTTCGGAACTATATGACAAGCTACTGGATCACGAGAGTCTCCTGCTGCGTCAAAATAGGCAGGCTCCAAATCAGCCTCCTGGTGCCGTCACTACTGCCTTTCATGCTTATCGTGCACCTGGAGCTCGGAACTCACGCTCAGCACACTATCGCCCAGCCCCTACTTCTCAGCAGCGCCCGAGTTTCCAGGCGCAAGTCTCTACCAGACCTGGTACGACTCGTCAGCAATCTCCCCGCCCAGGCTCAGCTCCACGTCAGTCTGTTGTGTGCCAATACTGTGAGCGGCCAGGCCATACAGCCAAAACTTGCTGGGATCTTCATGGCAGGCCGGCGCGTTTTAGATCTTCTCCTGCGGCTAATTATACCACTGCTGGCACTTCACAGTCAAGTGATTGGATTCTTGATTCCGGAGCGTCCCATCATGTCACAAATGATCTTCAAAACTTGTCAATAAAAGCACCGTATTCTGGTTCGGATCAACTACAAGTCGGTGATGGTTATAGTGTTCCGATCTCCAACACGGGTAGTTTCAGTCTCCAAACCAAACTTAAACCTATTTTTTTTAATGAAGTTTTACATGTTCCACACATTAAAAAAAATCTAGTTTCTATCAAAAGACTTTGCAAAACTAATGGTGTCTCGGTTGAATTGTTTCCTAATTGTTTTCAGGTGAAGGATTTACGGACACGGTCGGTACTTCTAACGGGGTCTAGTCATGGTGATCTCTACAACCTTGGCTCATTGAGTGGCAAGCCAACAGCTTTTTTATCTCAGTCTCTTCCTTCGGATGTCCTACATCATATTTTAGGGCACCCATCAAATAAAATTCAGTCCTTTTTACAGTCTCGTCACAAGTTATGTTTTAATCCTAGAATGTCAACCGTTTGTGTTTCATGTCAATGTTCCAAGAGTCATAAACTACCATTTTCGAAACAACATTTGAGTAGTTCCAAACCATTGGAAATTATTTTTTCTGACGTTTGGGGTCCTGCTCCAACTACTTCTATTGATGGTTTCACGTATTATATTATCTTCGTTGATCATTTTTCGCGCTATGTTTGGTTATATCCTCTAAAACTCAAATCTGATGTGTCCTCCATCTTTGTTCGTTTTAAGAACATGGTCGAAAAATATTTTGAAACCACTATTCAAACGTTATATACTGACAATGGTGGAGAATTTGTCAAACTGAATAATTTTTTGTCTACTAATGGCATCACTCACTTAACCACCCCACCTCACACACCTGAGTTAAATGGAATGTCTGAAAGACGCCACCGTCATATTTTGGAAACTGCTCGTGCTCTTCTACATCACAGTCATCTTCCATCTTCTTTTTGGTCATATGCCGTCTCCACTGCTGTTTACTTAATAAATCGTCTACCTACACCTCTTCTACATATGAAGTCACCGTTTGAAATACTTTTTCACCAACATGTATCCTATACTCGTCTTCATTCGTTTGGTTGTCTATGTTTTCCCTGGTTGCGTCCTTACTCCTTAGATAAACTTCAATCTCGATCAAAACCGTGTGTTTTTATAGGATACTCCTTATCCCAATTTGCTTACTACTGTCTTGATCCTCAAACTAATCGTGTATACACTTCCAGACATGTTGTCTTTGTTGATGATCAATTCCCTTATTATAATCTTGTTCAACCGACCAACTCTACTAGTACCTTGACCCCAACCTCCTCACTATCGCATCAACTCATTCCCATGACTACGACACCCGAAAGAATATCGACCAATCTTGTCATCCCCTCACCACAACATCCGGTTACGTCCACTGAGATCACCAACACGCCTCCTACCAACCACATACCTCAACCAGCACCTACCCAAGACACCTCACTAAACTTACAACCTGTAAACACACACCGTATGATCACTCGAGCCAAAAACAACATCTTCAAACCCAAAACCTACACTGTGAGTAAACACCCACTACCTGAGACAGATGAACCCCGTACCATCACCCAAGCTTTAAAACTTCCTCATTGGCATAAATCGGTACAATCAGAATATGATGCTCTTATTGCTAATGGTACTTGGACGCTAGTTCCTGCCTCTGAAGCCAGAAATGTTATTGGTTGTATGTGGATATTTCGAACCAAGAGAAATTCGGATGGCTCAATTTCTCGTTACAAGTCTCGTTTGGTTGCCAAAGGAAACCAGTGTCCCGGGATTGATTACAAAGAGACCTTTTCACCGGTTGTCAAACCTCAGACAATCAAGGTTGTTTTGTTACTAGCACTTGCTCACTCTTGGCCCTTACATCAAATGGATGTCAATAATGCTTTCTTGCAAGGACATCTCAGCGAAACTGTGTTTATGAAGCAACCTCCTGGTTTTATTGATCCAACTCATCCGACACATGTATGCAAGTTACGCAAAGCTATCTATGGTCTCAAACAAGCTCCTCGTGCATGGTATCAGGAACTTCGGTCATTTCTCTTAACTTTTGGGTTTGTTACCAGCAAAAGTGACTCCTCACTTTTTACGTACAGTCATGGCACTACTACAATGTTCTTCTTAGTCTATGTTGATGACCTACTTCTCACGGGTAATTCGCAGACCTTGCTACAACGATTCATGAGTGCTCTCTCTACAAAATTTTCATTAAAAAATATGGGAACTCCATCATATTTCTTGGGAATGGAATTGATTCCAACTTCGAGTGGTCTTTTTCTATCTCAACGCCGTTATATACATGATCTCCTAATCAAGTTTCGAATGGCAGACTGCACTCCATGTTCTACACCACTTTGTCCTACTACTCCTCTCCAGTTACGAGATGGTTCTAGCTCTGCCGACGGTACTCTCTACAGAAGTATTATAGGGGCTCTTCAGTATCTCACGCTCACTCGTCCCGATCTCAGTTTTGCGATCAACAAGTTATCTCAATTTATGCATCAACCTTCAGAGATTCATTTAAAACAATTGAAGCGCACCCTTCGGTATCTCAAACACACTCATGACTTTGGTCTCCAATTAAATAAACCGAGTCATCTTCAATTAGAGGCTTTCAGTGATGCTGATTGGGGCGGAGATGCTGATACAAAAACTTCGACCTCTGCCTATGTTATTTACTTTGGTGGTTCACCTATCTCTTGGAGCTCAAAACGTCAACGCACAGTGGCACGCTCCTCCACTGAGGCTGAGTATCGATCTGTTGCATCCACTACCTCTGAAATCATGTGGCTTCGAAACCTCCTCTATGAACTACGGGCTCCACTACCAAAATCCCCTGTCATACACTGTGATAATCTTGGTGCTACATATGTGTGCTCAAATCCAATGTTTCATTCACGTATGAAACACCTCTCTTTGGATTATCATTTTGTCAGAGAACAAGTTCAAGAAAACCGCCTACAAGTCACACATATCTCAACCCACGAACAAGTTGCGGATGCTTTAACAAAATCTCTTCCTCGGGCAAAGTTTGAAGAATTACGGGACAAGATGAATATCGTATGTATCGAGTTCATCTTGCGGGGGCATAATAAGGATAAAACCAAGACCAAGTCTTCCCTTGACAATAACTAAATTCCTAGTCTTTTGTTGTAATATATTTTTGTTATATTTCTGTTTTGATTCTGTTTTATCCTTGTTAACTTGTATCTATTTAACTCTGTTTCTGGTTGTCATACCATCAACACTGATTCATATCATTCTCTTCATAGACAACTTTTTGTTTTTCCTTCACAATGTCTTTGTGTTTGTAATTGACCCTTTCTAATCTAAGCGTACTTCGGTGACATGGGTTGCTTCTGAAATTTTTGTGAGGGACGTAGAATTCTTCGGCTTTGGCTTCTTTGAAACAGTATCTGCAGTAACTGGTAACATCTTGGCCTTATATGCCCAATAACTCCACACAAATAACACGTGGGTACAAATTTTTGATTCTTTCTCGATGTTTCTTCTTTTTGGACAGATCTGGACATATTAACTTTTTCTTCATTCACTTTCGAGCACTCACCTTTACAGCCTATGCCTTCGAGATTCCCTTTAACCTTACCAGTTTCTATCAACGTATCTAGTTTTTTCGGTGCCTCCATTCAACATGCTCAAAAGTACTTATCAATTTCATTCTAGCTTCACCAAGCTCATCTGACGTTAACATCAACTTCTTTGTATGGTGTTCTTCATAGAAAGATTCATGCTTTCTACACATTTTTACCCATTTTTCATACATAGATTTGTACTCCTCGTAAATATTCCCTTTTTATCATCTAGGCCACTTCCATCGCTATCATAATCTGATATTGAATCTTGAGCTGAATTGTTTTCAAAATTTTCCGATTTTCTCCCTTTTTCGACTTCATTTACTTCCTTCTCAATTACTGTTAAGTAAGTAACTGGACTTTTGCTGTATAGGGCAACCGACGTTGAGCCATTAGTGATTTCTTTTTCGCTGGCATATTCACTATCGGAATCATTTTCACTCTAAGTGCTTGTGAAGGATTTTCCTTTTCTCTTCTTCAAAGTATTTGCACACTTGGCTTGAACGTGCCCAAAGCCTTGACACTCATGACACTGGATTTTCTTCACCTTCCTTTTACCCTTTTGAGCTTTGACTTGTTGCTTTAAATTAGTATTCAATGAGCTTCCACCATATTATTTGAATTCGGATTTGTCCTTTTTCATCCTTTTCAGCGATTTGCCAAAGTTCCGTGTGAGTAATACCAAGTCTTCTTTTTCATTAGATTCCTCTTCTGCATCATTCACATCTTTACTAGTCTCAACCTGTAATGCCAGTCCTTTGCTTCTTTCTTGCTTGCCCCTTAAGAGATTCTTCTCAAAATTTTCCATGTAAACTACGATCTGCACCAATAAACTAACAAGTTCTGAAACGGTGACCTACTTTGATACCAATTAAAAAAATGTAGGGATTGTAGTTTCGCAAACTTTCCAATTTGTTCCTGCCAAACAAATAAAATCATAAAGATTAAAAAAAAATTAATACTGAGATTTGTTAACGCAGTTCGATGCTCCTTGCCTATGTCTACGGGACCCTCACCTAGCTTAATCACTTTCATTGAAGTACAATAGAATTACTCAAGGCTTTACTAATATATGTAACTCCAAATCTCATGAAACTCCATGCATAAGCCATATGAAGACCAAATTCACCAATTCTGTCTAATTCAACCCCAATTAAATCTCTAAAGTTTCTGCTCACAAAATTCAATT
>JAOTAY010000003.1:31466716-31481578 GCA_025629805.1 Erythroxylum baracoense | reverse complement strand
TCACTGAATCAGCAATATCTGAATTCATATCAGAAAACAAGCTTCCATCAATGATCACTTATTCAGATATGGAAGCACACTTCATACACCAGAACCCCATGAAAAAGGTGAAGACTAGTTCTTGTTTTTAAGTTAGAAAATTCAGGAATCTTAATAATGACAACAAACAGTTTCGTCATTTTCTTCACAGTTGTGGCTTTTTGCTCCTAGAGATTCACCGGAGGTGATATCTACATTCCAGGAAGCTGCAAAAGCTTTCAGAAAAAAGGTGATCAGAAATATTCACTTCTCTGTAGATGGAATCTTTAACTACTTCAAGATTCTTCAGTTATTAACATTTGATTTTCCTGAATCTGTACTTTGATTTCTTGTAGCTCCTATTCATCCATGTTGATTCTAGCTGTGGAGATCGTAGAAAACAATTTGCACGTCATTTTGGCCTAACCGATGATTCACCTGGAGTGAGTACTCAACAAACAATTCTACTTCCTCCTTTATAACTATATTGTTCATTTCATGTTTATGATCTTATTAATGTAATATCTGCAATTTTGCAGGTTGTAGCTGAATATGTTACTGATAATATTATGAACAGATATATATATCCTGAGAAATTGACCTTAACAAATATTAAGGTAACTACTTGACTATTTTCACTTCTCTTTTCGGTTTATAGAGTACTTTAGCAGAATTTTACAACAAGAAAGATGGTACAAACAGAGAATTTATCTTGAATTGTTTTGTGTTCTGCAGTTACTTGCTGGGGAGTTTCTGAAAGCAGAAACTTTTAGCCAACTGCATATGAGACTGAAGATGGTCAATATGATTCGAGCTTCTGCTAACTTTCCTGTTGACGAGGACATTGATCAAAGACCAACTGGAGAGCAATCGATTTTTAACGAAAAGGGCAAAGCAGTAGTGTTGAGTGAGGAGAATTTTAGTGAGTTCATTAGCAAGAACAAATATGTGATGGTGAACTTCTATGCCCCATGGTGCCCATGGAGCACGCTTCTGGCACCTGAATATGAAGCAGCAGCTGCAATTCTCAATGGTGAAGCAGTTATTGCCAAGGTTGATGCTGTTGCTGAAACCATGTTGGCCTACAAGTACAAAATTCAGGGTTATCCTACTCTCTTCTTCTTCGTAAATGGAGTCTACAAGGAAACATATTACTCTGATAGAACAAGGTATGCTTCTGTTTGCACTGTATCTCTTTTCTATTTTGTTTGCAAGTTAGTACTATAATTGCAGACAGGATAAGACTGCAGCTATAACAGACCGAAAAACTGCCATAAGATGACGCCAATGTCACAACTGCAATTCTAAAACTATTTCAGTTGTCAAATTATTTGATCACTCCAGGTTTTGGGATGACTAAATGTAGTATGTGCAGATATGAACTGTGCCAAATCAAAACAGTTGATATCTGAAATACAGAAACTGAAGAAAATAGAGTTGATCCTGACATAATTTGTTAACACTGCAGAGACCAAATTGCTAAATGGGTACTGCAGAAAATTGACGAGTATCGTCCTACAGCCACAATGATGACAGAGGAAGCTGCAGATTTGATGTTGGTCTCTGCTACATCTTCCAAGTTCCTGTCTGAGACTGAAGATGGTCAATAGGTCATTCCAACCATTTCCGCTAACTATGATCCAACAATATTTCCCAAAATTCATGAAGATTGAGGACTTTGAAGGCACCCTATGCCATTTTCATCACACTTCATTTCATATGTATCCTTGAAAAAGATCAAAACTTTGTTGTTTGAGCTTCCTGTTTCAATAAAAAACTTATTTTACATAAGCGGTAAGTCTCAGGATGATTAGAATATCAACAGTTAGTAATTTTGAACTATTCAATTGCTTTAAGATTTGATGATTCAACCCAAGTTCAATTAAAACCAGTTGTCAGCAATGTTTTAAAAATTGAACCGAAAGTTAAACCAATAAGACAAAATGTTTAGGGTTTAAAAGGTTTAATCAGCATTATTAGACCAATAATAAATTAAGTTAAAATTGAATAAAATTAAAGAATTTAAAAAATGATTGAAGAAGAATATTCTTATTCAAATAAAAAAATTTAAAGTTTAATTGAAAAAGGAGATTGTTAAATAAAAATTAATCAATTTATTTTAGTATATAAAAACTGATTAATTAATTAATTAACTAATAATTTTTTAACAACAAAAATTATTAAATCAAATCAAAACAAAAGGTTAACTGGTTCAAGATTTTCACTGTTAAACTAGCCGAATCGGTTCAGTTTTTAAAATATTGGTTTTTAAGTATGAAAATTTATATTGTGATAAGCATTTAAAAAGCGGTGTTTTAATTTGGGATCAATTGTAAATTATATATAAAAAATTTAATCATAATGTCAAATAATAAATAAAAATTTTGATTAAAAATATAAAAATTAAAAAACCAAAAATTTAACTTCAAAATCAATTAACTTGTATTTTTACTTGTGAAAATGAAAAAAAGAAACTTGACAAAAATATAAATTTCTTAAAAAACCTTTTACTAACAGTAAAAATCATCATATTTTATACTTATATTATTTAAAAATAAAATTTTTATTTAAGAAAATATAATTAATTGTATTAATATTTAAAAATTTAACACTTTTTTATTAGGAAATCATCCAATTTTTTTGTTGTAAAAAATAAAAAATAAAAAACCTAATAAAAATGTGAAATTTGATCAAATCTCTTCTACCATGATTTCAATTTGGTAAAATCTTTGATTTAATATATACTTTTCCGAGGTTTTAATAATAAAAATAATAATAACTAAAAACTTCATTTTTGAGTTAATGATTGTAGGGCTAATATAGTCATTCGTCATAACAACAATGTATAGATTTGTATGAGAGATGGGAATGAATTTCTGAACAAGTTCGAATCATCACCACATCGCTTCGCTTCAGGTGAGTGTTCTCTCCATTTTCTTACCATTTGCTTCTCTGTATTCTATGCTTTCTTCAAATCATGTGTTTAATGTCGTTATTTCTGCTTGGATCTCTTTGAATGATGAATCGCGCAAGTTTCTTCTTGATACCGTATTCTTAAACTCCTAGATAGAATACATCACCTGTTCTGGTGAATAAAGATCTAATTTTGAAGTGAAATTTTCAAATTTTTGGTGTCAAATCTTAGTGGGTAATTCTCGATTTGGTCATTTATGAAATCCGGTGTTGTATATATAATATGGCCACTGATCTTTCTGATATGGGATCGATGGGATCAGTGGGATAAACCCTTGTGTGTTGGAAGAAAAGGCTGTCTCGATTTTGTACTTGGTTATTTAATTTTTCTAAGGGAGCCCTTGTGCTATGTTTCTTTATAATCAAAGTTCTGGTCTTTTTTTTCTTCATTTTTTTATTGCGATTTGCTTATTGTAAGGGCTAGTGATTCAGTTTTATAGTTCTTAACTTATTTTAGAATTTGGGGATTTTGATCTGGTGATACTGTGTGTTTCTGTTTATACTGTGTTGGAATTGTACTGCGTGACTCTAATTGTTTTTTCTGCTGGAATTGCTTACTGTAAGAGCTAGTGATTCAGTTTTATAGTTCTTAAATTACTTTTTCTTGTAGAATTTGGGGATTTTGATCTGTTGATCCTGTGTGTTTCTTTTTGGTGCTGTGTTGGAATTGAACTGCCTGACTCTAATTGTTATTTCTGCTGGTAGTTCCGGTGACAGCTTTATCTTATAATGCGAAAGCATTTACCCATGTCTGCACGAGATTTTCTGTTGAACTTCTTACTTTACTCTTTTTTGGTTATAAGCATGCCAAATTGATTGGTTGCCATAGTTTTGGCTTTCCTGATTTTGAACATCGATCATTTCTGATTCACTCTGGTGATATGCAATTGATCTGACTCCTGAATTGTAGACTGACAATAAAAAGGTTGCTGAATTGTGAATTCCATGCTATGAAATTGTATCCCCAACGCGTCAATTGTCTAGGTGATATAATGTGCTCTTAACTGTCCGAAAATGGAAATTGTTTCCTGGATGTACTATCTCTGGAAATGCATGATTTGTATTGCCACCAGAATACATGTATTGTTGTATTGTTCTAGTACTCGGTGCCAACTATTATTTGAGTTGCTGCTTGTTCTTCAGAATAGCTTTGACAGATTCAGGAAAATGGAAGCTAACAGGGGTCAGAATGGGATTCAACTCTTGCTAGCTGCTGAACAAGAAGCTCAGCATATCGTCAATGCTGCCAGAAATGGTAAGGTCTATTATTTTCTTTTCATTTTATTTTTTACAATCACATTCATCATCTTATTCTCTCTAATAATTTTACCATCCTTTTGTGGTTAATTCCCAGTCGCCCCACCTCCCAAAAAAATAAGGTTGCTTCTCTAAGGTCCTTCATACCTTGTACCAGGACCAAGACTAAGTGATTTTGATGCTTTGTAGGCTTTTCTTTTTTGAGTGAAAGTACGGAACATTACTCTTTATCTGAAAATTTAATTGTACAATGATCAGTATATCTGCTAGCTGTCTATAACTGAATTGAAAGAAAGTGTCTGCGATAGAAGATTATCTGTTATCTTGGTATTTACTTCTGCTCTTTTATATTCAGCAAAATTGGCTAGATTAAAGCAAGCCAAAGAAGAAGCTGAGAAGGAGGCTGCCAAATTTCGTGCTCATATGGAAGCTGAATTTCAAAAAAGGCTTACAGAGGTAAGATACACTGCAAAATGTTTTACCATCCACAAATTAACCTACAATGTATTTTGTGAAATGTAGATCTCAAGTTACTTGGTAAGTTTCGTTTACTTAATAATCCATCAGGGATCGAGACCATATCTGCTTGCTGCTTGAACAATCATTTTGTTGTTTCTTTTAATCTCGTTCTAAATTCAAATTTAATTATCATTAGCTTCTCAAATGTTGTTTAAACTTTGAATTAGAGAACTTAATAATTTATCAACATTACATTACTACACACCATCTAACCAGTAATTACTGCCGTAACATGAAACAGAGGAGTGGGGACTCTGGTGCCAACGTGAAGCGCCTGGAGCAAGAAACAGATGCTAAGATCCATCACCTGAAAAATGAAGCCTCAAAAATATCACAAGACGTAGTGCAAATGCTTCTGAAGCATGTGACCTCTGTGAAGAACTAAGGGTATTTACTTGCCTGATAGGCTATGTGTTAGGAGTAATATCATTTGCTTGTATGCTTCTCAACTTAAAAATGCTGGAGCTAAGGCTTGGCATGGATTCATCTACTGTCAGTTGTCTCATTTTTTGTTTGACTGTGGATTTCTACGAAATAAATGCGGATTCCTAGGAAAACCATTTCCAAAAAAAGTAAGTTTAGATAATGTAATGATAGGATCATGACAAGGACCAAATCAACTATGAAGGGTCATGACAGGAATCTAGTAATCCATCTGCAGTAAAGTCTTTTGATGTTTTTATCCAAATCCTACTCTGCCTGTGAATCCTGTTCATACTTTCTCATACTGTGTAGGAGCCTGTGAGAGTGTGGACCTTAGTTTTAATGTCTGAAGATGTTCCTGTCATGTGTAGGGACTGACAAGTTCCGAGTTTTGTCTTGCAACATGAATTCAGGATAATGCCATTATAGTCCATATCTTCCTGGAATCTATCTCCAAGAGTTTTCGCTGTCAAGTATAAGTAATAGTCTTTCTATTCCTTTCTTTATTTCCTGAACTCATGGCATTATTACCATAAAAATGCAGGAATTGACTTCAAATCCTAAAATTAGATTAACATGTTAACCTCAGGTAGGGTTTGCAACGGGTCGGTCCGAGTCTGATTCGAAATTTTTAATTAAAATTCAACCTAAAATTTGATTGCACTCGTACTAAATAATTCAATAGATAAAATGATATTATCTTAATCATATTTAACAAAAACAATATTAATTTAAAACTTTTAATTTCTGAGTTAATTATGATCTATATATATAATATAAATGACATTTTAAATAAATTATATCATATTAACTCAGTTAACATTTGTAAATTTAAAATATTTATATTAAAAAATAATTTTTTAACCACAATTTTCTGTTTTCTTAAATGAAGCAATGTCTAATGATGACAATAGACCGGACTCGAATCTTGGAAAGCTTTGCTAAAGCTTGAGCTTAACCTAAGGCCCGATGGGCTCGAGGTAGTTAAGCCTGAGTCTGACTCTATTCAACTTGGCCTAAATTTTTAAAAAAATTTAATTAAAAATAAAAAACGTCATCAATTTTAATAAAAATGTCCATTTTTATAAATAATATAATTTTTCTTATAGTTGTCGAGCTCTGAGACAGGCTAGGCCTAGGTAGCTAGAGCCCAAGCGTGACCTGAGGTAAAACTTTTTTTTTTTAAATCGAGCTTGAAGACCTTGAAGTAGTGCAAGACAGACCAGACCTAAATGTCATCCCTATTTATCAGAAGAGATTAGTTGATTGATATGGACAATTAGGAAACATAGTCATCACCTTAATTAGTGGAGGAAATGTTCTCCAATATCATTCACTACAATGTTTACTTACTAAACAAAATAAATTATGGACATAAGCTAATTTTACTCCTTCGTATTGTTGAAAATGGCCTATTCAAAGTGAATAATAACAACTATTTGAAAGATGATAAAGAAAGATATAGGCCATTCAACTCCACAAAATTCATGAAAACACAACTTCTTTTTAATATAATTATATTATTTTCATAATACACAATCACTATTTTTTATTTACATATTAAACAAAAATTTTAAATAATAATATTAAAATAATAGTCTCTAAATTTTATTTTTAATGATTTTTAAGTTAAATTTATTATTAATATAAAATTTTTAATTTAAAAACTATTATAATAATTTTTAATATCATATTTATTTGATATTGACTTTTGTCCTTTTTTTTCTTCTAATTTTTGTAAAATTGCTTTCATACGTTACATCCTATCAACTTCAAGCTATTTTATTGAGTTGTATCTTCAATATTTAATTAAGAAAGGGTCTAGGCATCTACCATTTTTAAAAATATGTATTAATTCCACGTTATAGGTTAAGAATTCACATCGAAATTTATAAATAATAACTTAATTAAATAAAATAATTCCATGTTTTAGGTTAAGAATTCACATCAAAATTTATAAATAATTTATATATTTTTAAATTAATAATTTATAAATAACTATTTTTTAAAATTTTTACAAATTAAATTAAAAAATATTTTTATGATATTATAATAAAAATAATATTTAAACCAAAGTATCATTTAATTATCCTAATTATAGTTTGTGTTACTAATTAGAAATAGACCGTTCACATGTGATTGCATCCTCTGATTGATGCGTCTCCATTGTTTTACTGGCCCCACCGTAGAATAGTAAAACCAAAAATCATAGTTCTAACTTCCAATCAGGACCGTTGGTCACGGATAAACAATAGGAATCAAACATGACCGTTGGATTAAACTCCACGTAACTGTTCACTGTAAATAGTTTGTTTGATAAAAATAGGTGAAATTAAAAATTAAGAAACGAAAAACACGAGAGAGTTGTAATGATGACGTGGCAGATAGAGAGAGAGAGAGAGATGGAGAGAGAATTAGCGTGTTTGTGATGTTCTGTTCTTAAAAGGGCAATATAAACAGACATGCTCTGCAGCAACTGCTCTGTGCGGTCTTCTTTTGTGTCTTGCGTTTATGGTACAGAGTTGGTTAAACTTAAATCCTCTTTTGTGAATCCTTCATTAGTTCTCCTCTGATTCTGCCAAAAAAAAAAAAACAGATTGCAATTCATATAGAGCAACACATGAAACACCCCAGATAGAGAGAGAACCAGAAACAGAGTTTATATATAGAGAGGAGGACATACGACACGATTGGTCACAAGGGTCTTTGGAAGATTTTGCTTCTTCTTCTTCTTCTTGTTCTTTCTTGCTTTCTCGTCTTTTCTTGCTAAGGTTTTAGGATTGCTTGTGAAATTTCCAGGCTTGAAGGGATTAGTTCGTTGAGATATGTGTTTGTGTTTGTGTGTTCTGTAAGGGGAGTCGAGCAAGAACAAGAACTAAATGGGCGTGAATGTTAAGGTAGACTACTTGTTGCCATTTCAGACAAGCAACCCACCAACAGAATCGAGAACTGGCGTTGTTTGAGGATTTTTTTTGGCCGAGGTTTGTAACAGTTTATGTGAAAGAACCATTCTTGGATTTAGAAGGTTGATAGGTTTCTGTTTTAGTTTTTTTTTCTGGGAAATGGAGTGCAACCCATCCTCAGAAATGCAAGAACCGAGCATTGATACGGACAAGCTTAGCTACGAAATCTTCTCAATCCTTGAAAGCAAGTTCCTTTTTGGGTACGACGATCAGAAAATATGGGTTCCGAAGCAAGTTGCTCCGGCTAACAATGAACAGAAGCCAGAGGATTTGATCACAGGTACCAACAACGTCGTCTCTTCGATCAAGAACCAGCGAGGCAAAATCTGCATTTTGTCAATCGATGGAGGAGGCATGAGAGGTATTCTACCTGGGAAAGCATTGTCATATCTAGAACAAGCGTTGAAAACAAAGTCCGGCAACCCTGACGCCAAAATCGCCGATTTTTTCGACGTTGCTGCCGGTACCGGAGTTGGCGGCATCTTCACGGCCATGCTCTTTGGATCAAAAGACCATAACCGTGCGATTATGAAAGCTGATGACACGTGGAGGTTTCTCGCTGACCAGGGCAAAAGATTTTACAAGTCCGGTAACGGTAAAGGTGGTGCCGGCGGTGGCGGAGGTTTCAAGAGGTTGTTCAAAACCGGTTCGACTGGGGCCACCTCCGGTCTAGAAAAGGTCATGAAAGAGACTTTCATAGATCAAGGTCGGAGCTTGACTCTCAAAGATACGTTAAAGCCGGTTTTGATTCCATGTTACGATCTTTCAAGCACGGCGCCGTTTTTGTTCTCCAGAGCCGATGCGTTGGAGACCGACAGTTTCGATTTCCGGCTCTGGGAGGTTTGCAAGGGTACGTTGGCAGAACCGGGCCTTATCGAACCGGTCCAAATGAGGTCCGTCGACGGTCAAACAAGGTGTTTGGCCGTGGACGGTGGGTTGGCCATGAGTAACCCTACGGCGGCGGCAATTACGCACGTGTTGCACAACAAGCAGGAGTTCCCATTCGTGCGAGGAGTTGAAGATTTGTTGGTGTTGTCACTTGGAACAGGTCAGCTTCTTGAGGTGAGCTATGACTACGAACAGGTCAAAACGTGGAGGGCCAAGCACTGGGCTCGACCAGTAGCTCGAATTGCTGGTGATGGTTCGGCGGATTCAGTGGACCAAGCGGTGGCAATGGCGTTTGGTCAATGCAGGAGCAGTAACTACGTAAGAATACAGGTAATGTAACAAGTTTTTTTTCCAATAAGTTTGGATATTAATTCCAGACAACTTGGTATGCATGAGACATAATTAGCCAGGCTGTTGTTTTATGGGGAGTGTTCTGAGGCAATCTGTCTTTTTCAGACAAAGATAGGCAGATTGGTGGATGTAGATACCACAAGTTTAGTTGTGCCCTTTTTAGGTTTATGCAATTCAGTGAATGCTCTGTTTTTAAACCTCTTCCAATGTAAGATTACGGGCGCGATTACGATAATTATAGACGATACGAGCGTAATTACAATAAAACGTAGTAATGGTCCGGATTGCAGTTAGAGATCATAATCTAAAACCTGGGTCTAATGAAGATTTACTGGGTTAAACTTACTATCTTTAGTGTCAAATCTCTGTCTCTCCTTAAACAATAGGCTTTTCCTTAGTTTTTTTAAGATACAAGTAGATTAGTATCTATGGAGTTGGATGTGGAAAACGAGTGGTCATAAAGCATTACTCATTTTTCACAGTTACATAGTAGTTTTATCATAACTAAAGCTTGGGTGCTATTACTCTTACACTAGGCATTTTCACTAAAGTAGCATAAAACATGAGTTCTTATGATCCCTTCTTTAAATGAAAAGGGGGTAAGAGTGATTGAATCCGAACTCGATTATTTCCTAACAATTGCCGTACTTCACAAGTAATATTAATTTGTTGACCTCATCTCTTTCGCAGTTAATTTTAGAAGAAAATGTTGCAAAATTTGCTTCTTAGGTGCCATAACTTGCATTCTTTCTCTTATGTATGTATTCATTGGTTCTTCCTTTTTTGCCTTCATTTTGGATAATTGGTTGATTGGATCTGATTAAGACTCTAATTACCTTGTGTGTGTGTGACAGGCAAATGGGTCCAGTTTAGGTGGGTGTGGGCCAAATGTGGACAATGACTCCAGTCCAAGCAACGTGAAGATGTTGATTGGAATAGCAGAGGAAATGTTGAAGCAGAAAAATGTAGAGTCTGTTCTTTTTGGGGGCAAAAGGATTGGAGAACAGAGCAATTCTGAGAAACTTGATTGGTTTGCAACTGAACTTGTGCTTGAGCATCAGAGGAGGAGTTGCAGAATTGCTCCCACTGTAGCCTTCAAGCAAGCTCCTTCAAAACCCACCTAGGACTATTTTCATAACATTCTTTTAAAAAGAGGTATGTTCCACTTTCTGTTTCATTACTTAATTCATTCTAAATGCCATCTTTGGTAGAAGCAATCAAGTTGGGAACACTTTTGTTATAATATGTGGGGAATGTCTTGAACTTATAAACCCTAAAAGCTTAAACCCTAAAAAATGTTTGCCTTGCTGGGGGTATCAAGAAACATTGATATCTCTTAAAGACATAATGATTTGGAGTGACCCATTTGATGATTAGCCTTTTAGATGATGGGTTGCTTCTTGTCATTTGAACAAACACATTTAGCTCCCTACTCTCTAGCTAAGCCTATTTGCTCTTTTGGTCTTAACTTTTAAGCAAAATTACCATTAACCAAGTAATTGTGTGATTTAGTGTGCCATATAGGCTCTCATTGATCTTTGAATGACATACCAGAGGGAAGATAAAAGAAGATATCTCTAATAATGTCGGCAGAGTCTACCGACATTGAGATATCTTTACTAATCTACAGAACAATAACAACAGCAACAAAAACCCTTTTCTCTTGAGCATCTCCAATATGCAATCAAATCATTATTAAGGTCTCATATGAATAGTACCCAAAAGTAACTGGTTTCCTTGTGATCATACATCCTTTGGTTGTTTCACTTTTTTGAACACTATGCCTTTGGTCATTTCTATGTCTTCCCTTTTTCATTTCTGACTTTGATTTATGACTTTAGTACACGTAGCAGGAATCTATCCATGCGTTTGTGTAGTACTCTAATGTCTTATTCTCTTATTCATGTAAATGTTGGAGTTCTACAAAGGTACAGACATGCAGTCCTTAGCCCCATCACACGTTGAGGGCCAAGAAGACTGTGTTTGCTTTGATTCTTGTGTGGTTCTTAGTTCTTACCATCTTCTATAATTTAATGTTAGCTTTCCAGGTGTTGGGCATATGATGAATAGACATGAACAAAAAAAGAAAGTATCTGGGTATCTACAGAAACATGAGCTAACATTTGAATGCTCTTTTTTCAATAATCCAAAGATTATAAAAGTGATTAATCTCTAAGTCTTTCTGCAAAAGAAAGACAAAAGAAAAAAAAAACATTCTTTTAATGTTATCTTCTCGTTCTTTCCCTTATTAGAAAAAACCTCTTTACGAAATAGAGGTAAGTTATATATTATTGATGTTGCTGTTGTTGTTCTCGTTCTTGTCTTGTTTTGATATATGATGCTTCAGCCTGTCTAAATATTTCTAAAAAAAATTCTGAAATTAATTTTGAACGACTTATTATCATAAATCATAAATAATAAAAATAAAATTATTCCTTTTTAAAAGCTCATATAGGATTTTGAGCTTTGTGTTTCTTATGTAATTTTTTAACAATATGTTACTTTCTTGAGAATTGTTTCTTTGAGTGGATTTAATCTGAATGGTTTTTTATGTTTTGTCCAATTCTGATGATAAGTTCTTATGGGAAATGCAGGTAAAACATAAATTTATGTGTAACATAAGCAAAGAGAACGGAGGAACGAATGTGTGAGTAAGAGTAGCTTTTACTTTTGAAAGTGAAGAGAAGCAACAGAGGAAGATGGTTTTAAGCGAAAAGGACAAAGTTGAAGTAAATATGCATGAAAGTTAGAAGATCTTAGTGGGATACTTTGCCTGCCAGACGACAGGCACAGTGGTGTCCACTCCAACTATATCTCCAAGGCCATGAAACCAAGAAACAAAGAAAGAAAAACAAAATAAATCATCAGATGTTAATGTTTTCAAACCAATAAGGTTGTTGTCTTTTTCATCTTGGCAAATTTAGACTCTTCGTATGAAAAAACCTCAGAAGAACAACTTTATTTCTTTGATTGGCCTCATGTTTCTTCTAAGTTATTGAATTAATTTTTGTTTTTATCGTATTCTTTATATAGATATGGTGGTTATTTTTTTTGACTAAAAGATTACACATTCAAATAACAAAAATGACCTCTTTTTAAAATGTAAAAGAAAAGTTGCGTATAATTAATGTTCCTCTCGCAACCGAGCCTTGTATACTGGAATTGTTATTGTTGTTTAGATAGATATTGTATAAGTTTATTTTTGGATTCTTTTGTTTAGAGCTTATATGGAAAGCATGGAATATGTTCAAGATGTTATCATGATTGTTTAGAAGCTAGGAGATTTGATAAAGTCTATGCAAATAAGAGGGAGTGGTAGTAGTTTAATTAATTATAATAATTTAATAAGTCTTGTACACTTCAAAATTAATTAATAAGTTGAATTAGTCTTCAATTCAACTATTTAAACCTAATTGATTAGTTCATGCAATGTGATCATTTCAAGACTTTCCAAGTGGAATATGCTCATGCCTTTGTATTGATTGTAATCATTGAAAAGAGGAAAAAAGCAAACAAATGAATTAAAAAAAACTGCTAAAGGGCAAAGACATCTTAGAATTCAATCAAATTAAAAACTTTAGTTTATTTAAAAATGATAAATTAGTATGAAACTAACTCAATTTAAAGTTATCAAGTTAAATTCAACTTAATTGATTCTAAATTTGAGTTTTAATATTTAAATTTAATCATTTATAGACTCGAGTCTCTTAAAGGGTGGTCGAGTTAGTAGAGTGAGGGGCATGAGGTCAAAAGGTCCTGTGTTCGAATCTTCCTATCTACGTTATCTTGATCGAGCCCGTCGTATAACGTTTCTTAGTGCGGAACACTCGGTTGGCCTGATTTACAGGCTTTTGTGTTAATCTAAAGATTCACGTTCTTTTATTTAATATATATATAGACTCGAGTTCATATTATAATTTTAATTGATCTCGAATTTACCTATTTAAACGTATTACTTATTGACTATTTTTAAATCATTTGGAAATATTAGAGATTGATTAGTTCATGCAATGTGATCTTTAGAAGACTTTCTAAGTGGAATATGCTCATGCCTTTCTTTTGATTGCAAAGAAGCAAATAAATGAACAAAAAAGAAACTGAGTAAAGACATCTTGGAATTCAATCCAAAGGCATAGTACTCTCTTTACTTTATACCAATTGTACCAAAGCAAAGAGGAGGTTTCTTCCAAGCTCCAATAGCCTTTCACACTTTTCAAAGTTCATTTGGAATAAACAAATTGATTAGAAATCAACTGAATAAAGTAACTAGAAGGCTTCAAGACTTAGCAAATAGTATATTCAAATTCAATCCTCGATAGAATCTTTCCCACCCAAATTGGCCTCATTTGTTGTCTTCTAAGTAAAGCTTAAAATAAAGTGATGCATTGATGCCACAAAGTCTTGATGATTGAAAGAACAAAACCCTTTTCCTATATTAATAAAATGAGACTAATTACATAATTAATAACTAATAATTTTTAACAATCATTATTATTAAATAAAATTTTTATTTTAAAAATGTTATTCTTTGTAGAGAATTTTGTGTACTGAGTACGTTAATTTATTTTTGATAATAATTATTTTAAAAATTATCAACGGTATTATTAACTATTTTTAAGTAATAAAATAGAATCAATTATATGTCCAACAATTATTTACTAATATAAATAGTAATAATAACAATCAATATCTACTAATTATGAAAATATGCATTTTTTACCTCTAACTTCTCTGTCTACTTTTGAAATTTGGTATATTGATCAATAAAACAAGAAAGAAAGCCATTTTAATAATATGATTAGCAATTAGTAATTTTTAGTGATTATCATTATTATTATTAAATAAACAAGTTTTATTTTTTAAAATTATAATTTTCTATTCACTAATTATATAATATGCATTAATTTATTATTATTATTTATTTTAATATTTATATGCTATATATTTTTTTCATATAAATCTATTAGAAATAGTCACTCTGGTAGTTAAGCGTAAGGTTGTATATTATTAGACTTATTTAAATCTTGCATATTAGCAAAACTTGGTTGATGGTATATAGAGATGTCAGGCTCAGCCCGGCTCAACCTTAGACCATGATAACCCATGACTTGACATGTAAAAATAAGTTGACCTGTGGTCAAACCACAAGTTGACTGGCCCATTATATATTTTTTAAAAAAATTTCAAAAATGATATTTTTAAATAACGGTGAGATCATAATTGGCCCGATTGGCCCGATTTTAGCCTGAGTTAAAATTAAGTCGATCGGGAGAGTCCTTTTTTACATTTCTAATGGTATATAACTTTTTTTCCTAATAAAATATCCTTAATATTTGCTTCTTTAACTCTTTCTAGAAATTTGGTATCTTCAGAGCAACAAAAGTGCAAGCTGTTAATAATATGTAGCACCATCGGAACATGACAACCAACTTGTCCAAAGTAGCATCCTAAACACATACGTTAAGATCAA
>JAOTAY010000003.1:31431375-31454405 GCA_025629805.1 Erythroxylum baracoense | reverse complement strand
TATATGGGCATAATTAGTATTTAATTAGAATTATTTGTAATTCTAATTAAAGTTTAATTGAAATTAGAATTTAATTTAAATTAAATTACTAAAATGTCCAAAGCTTATTATAAATAGGCTTGAGCTCTATGGAGCTAGCACTTATTGCTTAACCCTCTCTGTAAAAGTTACAGAGTTCTCTCAACCTATTCTGTGGATACTGTTAGAGGCTGGACAATTGTGCGGCTATGGTGGTTGAGATGGAACGGTTTCGGAAACGGTTCGAGGGATGCATCAAGATAAAGATCAAGCTTCGAAATAAGGTACGAATTAAAATTTACTTTATTATGATTCTTGTTAATCATTTTATAGCATTAAATAGATCTTGGTTTTCGGGAAATTAAAAGTCACGAAAAAGTTTCGTGATTATTCCGCTGCGATCGAGATCAGTTTTCGACCAGGTTTCCCAACATCTCTATCTTTCGATCGCTTAAAAGCAGCCATGACAAGCACTCCTGTGTTGTCTTTGCCAAACATTGACAACTTGTTCATAGTGGAATGTGACGCCTTTGATTCAGGAGTGGGTGCAATGTTGCAACAAGATGGAAAGCCCATAGTCTTCTTTAGTCCCGCTTGCCTCGCAGTATAGAGGATTGCCAGCTTATGAGAAAGAGCTTATTGGGTTGGCCAATTGTTAGGAATCTGATATACTAATTATATTGCTGGAAAACTGTTAGGATAAAGAGCCAGCTTTTGAGAGGTCGGTTCTCTCCCCGCCACTTACTTCTTTCTAGTAAATTCTTTGCCCTCTACTCATTTCCCCCTTTTTTTATTTATAGGTATGAGGTCCTAACGGACTCTCCCAATATAGGATATATTCCTATAATAATTTTTTATAACAACTCCCCTCACATACACTACCGCAAGTTGTTATAACAATCAAATGTATCAGTTCCTAATTTTACCCTTCCTATGATAAGTATAACGAATATGTGGCCTAACATTACCCCCTTCCACACTGCCACCTTGTCCTTAAGGTGGAAATCTAGAAACTGGTTGCAAATAGAGTGAAAGTCTTCCCAGGTGACTTCAAACAAAGCTTTCCACTTCAGCAACATTTCCATGTCTACTTCGTTACCTTGTTTCGCTGGTCGTACAGCTAGTACTTGTTTTGGTTCCACCACTAATTCTTGTTCGGCTATCAATTGCGACAGTAAAAATGGAGAAGAAGAGACTTCACATTGGGCACGTCGAAGCTGTGAAATATGAAAAACGGGGTGTGTTTTTGTTGTTGAAGGGAGTTCCAGCTTGTAAGTCACCTTACCTACCCGCTGCAATATCTTGAAAGTGCCATAGTATCGGACAACTAGTTTTTCATACCACCGTTTTGCTAGCAAATTCTGTTTATACATTTTTAATTTCAAGAAAACCGTGTCTCCCACCTCATATTCTTCGTGGCATCGAGATCCATCAGCATATAATTTCATCTTCTGTTGGGCTTTAATGAGATGCATGCATAGCTCATATCGGATGGCATCTCTATCTTCTAGGATTTCTTCCACCATGGATACCGTAGCTGCTCCCCTTTCAACCCGCAGCAATGGAGGTTGGTCTCTTCCGTACAAGGCGCAGTAAGGGGTGCATTTGGTAGAGGAATGAAAGGAGGTATTATACCAATATTCTGCCTAAGCTAGCCACCAAGCCCATGATCATGGTTTTTCTAACGCAAAGCAACATAAATATGTTTCCAAACATAGGTTAACTACTTCGGTTTGTCCATACTTTTGAGTATGGTAGACAGCGCTGTGTTTAAGGGTAGTTCCTTGTAACTTGAATAATTCTTTCTAAAAGAAGCTCAAAAAAATCCTGTCTCGTTCTAAAATAATTGATTGTGGAATACCATGAAGCTTAACCACTTCCTTAGCAAAAACCTCTGCTATGGTGACTGCGGTGAAAGGGCGTCGTAACCCCATAAAGTGTGCGTATTTGCTTAAACGGTCAACCACTACAAGAATGGTATCAAATCCCTTTAATCGTGGTAAACCTTCGATGAAATTTATGGTAAGTTCATCCCAAACCTTGGCTGGTAGTGGTAGAGGTTGCAGTAGCCCTGATGGATTTGTTGTAGAATATTTTTATTGTTGGCAGGTGACACATTCTTGGACAAATTTGATTATAACCTTTTGCATTCCAATCCAAAACATTTTAGATGCTATCATTTGATATGTTTTGGCTATCCTGGAGTGTCCACCGATTGGTGAGTTGTGAAACTCTTGCATGATTATTGGAATAAGCTAAGAAGAATTTGGAATGACTAATTAGTTCTTATAAAGGAGTACGCCATGATTCACGGAGAACCCTTCATGTTTCTTTTGTCCCAAGCTAATTTCCTTTCGAATGTTAGAGATAAAATCATCTGCTTCCAATTCAGTTTGCAATTCCTTCCAATGTGACCATTGCGGGACTGCTAACTAAGAAAATTCCAGCTAGCCATCATTCCTTGAAAGGGCATCGACTACTCTGTTTGTTGCTCCCTCTCGATACTAAATTTCGAAGTTGTATCTCATCAACTTAGTGTCCCATTTTTGATAATCAGCCCCGACAATCCTTTGTTCAAGCAGAAATTTTAAAATGTTACTGGTCTGTCCATACTACAAAATGTGTCCGAAGAAAATACGACCTCCATTTTGTTATAGCTAAAATAATCGCCATCAACTCCTTTCCATATATGGATTTCGCACCAGCTAGTGGTCCTAATACTTGACTGTAATTGGCCACTGGCTGTTCACCTTGTAAACGAATAGCTCCCCCTCCATAACCGGAAGCATCCGTCTCAATGATAAATGGTCGTGAAAAATCTGGCATGGCTAACACTGGAACTACTGACATGACTTATTTCAAGTTCTGGAAAGCTTACTTTGCCTCTTGATTCCACCCAAAATTATCTTTCTTTAGCTGTTTCGTTAATTGTTGAGCTATTTTAGCATATCTCACGACAAACTTCCGACAATATCTGGTTAAACCCAAAAAATCTCGCAACTGCCGGAGGTTTGTAAGCGTTGCCCATTTCACCGTAGCCTAAATTTTAGCAGGGTCGGTAGCCACCCCTTTTTCAGAAATGGTGTAACCCAAATATGCCACTTCGGTTCTGCCGAACTCACACTTCTTACGGTTTGCGAAGAATTGGTTGTGTTGGAGTGTTTCCAATACTTGAGCTAGATGTGCTGAATGTGATTCCTGCTTTGAGTTTTAAACCAAAATATCTTCAAAGAAGACTAAGATTAATTTACGAAGGAAAGGTCGAAATATCTTTAAAGAAGACTAAGATGAATTTACGAAGGAAAGGTCGAAATACCAAATTCAAGAGTGATTGGAAGGTTGCTGAAGTGTTTATGAGATCGGAAGGCATTACTAAGAACTCATAGTCTCAATCGTGAGTTCTAAAGGTGGTCTTGTGTATGCCGGCTGGTTGGACACGCATCTGGTGATATCCGGACTTCAAATTTATTTTAGAAAACACCCGAGCTCCATGTAATTCATCTAGCAGCTCATCGATCACAAGAATTGGGTATTTGTGTGGAACCGTTACCTTGTTTAAGGCTCGATAATCTACGCAAAATCTCCATGACCCATCTTTCTTTTTGACCAGCAAAATCGGGCTTAAAAATGAGTTGTTACTTAATCAGATTATCCCTGCCATCAACATTTCTTGAATTAACTTCTCAATCTCCTCCTTCGGAACATGTGGATAGTGATATGGTCGCACGCTCACTGGTGAACTTCCCTCCTTGAGCACAATGGAATGCTCATGCACCCCTGGTTGGTGGAAGGCTGATTAACATTTCAAACACCCCTTGATACTTATTTATAGTGAGTCGAAGGTAGTTTGGTACTTCTGCACTCTTCTGTGTGTCCTTGCCTACTTGATTGAGCTCAACTATAATCCCCCTTCTCTCTTTCCTAATCGTCTGCATCATTGATTTGAGGGACACCGGAGTTCGTCCAAGAGAGGGGTCTCCTTGTAGTGTCATTGTTTTATCTCCTAAGCAGAATTTCGTAATCTGTAATTTCCAAATTCCAATTGGTTGTTGTCACTCCCAACGTCTCTAGCCACTATATTCCTAACATTACGTTGGAACTTCCTAGTTCCAGAATAAGGAAGCTCTTGACTATTTCTATGCCTTGTAGCTGTAGCTTAATTCCTAAAGAAACTCCCTCCCCCGTCACTGCCTTTCCAGTTCCCATGGTGACCCTATATTCTTCTGTTTTGGTAACTGAAATTTGCAACTGCCGAACTAGTTCCCATGTAATGAAATTGTGGGTGGCTTTCGAATCTATTAGAATTATGACTTCCCATTCTCCCACTGCTCCCCTCAATTTCATTGTTCGAGGCGATGTCAACCCAGCCACGAAGTTGAGAGAAACCTCCACACCTCGTTCAACCTCAGTTGTCTCCAATTCTGGTGTGGACTGCTCGATTTCCTCATCTTCATCTTAGGTAATTAATACACTCAGCTCCTTTTTTCTACAACGATAACCAGGCCCCCATTTTTCATCACAGAAATAACAGAGCCCTTTGTCCCTCTTCCGCTGCATCTCCGATTCCGTCAGTCGCTGGATTCCTTCCCTCCTTCAGCCATCCTTCTTGGTCCTTCAACTATAGAGTTTGACCCATGGTAACCCACATTCATCCGAGAGTTAAGATTGAGGTGAGGAGTTAGGTGCCGAGGATCTTCCCTGCGATACCCATGTACCTGACCCGCGATCCTATTTTTATCTTCAATTTTTTGGGCGAGATCCATGGCCCTACCCAAGTTAGGAGGATCCATCATTCTCAACTCAGCTCGTATGTCTGGCCTCAATCTATTGATGAATATACCCAGTGCTATTTCTTCTGTGATGTTATCGAGTGGTGCCGTCAGCTCTATGAATTGTCGTCGGTATTCTCGGGCCTCCCCTTCTTGCCGCAGCTCCATCCATTGTTCATGCAATGAACCAGTTTGGGTTGGTCGGAACTGCATGAGGATGAGGAGCTTCATCTCTTCCCACAACTGTATCGGTTGACGTTTATTCTCCTATTGATACCAGAGTAAAGCGCTCCCTCAAATCCGATTATGGCAGCTTCTAACTTCTCCTCATTCGTACAATGGTGGCTGAAAAACCTTTCCACTTTCAAAATCCACCCATCCGGATTTGTCCCATCAAACATTGGCAATTCTAACTTGCGAAATTGGAAATCAAATCTGGAACTGACAGTGGATGAGCCATGCATTCCCGCTGGTAGGCCACCTATCCTAGGACTTGTCACGTGGGTCTCCTTCTCCTGACTGGAAATAGAAGATTAGGCTACTCTGGCAGATTCTTCTTGCATTTTTATCAAATGCTCAAAGCGTCGGCTCATCGCTTGCACTTCGTCTTTTAACGTTACAATGTTGCCTTACATGGCCCCTATTGCTTCTTCCAATGTGTCAATCCTTTGGGTCACATCTTTGTTGGCCATGACCCAAGTACTGCTCTAATACCAACTTGTTAGGAATTTGATATACCGCCGTGACTGTTGCCCGCTTATTTTTTGGTAATGTCTTTAAGTTGCATGGTTTACCTGAGACTATTGTCAGTGGCCGTGATGTCACTTTCACTAGTTCTTTTTGGACGAAGAAATTCCACCTTAGAGGGATGAAATTGGCTTTCAGCTCAGCTTATCATTCCCAAAGTGATGGCCGAACAGAGGCCGTCAATCGCACAATTGAAATGTATTTGCGGTGATTTACCAGTGATCGACCTCATCGTTGGTTTCGTTGGCTGCCATGTGTGGAGTATTGCTATAATACTGGTTATCATTCATTCTTCTCTCAAAGCTACCCCTTTCGAGGTTGTTTATGGCAGGGCTCCTCCTACACTACTTTCCTACTGTCCTGGTTCAGCCCCATCGTCAGCTCAGTTTGGCACTAAAACGGTACACAAAATTAGATCTTCCATTTCGAATTATGGCTAAGGTGGGGAGTGTGGCTTACAAATTAGATCTTCCAACCACTACTAAATTGCACCCCGTGTTTCATGTGTCTTGTTTTAAACTGTTTCATAGTACTCCTGTTCATGTAGCGTCTTCTTTGCCTACTTTGACCCAAAGGGAAATCCAGCTTAACTCCTTTGGCTGTCCTGGATTATCGTTTATTTAAGAAACAACCCCAAGCTTTAATTCATTGGAATGGTCTCTCTCCGACAGCTGCATCTTGGGAATATATTAGTGCATTGAAGCAACGTTTTCCTTTCTTTGAGTTTGAGGACAAGCTCCAATTCAATGGGGAAGTGTTATGGGCAACAGTACAGTGGATCACTTCTATGGGAAAGTATATCGTAGATTGGCACGTCAAACACATGGAAAAGAAGCGGCAGTTGGCTAGCGGAGCAGTCCCAATAGTTCCAGAGTTGAAGCTGATTAAATCCTAGCTGCTAGTTTTATGTTTTCTGTTTAAGAACATGTTCTTTGCTTTAGCTATTAGTGGTCGGTTTTACTATTGTTGTTGCGCTGAACGTGAGCCTGAAACATAGGAGTTAGTTTATTGGCTTACTGATAAATTTGTATGTTGATTACATGAATGGGAAGGAAAACATTTCACAAACTTGGTTCTTACGAGATCGATCTCTCTAACGAGCCCTTGTTTCTTTAATCAAAATAGGTCACAAAAGTAGAAACTCACAAAAACACAATTCTTTACAGAATTTAGAAGTTGATTTTGTATTAAATCGTGTCCTGCAACTAGATCCCAATTCCGGGGCGTAACAAACAGTTTACAGCAACTTTTTCAAGCATCAAAGTTCCACATTGTTTGGAAAGTCGAGCTTTGGCTATGCCAAGGGCTCTTGTAGCTCCATATTAATGGGAAATAGATAAGATTGAGCATATTGAGCCATCAATTGATCCACAAGCACTAAAGCCACCATAGCCTCCACAATAGGCACCGCTGCACCAACGTTCCAATGAAAAATCAATAGTCATCTGAAGCAACCTCCATTTAAGCTAAAGTTTGCTTCAAAATATGATGTTGGAGGGTGACAAGTTATGGTCACAGAAAACTACCTCGAGGGGCAATGCAAGGATCATGACGATCACGAGTTATTAGTTCAATCTCTTGCTTATCTCTAGTCACTGTTCTCTGCTTCATCTGAAAAATTGGAAGAGATCAGAACAAAGAAGATGATGAAGAAGAAGAAGGTGAGAGTGGGAGTGGGAGTGGGAGTGGAAGGTGAAGAACTTACTCCAATAATGGGTGTGGGCTTGAAAGCTACTCTCATGTTAATAATCTCACCATTGGAGATGCCTCCCTGCTCAGGTTTCATTTGGATACTCAACAAACAGTATGCGACCATAGAACAATATCATTCAGAGAGAATGCAGGGCAGACAAACCTGTATTCCACCCGAATGATTAGTTCTAGTCCGGATTCTCCGATGCTCATCCGTGAAAAACTCATCATTGTGTTCGCTACCAGTCAAAAGAGTACCTGCAAGGATTATAAATCCACGAAGACAATGATTCATTTGGATCGATGCAGGAGTCTAAAACTCACTTACAAGTATACTTCAGGATCATTACTATGAGTTCTCACTTAAATTTTGGTCAAATTCAAGTTTTTCCAACCTTCAAAACCACTGCCAAGCTCAAATCCCTTAGTTGCAGGCAATGACATAAGAGCTTTACCGAACTCAGCTTCAAGTTTATCAAACACGGGTGAGCCAAGCCCCGAACGAACAATAACATCATTCAATGGTGATCAATTATCATGCAGAATCTTTACAACACTCTGACTCTCCGTCGAACATTTAGAAAGTGGTAACATCACTACTTACACGAGGAGCATTCCTAACGATGCACGTAACAACAGCACCAATAGTATCCCCTCTAGCACGAACGGTATCAATGGCGGCAATCATCTTTTCTGCATATTCAGGATCTGGACACCTGACAATGTTGCTCTCAATCTATGAAGGATTCATGATTTAAATTCAGGTAAATAGTGCAGGTAGAGCCATATATGACTAAAAAAGAACAGAAGCAGCAAATATATACCTGATAAAGTAAAAGAGAGTAAGTCTATCCTCTGGAAGGATAACCTTGTGGACTTGAGAAACATAGGCAAGAATCTGAATACAGAAATAAAGGACATAAACAAAATCAAATAAATGAATTTCAAACCGGATTAAATCCATTACTGGCCCTTTGTAGCCAATAGATAGCCAAACGAAACAACAAATCGAATTTATGTGGGTAGGGAAAAATACATAATATACAAACAAAATACTAGGTTAATTTTCCTAGTGTAGCATCCAGCTTCATTCAGTAGGTTTATCAAGTGTACTTGAATGTATTAACAATCATCAGCAAACAGAAAAACAGAAAACCTTCTAACATTTCAAAGGTAATCAAGTAAGTAAACTTTTTAAGTTAAGCATACAAGGAACTGTGTTTTCCAAGACTACTTGGTTCAAACTCCTTTCTCCTGCCTCCCATTTCACCTACAACTAAAAGTATAGAGAATCAAAGGAAATAAACACACCTCTGTTCCTGCATATTTCTTGAGAATTTTCTTCGCAAGAGCTCCTGATGCAACCCTTCCAATAGTTTCTCTTGCAGAAGATCTACCCCCACCCTTCAATGAAGTTCAGATTAGCTAAGCACTGAACATACACTTCCTAACGTGCTGGAATTGATCAGATGAGATAAATAAGTCCAGGTGTTAAATTTCGATGCCTAAAAAGACTACCTCAACTGCTCTAACACCATACTTCATGTCATAAGTCCAATCTGCATGGGAAGGCCTATAAGCCATAGACATTTCGCTGCAATCCTGACAATTGTAAAACATAACATAATTGGAACTTCTTTAACAACATTGAAACTGCAAGATAATATTTAACTATCAACAATATCTCTTAAATATCATGATACCTCTCTGAAGTAACTTGTACTATAACTGGCCAATATAATCTAAAACAAGTGTTTCAATCATACAGCACATATATCGCAATGTGAGACGTTAGGAGGCGATTCACACCCTTTGCCTATTGCATTGTCATCCCCCAAAGTTAGGCTAAACAAGCAACCAATAGCAAGTCCCAATTTCTCATTTTGAAACATCCCGAGCATCATTGACATCTTAAAATTAGGAATTTGCCTTAACTCATCAGGAAACATTGGAACAATCAGGATACCATAGATAAATTAATCAATGTCCATCATTTTTCTTCTACTACACAATCACAGACATGAACAACAAAATCCTTGGCCACAAAACTACTAACTTGTCCTCTCTGATCAGCGTTTGGGACAAATACATGGATGGGAGTTCCGGTAGTTACTCCTGCAGATAATGTAACATTAGTAAGTCATCGATAGGAACACAAAGTACAAAAAGGTAAGTGATAAGGAACAGTGAAGGAAACATAAAAACCAACCTTCAGATACACCTGAATATATTTTACATGTATCAGTCTCTTTTCTTGGACTGGTGATTCGACTCTGGCCTGGCCTCCTGCAAGTTTGAAGAATGTGTGTCACAGAAAGATCGAAAACCCACATTTATCAAAGATATCATAGAAGAACAAACTTGATTCTCACGAAAAGAACAAAATTACCTTCTATCAAGCTCCACTTGCAAATCAGCTTCAGATAGGGGAATCCGAGGAGGACATCCATCAATAATACAACCAACACCACCTCCACGAGACTCTCCAAATGTCGTTACACGAAAATTATTTCCAAATGTACTTCCAGCTGCATGTATTTCTGCTATACGTAAACAGGGAAAATTAAGACAATCTCTGATGTGGGAACAGAAACTGAATTGATTAAGTGATTTAAACAAACGAGTAGCTCGCATTCAATTAAGCGGGGAAAAACATAATCATGGTCAGCTCCTATCTGACTTTGTCTCAGGAATCATTATTCATTATACTGGGAATCTGTTACTCCTTCAAATATAAAAACACCATTTTTTTCCTCATCGAGCTGGTTCTAACCATGAAACATGGCAATTCAAGCTTCAGGTTCAGAATACAACAACCCACCAAAACCCAATATCTAAATTACGACAATGAGGTCACTTGAGTTACAAAGTTACAACCTTTCTCACTGAAAGCACAGATTTTTATCAATTCTAGTAAGAGGGCACTATCAAAATTAAGTCAGAAAAAACAGGGACCGACGGAGCTGCTTTGTTTGTCGAGGGCGGAGCGAAACTTGAACAGTCGATAAGGAGAGTTTCCGGAGACTAGACGGCGGGGAGAGGAGGGGGGAAGAGCCATTTAATGGCTTAGAAACAAGAGAAGGAAAAGCCATAGTAATTGGAAGCAAACTAACGAAATGAACGGAACAGTAACAAGACAGAGAGTTTTGAGCGACAGATGTTGTGAAGAAGAGAGTTGCTTGGGACGCTGTAATTATGAGCATGTTCGAAGTGTACGATCGTCGGATTATGTGTTGTGCTTTTCCTTTTTTTTAGTAATATAACAACAACCACCGACACCGTAAAAAAGCTATGACATGCTGGGCGCAGGGGGCTGTTCCCGTTTCCGTGTGCTGGCACACGGAAACGGGAACAGCGGAATTGATCCCATGCCATAAGCAGCAAAAGTTGATAAAGTCAGCATTTCTTTTATTTTTTATATTCACACGGGTTACTTGGTCAGAGGCCGGAGAACACCGGATCTTGTCCTTATAAACAGATCGTTCGTTAGAGATAAGAGAAAACAAACTAAAGTTAGCCGAGACACAAGCTCTTTTTTTTTTTTCGGGTATTAACGCTTAAGGCTTGTCTTTTAAGAATCTTATATCATTGTATGAAGCTTTAAGATATCAAATATTACTCTGAGATTCTCATGCATAGTTCTCTCATTCTAATCTTTTATGAAAGAATCCTTTTTTTTTCAATCCATCATTCTTTTAAGAAGAACGAAGATATCAGTTCTATTAAAGTTACTCATTCGGATATAAACTCTGATGATTTAAAACTCGCACAGGAAGAATGTATTATCTTTCTTCAGTAAGGATTAATTGAGCCTCCTAAATTTGATTAGGCTTGTCAAGTTTTTTATGTCAACCAAATGTTTAAACTTAAATAAGGAAAAATGAGATTAATCATTGATTATAAACTTTTTAATACTTTCTTAGAAGATGATAAGTTCTCGTTATTAAAAATTAGTACTAAATTATTATTTCTCAAAGAAGTTACCATCTTCTTCAAGTTTGACTTTTAACAATGAATTTTGGTAACTTGAAATTAATCGTTCGAAAAGATATTAGACAACTTTTTGTATTCTGAACGCCCAATATTAATAGATTATCACGTCGTTTGGACTCAAGGTTGCTCCCTCATTATTTCAAACAGACTATGACAAAAATTTTGTAAGTCCATTCTCTATAGTACTTTCGGCTACATTTATGACATCTTATTATACCCATGAAGAATATCATAACCTACTCAAATCCTTCTTAAATCCCACAAAGCAACATAGAATTATTCTCTCAGCCAAGAAGAGTTATATTGGGGCAATCTAGATAAAATTTTTGAGTATACATTTTTACAGTAAATATTATCAGCTCGGTCCATATATCGTCAATGAACTATTGAAACTTTCCCGATGACAATTTCACTACTAAACATATACAGCAATTCTTTGGAATTGTCGATTATATGAGAGATTTTATCCCTCACGCGACTAATTATACATCATCCTTATCAAAGTCGCTGAAAAAAATCTACTATTGTGGAGTAAAAAACAAACCAAAGTCATACAACACTTAAAATATGCCTGTCATAATCTGCCAATTTTGAAGACTCGTGACAAAGGCTAATGCATTCTATAACATTGGGATGCTATTCTCACTAAATGGATCTTGCGCTATAAATTCATCATTCACCTTATCAAAGGCCACTTATTTGTCGCAGATCTCTTCCTATCAATTTGCTCACTCCTTATCTTTTTTTAATTAAAAAATCTTAAATCTATGATGCGGTCAAAATGTGTTAATTTTTAGTTGTATTTAGAGTAAAAATGATAATTCTTTATTATTATTTTATAAATTATTAAATCTTTTTAGTATTAAAAATTTTAACGTACCATATCTTTGAGTATTTAATAATTTTTATCATTTAAATGTGTATTATATATAACTACTACGTAATAATTATTTATATAATAGTATATATTTAAAATTTTAGGACAAAAGTTTAATACAATATTGATTTATATAATATTGTAATATTATAGATATTTTAATAATTTAAAAATAATAAATTTTAGAAATAAAATCTTCTATATTTATTTTAATAAATTTAATTGAAATAAAAAAATTTAATGTTCAACTGCATTTTTATTAGAAATTATTCAAAAATGGTAATTAATAATAGTTTTAACAATATATCAAGTCAAGTTTGATCTAACTCAACCTTTAGGAGTTTATTTAAATTATTATAAAATTTCATCAAATTTAAATTATATAATTTTAAAATGATATTATTTATTTAAGGAAAGAATTTTTTTAAATTCGAGTCTAAACTAAAATTTAATCAATTTAAATTAGGCATTTATTTGCTAGTTTGATCACGATCTGCCATTGCTTCAAATTGTTTGTAAATGAGAGTAGCAAAACTTGTCTATTTTAAAGTAGAGATTGTGCATTTTTTATCGAATCAAACCTCGGTTTGTGTATATGACGACAAATCCCAAGGGCAAACGAGCAATTGGAGCCACACAAACTAATATATTGTCCCAATTTGATGATGATCACAATTTGAATAATTATTTGAAAGTTCATGTTTAAGAAAATTAAGTATTTTAGAAATTAAAAAATCCAAGTATATAAAATTTGAACTCAAAACCTACTCTTAAAAATTCTTTCTAAAATTTTACAAATATAAAGATCTTAAATCTCCTTAAAAATTAAATATATAAAAAATTCAATTCCAACATTTGTTTTCTAGCTCAATATGTTCGAGGTAGAGATGACATCTTAGTTCGAATCTAATTCGATTAAGCCAAAATCAGATAATTCGATTTAATTTAACTGAATTTTAGGTTGGATTTAAGTTTGGATGGACCCGAAATCGGCCAACCCAATGCCGAACATAATTAGAGGTTATATGGTAGAAAAAAACAGGAACTTGGTTCCAGAAGGCTTCTAGAGATAATGTATTCATTTACCAAAATTATTTTATCTAAGACTATAGTAGGTAATTAGAAAAGTCGAGTAGGCGATAAAATGGACTTCCAAATTGCAATAATTGCCATCTTGAAATAATAATATCAACGAAGTTAACCTTACTGATCACAGATTCTTCGAACGTAACTTGAAGATGTTACATGAATTATGGTATTTTAAAACGTGGGAATTCTTATATTTTTGTCTTAACATGGTCAGGACTTCGATCTGTGTCAAAATATAGCATTAAATATAGGCTAAAGTGTGGAAAGAAGACACCAATTTTGACTTGAAAGCTCATCTTGTAGTCCAAGGGCACGACAAGCTTGTAATGGAGGCAATGATATGTCTTCGTTAGGTAGGTCAGAGATTATCCTTTTCATTGGAGGAAAACCAACTTGTAATTACTAATGAAACTTTATGAATTTCATGAAAAAAAGGGGTGAAATTAGGCAAATTAAATGCAGACATTAACTTTATTAAATTTAAGGATTGTTTCTTATTAATAAATGTTGCAATGTTTGAATAAAATAAAATTATGCAACATATTATTTATTTTTAAAATTATGTTGATTATTTTAAATAATTTGAAAGTATCTTGTGGTATAAAAATATTTAAAATTTTACTAAATTTTTATTAAATTATTTTTATTAAGAATTCTTTATATGTGATTAAAAATCTCTTACTATTTTTCAATAAAATGGATTTATTTTTAGAGCAATGATATCTGTACTTTTTTTATTAAAATTAATTTGGATTAGCCATATAAATTTGTTTATTTGTGCAAATTATATTTTAATTTTTACTAAAATTACCTACGAAATGTTTAACTAAAAATCCTTCCGAAATTTTTTAATATTCTAATTTTTAATAAATCAAATTAATAAAGGTCTTTTAAAAAATAAGTGAAAAACATGTTTAAAAGCTCATTCACTGTATATCATAGGAGAGTCCTTCCTAGAGATAAGCAGAACAAGGACTTGGATTTGGTCATTAGGGCTGCTAAGAGATCAACTAAAAGAGGACTTGTTCCTAAGCTTGACTAGCATATACATTGAATGGACTTGCCGCATAATGCATGGTCATCACATCCAACTTAATTGAAAGTTACATGTTATTTCATCTAATTCTCCACTTATTAGACCCTCAATTCTTTGTTCAATCCTACCAAAATTGGTTTTGATTAAAAATGGCTTTAGATGTATAACTAATTAATGACTGGTATGTTGCTCTTCCTATTTCTTGTATAATGGTCAAACCATACGAGGAGGGGTTATTTCTAATCCTTACGTGCGTTCTTAAGGAACTATTCTCTCAAATCCTATTGATAAGGTGCTCAATTAGCAAATTAATAATGGAGTAGCTCAAAAGAAAGTGTTCCAAAGAATTGATTCCAAACTTAATGGCTTAATGTAAACTCAAGCTGCTCAAAACCAAGTTGAAGAAGTCTATCCTCACGTCAAATTTTAATTTAATAAAAGATAAGGACTTGTACATTTCTTATAATTTACCCAAATCCCAAGTCCAATTATTGGGTTCACAAATATAGTGATTAGTTTGGTCTCCATCGAGAAAGTCAATATGGCACACACATGCTCGCTTGTAGACTTTCTTAAGAAACAACTTAATCAATAAAACCACGCTGAGCCGCCCCACGTAATGTGACCTGTATTGGAATCATCTTACGACAAATCCTTATAATTTACATTTTTGTATATATACATGTCTATGTCTTAACCTCATCTCTACCTCTTCCCTCTTTACTATACTCTCGTACTTTGAATTTCTGAATTGCACTGAGTTTGTTAGAAAATGGATATTGAGAGCTTTTCACCCTTGAGGAGGGCCAAGAAAAGAATAAGAACACGAAGCAGTAGCTCCTCTAGCTCTTCTGTTAATAAGTTGTTTTCTTACTCTTGCTTCAGCTTCAAGTACTGCTTCTCTTCTTCCTCGTACAAGATTTCAGCTGCTAATGATTGCTCTCCGAGCGTAGGTTTGTTTGTTTATTTGCATTATTCAAAACACTCTCCATCCATTCATGTCCAAGAAGTTGCAGAATCTGAGAAGCTATTTTCTCTTCAGGGTCCCTGAACCCCCTTTAAGATACTTACCGTGTTTTACTTCTTATGAGTTTGGACTGCAAGAACTATAATTTATGAAAAAAAGAAAAGAAAAAGAAGTTGGTTAGTTACATGTTCAAAGTTGAAAGATTAACCTATTACTTGATACGGTTAAAGTGTGTTTAGTTACTGTAAGATATTAACAAACTATCTCTAATGGGGTCACCTTTTGATGTGTTGAGATAAATGAACATGACAAATTGCTAAGTATCTTCAACGTCAGTTTTTGCACTTATATATTCGTCAAGTTGCATCTGGAAATGGAGAATTTGATGTTGTTCAGTGCTTATGTAGTGGTTATATGCTAGGAAGTCTCTGTAATGGGTCCAATCTTGTCGGAAGAAATTAGTTGGTGCAACAAATTATTGATGTTCTTCTCTTCCAATGAAATGATTTTCAATCCTGATGGCTCAATCTATCAAGTCGTATTGACTTCATTACATTTTCACAATAAGTGACCACAGATCTTGATTTACAGGTATGCCAGATCTTCAAAACGTTAATGAATTCTCATTTTCTGAACTTGAAGCTGCCACCAATTCCTTCCATTCATCAACTAAAATTGGAGAAGGTGGATTCGGATCTGTTTATAAGGTACAAGATACCGTCTTATTCTCATACTTGAATCTGAAACTTCTCGTCTATGTTAATAATGTTTGTGGTTTGGTTTTTGGTGTAAAGGGAAGACTCCAAGACGGGCAAGTTGTAGCTGTCAAAGTTCTATCTGCAGAATCAAAACAAGGAGAAAGAGAATTCATGTCCGAGATAGCTTCAATGTCCAGCATTAGCCATGAAAACCTTGTAAACCTTCGTGGTGGATGTATCAATGGTTCTTTCAGAATTCTTGTCTACGATTACATGGAAAATGGCAATCTGTCTAGTACCCTGAGTACAAAGTCTTCAGATCCTCGTAACACAACAACATTCGACAATATGTTCATAAGTTGGAAAGTACGACGAGACATATCGATCGGTATAGCTCAAGGACTTGCACATATCCATGAGGAGATCAATCCCTGTATAGTTCATCGAGATATAAAAGCTAGCAATATCCTTCTGGATCATAAGTTCACTCCTAAAATTTCAGATTTCGGTCTCTCCAAGTTGTTTCCGGAGAATACCAGTCGCATAAGTACAAGGGTCGCCGGTACATTGTAAGTGGAGAAACTTTCCTGAATCTAAATTTCTCTTTGCCACGACTTTGCAGCTTTCTGGTCATACATATGTAACAGGTTACTGAATGGTGTTTTGATTTGTTCTGAAGAGGGTATCTTGCTCCAGAATACGCACTCACTGGTCACTTGACAAGGAAATCAGATGTGTACAGCTTTGGGGTGTTGCTTCTTGAGATTGTCAGTGGAAGGAAAGCCATTGATTTCGACTTGGAGCTTGGAGAGCACTTCCTTGTAGACAAGGTACCATGTTACATATGTATGCAAATTGGCAAGTTTAAGACAAAACTAAAAATTCATTAGATTGATTAATTTGAGGTATATGTTGTTGGAAAAAAAAAGATATTCACAAATATTTATACATTTACATTAATACATGAGTATTCTTATTATAAAATTTTTATAGTGTTATTGAGAAAATCTATACTAAAACTACTTAATGTATGATATAGAAATTAGAAAATTATTTTTAATAATAAAATAAAATTTATACAGCAAAAAATTGAATAATTATCTTTATTTTATTATAACACTTTCGAAATAATTTTAAATGATAATTTTATTTTTTATTTCTCCTATAAAATGAAATATCACATAACTAATTTAAAATCACTTATATATCATTATATAAAAGAGAAAATACTTTCGATAAAAAACTTACATAACGGAAAATTTAATTATAATGTCTTTATTTCATTATAATTACGAAAATTAAATTCCACGAACTAATTAAGCTTTGGCTATTCAATTACTCCTTCAAAATTGTTGTACGTAGAATTCTAAACATATAAGTTTATTTCTATGGAATGTAGGCATGGGACATGTACAAGACTGATATGCTTCTGCAGTTGGTGGATCCATTGTTAGAAGGAAATTTTGCAGAAGCAGAAGCGATTCGATTCCTTAAGGTTGGTCTGCTCTGTGTACAGGAGAAATGTGGGCTTCGACCAAACATGTCAACTGCAATTAAGCTGATGAGAAATGAGATCAATTTCAGCAGCAACAAGGACATCACAAAACCAGGACTCGTCAGCAACTTTATGAACGTCAAAATTGGCCAAAAACAACTCCAGTCTTCTTAGCAGCAAGTTCAGTTTCTTCTTTTTAGAAATGGTTAAGAGGGAAAAAGGGATCAAAACGAATCCTACCCATCTAACTATAATACATATCGAGGTTTTAAATTACATCCTAACGATCACAATTACGTTTACATCTTCTCTAGTTATGGAAATCACTTACAACCGAGTGATTTGATATTATTAGAATCTGAACTATTTTTTCTTTTAGACACGAATTCTTGTTTAGATTTGCATTATAAACTCAAAATGATCTTATAAATTCATGGAACTTCAAAGTTATGTTCAATGGTTGTATATGTATAAATGGTGGATTCCTTAGATGGCATAAGAATCTTTTGCTTGTAAACTACACTCCACTCTACATACATTATTCATGTATTTAGAATTTCATTTTTAAGGAGATTTTAACATAAAATTGTATTATTTTCACAAATTGAATCACAAAAATGCTACTATCTAATTAAGTTTCAAATTATAAATTTTGGATTAGAACTTAGAATAAACTATTAAATACATTTTTGTGTGACCAATTAGAAATTGCCAAATGTCCCGATTAGAAAAATTTTGTGATTTTTTTTCCTTTTAATTGAAAAAAAAACACAGAAAAAGTGATGATGAGTTGATGACTATGAATCATCGATCAGGTATAAAAAGGAGTGAAAAAAAGATAGGAGAAATTTGCAGTGGTGCCCCCCAAAATCCCCACAATTGATTTCAGGAGATCTTGAAAGGTAGTCCTTTGTTTCTCCTGATCAACATGTCCTTTTGACCTGCTTTGACCGTATACCAATATTCCCTATTGGCCAATTAGAAAGAAACAAGAAATGATGTGTGGGGTCCACTGTTCTTTAACCCTATAATGCTGCTCCTGGAACAACACACATCCGCACATACGCTTTCACTTTTCCCATAACCCTTTTTCTTTTTCCTTTCGCTTCAACCTCTTCAAGACTCTAGACTACTACTTCAGCATAAAGCAGCTCGTCCTGATTGGCGATTGGGTAACGCGTTTTCTGTTTGAAGAAAACAAAGAGTTTTGTGGGACCCACAGTAAAGGCTTTGAATTTATGTTTACATGAATCGTTGACTGCTATCTTGAATTCTGGAAAGGTTAAAGAAAAGTCGTCGGAGTCTACCATTAAAGATTTTAGGTTTGAGTTTTCCAATTACCTTATATTTCGTGGGCCTACTATTAAAGACTTTCGATATGAGTTTACATGAATTGTTTTGAAGACGCCAACGAAAACAGTAAAGTTAGAGAAAAGGTATGAATGCATTAATTTTTTTAATTACTCCACTGCTAGTAAAACACGTGCACTGTGCACATGATGAACGTGTATTCATGCTCGTAACTCTGTCAAGAAAAATAATAAATGAATGTACTTATTGAAGTTGGTTATTTTTGAATTTTATAGTATGAGTTTCCCAACATTATAGTTAAATTCTACAATCTATTTATACTTAATTAAATGTTTATTGTATAGAAAGTTTGTTAGTTAGTAAAGTGACCTTGTTTGAAAAAATATTTAAACATTTAATTACACATTCTTTTAATTGTTTATGTTGATACGATGCTATTAAAATGACATAAAGATTGAATTGAACATTTGAGATTATTAATTATAACACTAGGAGGTCACTCAAAAGTAGACCATTGTTTATAATTAATGACATTAAAGGGACTTATCAACATTTTTGTTTAATATTATTGTATATCCAAAGATAACATGTATGTTGACTATAATATGATTGATTGTCCATTATGGTGAATTTTATTGGCATCATTATAAGTTACAATTATGTATTTAAATATCACATAAAGGAGAATTTAAATACATAATCAAAGGTATTATTAGTTTGAATTCATTTAGGTCTACTCAAACATTAATGTGTGGGCTATGTGTTGAATTTTCAGCATATACTAATTTGTTCGCTTTAGGAAATGACTTGATCAAGTTTAATGGTCTCAATTATGTGAATTGGTTCGAACAAATCTAATTCCAATTAGGTGTAATGGATTTAGACTTGGCCATAGTTTCAGACACAAGGCCTGCAACTATAACTGAGACTAGTTCGAAAGCTGACAAGTCATATTATGAAGCTTGGAAACGATCTAACAAGTTGAGTTTGAATTTGATTTGAATGACAATCACAAAAAATGTGAAGCCATCAATGCCTAAGACGGATAATACAAAGGAGTTCATGTTGAAGCTTAAGGAATACTCCCAATCTGATATAGCTGACAAGTCCATATTGGGGACTTTAATGAGTGAGCTAACGACCAAGAACATTAACTGATCATAACCCATTCACGATCATGTAACTCATATGTCAAACCTAGCTGTAAAGTTGAAATCTATGGGTATGGAAGTAAGTGAGTCCTTCCTTGTACAGTTCATTATCAACTCACTTCCTCTAGAGTTTGACCAGTTCTAAGTTAATTATAACACCATTAAAGAAAATGGAACCTTCAAGAGATTAAGGCCATGTTGGTTCAAGAGGAAGGATATTGACGAAAATGAAGGAGTACTCCGTTCGTCTCACATTTCACAAGGAGCTAGTAGCGGCAAGAACATACCAAGAAAGAAAGGCAAAGATAAAGACAAAGCTCTTAGCAAAATTAATGAGGGCCGAATCCATAAAGATAAGAGGTGTCACTTCTGCAAGAAGTCAGGTCACTTTAAGAAGGATTGTCCTAAAAGAAAGGCTTGGTTCGAAAAGAAAGGTACATACTATGTCTCAGTATTTTTTGAATCAAATCTTATTGAAGTGCCTAATCATACCTGGTGGTTAGATTCTGGTGCAACTACTCATGTGTCACATGTTAAACAAGAATTCCTTTCAATCCAAACTATAAACAGAACTGAAAAGTTCTTATATATGGGGAACAGAATGAAGACACGAATAAAAGAAATTGGGACATACATATTGATCTTGGACATTGGGTATTACCTGGATCTAGAACAGTGTCTTTATATTCCTGAATGTGCTAGGAATTTAGTTTCTGTTTCAAAGTTAGATGATGTAGGATTTCAATTTAAGATTGGAAACGGTGTGTTTTCTTTATATAAACATAAGTACAATTATGGTTATGGAACTTTAATTAATTGTTTATATCGTTTCAATCTTGATGTTGCTTTTGCTGAATCTCTATTTCATGTTGACAATATTATAGGAAGTAAACGTAATGCATAAAATGAATGTTCTATTTTTTTGTGGCATAAAAGATTAGGTCATATATTCAAGGAAAGAGTACAGAGGTTGGTGAAAAATGAAATCTTACCTCAATTGGATTAAGCTAACTGAGATATATATGTGGATTTCATTAAAGGTAAGCAAACTAAACATATATCAAAGCATCTAGCCATAAGAAATAATGAATTACTTCAATTAATACACACTAACATCTGTGGTCCTTTCGACGTTCCTTCTTGGGGCGGTAAAAAATATTTTATTACCTTTACTGATGACTTCTCAAGATATGATTATATTTATCTGCTGCACAAAAAGTCTCAGTCTGTGGACATCTTAGAGGTGTTCGTTAATGAGGTAAAAAAGCAGTTAGATAGAAAAGTAAAGATAGTGACGTCTGACAGAGGTAGTGAATATTATGAAAATTTTGATGAAAGTGGACAATGTCCAGGTCCATTTGTAAAGTTTCTTGCAAGTCGAGGCATATGTGCACAATTCACAATGCTTGGCACACCATAACAAAATGGTGTAGCCAAAAGACAGACTTACTATTATAGACATGTTTAGAAGTATGTTAAGTTATAGTACTGTACCATTATCATTATGGATGCATGATTAAAGACCGCTTCGTATCTGCTTAATAGGATTCCTAATAAAGCAGTTCCTAAGACGCCTTATGAACTGTGGACAGGAAGGAAACATAGTTTACAACACCTTCACATTTGGAGTTGTTTGGCAGAAGTAAGGTTGTATTCCACATGAAAAGAAGCTTGATGCGAGAATTGTTAGTGATAATTTCATCGGCTATCCTGAAAAGTCAAAGGGGTACAGATTTTACTGTCCTAACTATAGTACGAGAATAGTTGAGTCCAGTAATGCTCGGTTTATTGGAAATGGTCACTTTAGTGGGAATGGAGAACCACGAAAAGTTGATATAAGAGGAATAATAACTGGAACAACAAATTAATGTTCCAATTCTACAAATTAAACATATTAATGAAGAACCAGCTAATAATGTTTAAGTTACAAATGAGAATGAGTAAGTGATGCCACAAGAAGTAACATTACGAAGGTCTGTAAGGCAGAGAAGACCAGCTATTTCGAGTGACTATGAAGTTTACTCACTTAAACATGAATGTGACTTGAGTATTGATGAGGATCCAGTCTCGTTCAAACAAGCCATGAAATGTAACAATTCTGAAAAATAATTCAATGCTATGAAAGAAGAGTTGAAATCAATGAATGACAACAAAGTCTAGGAATTAGTTAAGCTACCAAAAGGTACAAAGCAAGCGGGTTGTAAATGGGTCTTTAAGACCAAACGTGACTAACAAGGCAACATTGAAAGGTATAAAGCCAAACTTGTTGCCAAAGTTTACACTCAAAAGGATGTCATTGACTATAAAGAGACCTTCTATACAGTTTCAAAGAAGGACTCCTTAAGAATTGTTATAACTCTAGTGACTCATGATTTAGAGCTTCACTAAATAGACGTAAAGAGTGCCTTTTTAAATGGTGACCTAGAAGAAGAAGTGTACATGGATCAACCATAAGGTTTTAAAACTATAGGAAAGGACAAGTTAGTGTGTAAATTAAAGAAGTTAATATATGGACTGAAACAGGCTTCCCTACAATGGTATCTTCAGTTTAATGATATCATTACGTCTTACGGTTTTGTAAAGAATACTATTGATCGGTGTATTTATATAAAGATCAGTGACAGCAAGTTCATTATATTAGTCCTATATGTTAATGATATCCTTCTCGCTGCTAATAATATGGTTTTGTTATATGATGTAAAGAATTTTCTCCCTAATAATTTCGAAATGAAAGATATGGGTAAACATCCTATTTGATAGGAATTGAATTATTCAGTGATAGATCACAAGGATTGTTAGGATTGTCGCAGAAAGGTTATATCGAGAAAGTATTAGAAAGATTAAAAATAGAAAAGTGCTTCATATAGATAGTTCCAATTCAGAAAGGGGACAAATTTAGTCAAATGCAATGTCCACAAAATGATTTGGTATGTAAGAAAATGGAGTCTATTTCTTATGTGTCAGTAGTTGCGAGCTTAATGTATGTTCAAACATGCACTCAGTCAGATATCAGTTTTGCTGTTAGAATGTTAGGTCGATATCAAAGCAATCCTGGAATAGACCACTGAAAAGCTACAAAGAAAGTTCTTAGATATTTACAAGGCATAAAGGACTATATGCTCACATTTAGAAAATCAACCCATCTCAAAGTGATAGGTTATTCGGATTAAGACTATACTGGTTTTGT
>JAOTAY010000003.1:31411372-31431275 GCA_025629805.1 Erythroxylum baracoense | reverse complement strand
CCATAACCCTTTTTCTTTTTCCTTTCGCTTCAATCTCTTCAAGACCAAGACCACGAAGTAAAAAACAGATTTTTAAATATTTTTTTTAAGGTTATGTGATTAGTACTTTAAAGAGAAACGACTATTCCCAACAAGCTAACAGGGGCTTGTGATGATTAGGCCTATGGTTTTTTTTAATGCAGATAACCCTAAGCATGTGAGGACTGTGGTGAGCTCAGTTCATGGACATAGAGCTTTCATATACGTCTGTTTAGTACACAGCATGTTGAATTAGCTGACAACTCATTTTATTAGTAGTTAATTGATCACTAATTAATTATATTAGTTGATTTTAAAAATATTTGATAAAATTAACTATTTAATATTAGTTTTTGATGTGTAAAATAATTTATGAGAGCATGATTTAAAAAAAATTATAAGAGTATGAATATTATATTTTTTAATATTTTATTGAATATTTTTACAAGAATTTAGATTTAGATATTTAATTTTACAAAAATTAAGTTTATAACTTTAATAAAAAATATAATAATAATAATAATACTAATAATAATAATCTAACGTTAAATTCTCTATTAATATGAATGATACAATGAGCTACAACATATTAGTAATTTTATTATTTAATAAATTAAAAATATTTATAATTATAGTACGACATATAAGATATATAATAGTTATATTATAAAAATATTAATTTGATGTGACTCTTTATATTCAAAATTTTAATATTATAATATTTTAAAATGTAAACTAAGATTAAAAAATTTAATTAACCCCTTTATTATATTTTTCTAAACTTAACATAATTGTACGATAAAAAAAAACCTTAAAAACACAGAAAAATAGAGAGTAAAATGAAGAACAATACTATCGTTAAACAAACAGCTAATTCTAAAACTACTCTTATAGGAGTTTTAAAAATCAACTTGTTGGGGGTTTATTCTGGTCTCACCTTAACATGGAACGTAATAGTAGAAGTGGAATTAGTAATCTAACATTCTTTCTTCCTCCGAGATATCGTTGATTGAGATATCCAGCTACAACATGTTTATATGAAAAAGAATCAGAGTACCGACGGATTGGCTAATCTAGCATCGCTTTTAAGTTCAGGACTGCTCATTCTTCAAATTCCTCCGGTGAAAAGTAAGGAAACTATCCAAAAGGATTTGCAAAGAGTGTTATATTGCATAGAACTGCGCTAGTGTTGTGTTAGCCTTCTTTCCTTTGTAAAAAAAAAAATCAATTTGTTGAGTTTAAATAAATTAATCAATTAGCTATTAACTAAATACATTAATAACCTTTTAAAATATAAAAAAGTTAACTTTTAGTCAATAAATTAAAAAACAACTGATAAGTTGTTTGCTAAACACCTCTACAGAAAGGTTTTAAGGTATAAGAACAGCTTCTTTATAAGATTTAAATGCGTGTTATAAAAGTAATGATATAACAAAGTTGAGGGTTTCTATGTTTCTGATCTTACACAAACATGTGAAGCTCTTCCGGTTAGCAGCAGTTTTACCCTACTTGCTCAGCTGATCAGCTCCTTTTTCAGTTTCAGGAGCTTTTCACGTTCAATCTGAACTGGAAATGAGCTACTTGGACTATATATGTGTATCATTATATAGAACTGGCTACGGAAGAAAAGTCAAGGATTTATCGATCAAAATGGCTTACATTAACGGGGTTTCGATCAAATCCAGACAATTGTTTGTTATGTGACTTTCAACTAATTAATGAAACTGATATCGACAGATACAAAGACCTGCAGAGATTTTTCATTGCTCATAATATCAAACATTGGATTGTGTGCTTTCGGGTTTGACCCTGAGCTTATGGGACTCTTTTTCTTTCTCCTCTCTTTTTCAGGCAAAAAAGCTTTTCACGGACACTGAATCTGTGACCATGAATCACCTGGGCTGTCCATTAGATAAAGCAGGTTACAAGATGGATAGGCGACATGTAATGTAACTCCTAGGTTGTCAGAAAAAAAAAAGAAAAGAAGAAGAGGGTATGTGTTAATTTTCTTACAGGACCTCCATTTCCAAGAAGAAGAAAAGCTTGTCATGTGATGGGAAATCAATCTTAAAGAAAGTAATAACCTGCGCTGAGCGTCAGCCTCAGCCTGAGCGTGAGCGACCGAGACCATCAGGTGAAGCAGGAATTATTCCTGAAAGCAACTATCGATAATATTCTCTGTAAAGAAACATCAAATCATCATCAAAAACCCTAATAAAGAACCCTAGAAAGTGGTAAGAAGATAAGCATCAACCTAAAAGTACCTTGGCTTACACGCGAGAGTACCTGAATCTTTGTGAATTACGATACAAAACCTTGAGGCTTCAAAGTTAACAACAAGCTAAACTATAATAAGATGAAGATAAACCTGCAAAATATGTTCATATCATGTGCTAATACACATGGGAACATATGCTTGGCTCCTCATACGCCATCCACGGAGGCCATAGATGCTCCGATGAGCTCTGCAAATGGCATACAGGGAGCCAGGCACATTCGATCTGTATACATGATATATAATAATACATAGCATGCACATATAAACATATAAATGAGTACTTTTTTTTTAATGAATACATGAAAACTCTAGCTAGACATGCATATGTACGGGAACTACTAGCTGCTAGATATCATCTTCTCGAAGGACGATCATCATCTGATGATCTTGAAGTAGGGTTGAGAGAAAGAGAGGGAAAGGGAGAGAGAGGGAGAGGGAAAGGGATTGACGAAGAAGGTGAGAAGGAGAGGAATTTTTATTTATGGAGGAGATTAAATAGAGGGATCTATGGAAAGCAGAAACTGGGTCATAATCAAATGGAGGCTTCAAGCCCCACAAAACCTTATGATTTGGCACAAAACAAGCAAACCAGTGGCTAAACTTATGGAGGTTTGGCTAAATTTATGGGGTTGTTTTGAGAGGAAAAGAAGGAAAAGGTGTGAAGATATGGACATGGTTGCAACCACAAGCTTGCAACTAAATATAGACACCACCACCCCCACATCATCATCATCGTCATTAGAGAGACAGGAAATGAGTGTAGGGTTGGGTTACTAAACCACTCAATTTCCTAAGCTAACCCTCTGTGGTGGTTTTGAAATCTCCTTTTCTAGGTGGTAAAGCAAAGGTTGCTTTTCTCCTCTGAAGCTCACTTTGTCTGGGAGTGCTTGGAAACACATGGATTCTCTCTATCTCTACTTTCTCTTATTCTCCTTTTATTTAAGATAAAGTGAAAAAAGGAACCAAAAAAAACAATTTTATGTATATCACCATTTTTATTATTCATCTTTTTCTTTATTGCTTCCTTCTGTAATCTCTTTTTTCCTCCTCAAATAATGTAATTTATACTTTTCACTGATTTATGAGTATTTTCATATTAAAAATCTTTAGTTTATGGTCATATGATATGTCATCATGCATATGATAATGGTAATTAAGGTAAATAATATCTTTAGTTAAAACTAATGTTTTAAAGATCAAATCAGTTTAAGTTGTTTACTAGTGAAAACTTTGCTCCGGTTAATTTTTTTATTTGATTTTGTTTAATAATTTTTATTGTTAAAAATCGATAAATTTATTAATTAATTGATCAATTTTTGTAAACTAATCAATTTTATTAATTAATTGATCAATTTTCATAAGTTAATCAATTTTTATGAACCAAAAATTAATTTTTATTTAACAATCTCATTTTTTAATTAAACTTTAAATTTTTCGATAAGAAGAAAAAATCTTTTTAATTAATTTTTAAATTCTTTAATTTTATTAAATCTTTAACTAATTATACGATAGTATAATAGCAAATAAGCTAACCCTTTTAAATTTTAAATTTTTTATCTTATGAGCTTAGCTTTGGTTCTAGTTTTGAAAAAATTGGGTAAAACCATGAACAATGTTTGAGGAATCTGAAGAAGATCCATCTCTATCTCATAGGTTTTGTTTCCTCTTCTGGTTGGATACGTGTCTTGTTCTTATTTTGCAGTAACTTTTGGATTACATTATGAATGATTCTTCTGGCTAGCCAGCTGTTCGATCAATAGCTCCATTTGCAATTGTCACACGACCATGTAACCAAAAATTTTCAATGATTCTTACAGTCTTATTTGTTGAATGTTCTACGAATAGTCAGTGTCTTTGTAAGAATCTTATATTTTCTTCTTCTTTTATTTTTTTTTTGGTTAAGAAGGGCCACCAATGGAATTTTAGGGTTGACATCAAAAACAAAAGTTGTCAGGTTCGTCGTGTATGTCTCCCTGTCTTTCGTTTCAGATCTGAAAACATAGATTCTTTGGATGGATTTTTGAGGGCATATGAAGTTCAAGACCATGTTGCTTCATGTTCACATATAAACCAAGGAAGTGCTGCAATTTGGTATTCCATTTGCGAATATGTATTGTTATTTGTTAATACTAAACACTTAATTTTATGAAATATTTTTAACTAAATAATTGATGTTACCGTTAGTCAAATCAATTATCTCTAAGTGGGTTGAACATTCAATTGCTAAGATCTTGCTTTAAGATTAAACTTAAAAAAAAAGATAGCTTCTTTAAAAAATAGTACCTGTATATTAATTTTTTAAGAGGAAACTTGTCATCTTAGAGGAATTTATTCAAAGGCTTATAGTCAATAACTAATCTCGGAAAAAGATATCATTTATGTTCATTTAGTAATGATATTGAAGTTAATTACTTGTAATTATAATTTAACAAATGGTGTTTATTAATTTTTATTTAATAAAATTTATTTTAATTATTATCAATTATAACACTTTTTTATTACTAAATCAACCCAAAGTAATAATTCCTTTCAAGCTAAGCAACAAATTAGTGAATAAACCCAAATGAGTACTTAGAAGTGAATTTGAAGAGAAATGGTTTACTTTCTAAGAGTTTTGGGACCCAACTAAAGTAAAGATCTACAAAATCTTTGATAAAGCAAGATTTGATGATTTAGCTTTTATGGGAACTATTTGTATGATTATGAAAGAAAGTTCAAAGCACATATGGTACCAAGTTGAGGACCAAAAACTAAAGAATGACATAGGAAGCTGATATACACTCAACAGGTGTTTTGATCCCTAGCCATTCAACACCTATACACCCTTGTGCGGGTCTATATTAATATAAGAGACAAAGATATGCTCCCAAGTCAAGAATGAAAGGCCACCATAAGCCTATCTCTCATGTCATTATCCTTTTGACTACATCTATAAATTTTCTTCAGATTTATACCTTGCCTTTTCTTCATGTTATACCTTTTAATTTTTATATATTTTTTAGGAAATTAGTTTTTAATATTAAAAAATTTTAAGTTATTTGTAAGGTTAAAGGTGTAAAACTCTTATGTAATTTAAATTTTTTTGAAAAGCTCTCCTAATATTTAAAATTAAAAAAATATAGTTTTCAATATTCTAGAAAAACCCCATCTTTTATATTTTGATTAAAAAATAATGATGGACATCAAATGTGGACCAATCAAATGCTAGTTATATAATGATTAAATCCAACTTTTAAATTTGAACAAAACTAATCAAAATCAACTCAATTTAATAATTTATTAAAGTTATTTTAAATTATTAATTTAAGTCTAATTTAATTAGTTTGAATCTGATTAAGAACTAAGTTGGGATGTTATGTCAATAACATTTGATTAGTTTATGTATGATATTCATACTGTATGTGATTCGATGTTATTTTTTAACTGAATTTAAGAAGTAAAATTTTCCTTACAAAATTTTAAAATTTAGAGGATTTTTCTAAAGTTTTTTAAACTATAAGAAATAATTTTGTCTTTTACCCTTATTTATAACACAAATTTTCAATAATAAAATAATTAAATTCTTTACCATAAAAATAATTTTAAGAATATTTAACCTTCCATTGTTCTAACTTAGATTACAACTCCTTTACTACTGCACCGGTAAATTGTTGTACCACTTATTTAACTCTCGTGATGTTTTATTTTCTAAAATTTGTTAAAATCTGACTGAAAAAGTTTAGATTTATATGATTTGGATCAATTATGTTGCGGATTTGAGTACCTTTTAGAAAATATTGAATTCTCTCTTCCATCATGAATTATTATGAAGATATTCATCGAAAAGTCAAGAACTTTAATGCATAAAGCTCCTTACTTTATGATAGTCGAAAGAGGGACATCAATTGTACATAACTTTTTTTTTAATATTTTTACAAAGAGTCCGTTTTTGTGATTCAATTGTGTAATCTTCCAATTACAAATAAGCAACCTTGCTAGTTCCTCCAAAGTTTGAACGAATTATTATCAAAATGCAAATTTGAGAAAGAGCAATTCAAAGAGGAGTAACTCATTGTCTGAATGGCTCATGGAAAGTAACAAAATTTTGATGATAAAATAAACCACTAGCTTTGTGCATAAAGCCCTAAATTAGCGGACGATTGTATCGTATATCATGTCAAGACTAGTAAGAGATTCATAATCATCACTGAAAAAAAAATTCCACTTATAAGTTGTCTTTGCTAGTGGATGAGTTGACAGGACTCTGTCTCGTTTCATTTCTTTGTACTTAAGGTTTCTTTGTTCTCAACTTGTTCTTTTGGACCTATATGCTTCGCCTTCCAAAATGAAGTCGACAGTACTGTTCTTGTCATATGAAAATTTCCAATCCTATTTTTTGTCAGATTCCCATAAATATTGTCATATATTATGTCAATAGTTTTTGAAATCACAAACAATACAGATAATTACAAGCAAATTGAATAATAAAATATAATATAACTGTAATTATAACTATAATTCGTACGGTAAGATTAAAAATGAATTATTAATTATTTGTTTTGATGTGAGTATGAATTAAAAAATTATAACTCATATTAGAATCTTATAAATATGAACAATCTCGAGTGTTAACAAATTTAACTAAGCAAATATTAACACTTATGTGAGGTCCATATAAGTGTTAATACAAAAAACATTAAATCTTTTGTTTTATTTACTCTGTCTCAATTCTGTTCTATTAAATCTTATTCAAATATTTATGTGAGGTCTATATAAATATGTGGATGAGATTTAATAAAATATGATAAAAACATCATGACTGAAACTGAGGATTTGATCCTACTCAAAAGACTAGCCAGAAAAAAAAGTATGTACTATGCATATATATGCATGTTTCACAAAAAACCAACATAAAAGTTAAAGCTCACGGACAAAAATTGATGACAAGAAATGTCATCGGGGAGACTAAAAAGCAAATGAACTTAAAGGAAACCAAAAAAAGAAAGGAAATACTCTTCAATTCCATCGAGATTTTAATAATTACGATACACCAACAAATGATATACTTAACACTGTCTTCCAAATCAGACCAAAAATTAAATCGATAAGATAAAAAATTTAAAGTTTAAAAGATTCAATTAGTATTATATTGTCATAAAACGGTTAAATATTAAAATTAAAAATTTTGAAAAATGATTGAGGAATACTATTTTTATACATCGAAAAATTTAAAGTTTAATTAAAAGAGAAATAATTAAATAAAAATTAATCAGTTTATTTTGATGTTTATAAATTGATTAATTTTAAAAAAAATCAATTAATTAATAAACTGATTAATTTTTAATAACAAAGATTATTAATCTAAATCAAATCAAAAAGTTAAAAATAAACTAAAATATTAGTTGGTTAAAGATTTTCATTATTATCCTGCCGAATTGGTGGTTTGATACTTAAAAAACCGAGTAAGTCCACTTGGAATGCAACAAAACATGAGTAAGAAGTGATGTGTGCATGCCGGTGATAAAATATATATAAAAAGAAAAGAGTATTAAAGAAAGTGGTGAGAAGGTGAATAGAGAGAGGGATCGATCTTCCTTCTGTGTCTTTGAAAAGGCTGCAAGATTAAGAAGGTGGTCGAATTTGTTTTCATTATTGTATGTAGAAAATGGTAAACGATCCAAAAAGAAAAAAGGAAAGATGGTTGAAAGATGTTTATTAAAATCGGAAAAGAATAAACATTTTTTAAAATCTTTTATCGTGTATAGTGTTGGAAGCAACAAGTGTGGGAATCGTTGTGTCAGAGATTATACTTACGGGTCTTCCACTCTGTTTGTATGTATCTAAGTGTCTCTCCTGGTTTGATATTCTACTGATCATCGTCATCTTTATCGTGATCCGACCCTAAGCAAACCCTTTTATGCTCTGTATCTATATATATACATATATTCTAATATACATGTATGTATGTATAGTAAGCAAAATACAAATAGAACTCAGTTTCTTGGACTCAGGCAAGCTTGACAGGCCATTTTTGTAGCCTTTCTCTTCTTCTATACGCCTCGAACTGCACACTCGATGCAACACATTCACGCACACACATATTCACAAACTCACCCACAACCCACATATTGTGATGATGAGAGCAGGCAGGTCTCAGACCTGTCATGTGCCAGCCAGCTTCCGCACTTCTTCTGATCTGTTTCATCCTTAAAAAAAAGGTTTATAAACTTGAGAGCTCTTTAATTTAAATTACTTTACTTAACATCTTAATTATTCTATAATCGTTATAATATTGTAATTATGGTCCAAAGTTCAAACACTTATTTTAATTTATTATAATTTATTGAAAATTTTTGAAATCTCAAAAAATTCTAATTAATATTTTACTTAATTTATAAAAAACAATTGTTTCAATATTAAATCATAGTATTGAGACTGGAATTTGAATTTGAATTTTAATTTATTATCAAAATTTTAATAAACCCAAAATATTTTTATTATCATCTTACTTTTATTTATTGAGGGTGAGTCTATTAGTTGCTCCTTTGTAATCATTAGGTTACAATTTTAAGTCAAATAAACAACCTCTTTATATATCACTCTCCCTAAAACTTCCACAAAATAAGGACTTTGTGACAAGTAGGAGTGACTTAATTAGTTTCAATTCCTCATTTAAGGCTCTCTTTTATAGAAGAATTTGAGTTTGAGTCACCAACAAGGAGGGAAGAAGATGAATTTTTCCTATTGATAATCCTCTAGCCTCTTGGGCATGCTCCTTGGTCGGATCAATTGTGGACGTCTCGCTTCTAGAGATAATGTGAGAGTTGAAACTACTAGGGAACTTGGGGCTGATGAGAACCTGATGCTGAATAAGGTCAGTGATCAATCAGCAGCTGACCAATTAATATGTAACGACTTCTTGTGCGCAGAAGTGTACAAGCTTCGTAAGAATCTGAAGAACTTTGGGGTTTCAAATTTACCTCCTCTATAACTCTTGAGGTGGGGTCTTAAGAGTTTAGATTAGTCCGATAAAACTAGGATACCTAATATATATAAAAAACGGAACTTTGTGTACAGATTACGTTAACTTTTTTACTTTTCTATATTACATTATTATAATTATAGCCTAAACTATCACTTCAATTAATTTATTATAATTTTTTAATAAACTCAAATTTTCAAAAATAAGTTAATTGACACCTTAAATAATCGTTTAATTACAATATCGTTGTTACGGTCCAAACTCTCATTTTAATTTAGTATAATTATTTTAACAAAATTTTAGCTTTTCAAAATATTTTAATTAACATTTTGCTTAATTTATACAACTTAAGCATAGTGGATTTAATCATAATATTAACAGAAGACTTGATAGGATTATATAACAAGAACTTCTTCATTACCAACCCTTTTGAAGTTAGGTTGTATAATGACCAACCAAGTTCATCACACATATTCCAAGAGACCAGGAACTGAGGTTAGGTAAAATTATTTTTAAAAATTCAAAATTTATATTACTCAGTAAAATTATTTTTAAAAATTCAAAATTTATATTACTTGTTCTGTATGTATATGGTGTGTGCCATATATATATATATATATAGAGAGAGAGAGAGAGAGAGAGATACTCATTACTCCTCGAGAAAAGCTAACGAAAAAAAAAAACACGCATGTTGTTATGTTAGTGATGTTGTACTCTTTCCCATACATTTAATGTTGTTCTTCTCTACTTTTGAGAAGCATTTAGTAGTTCCATGTATAATCCCCGCCGTTTCTCTTAGTCAGCTCTTTTGTGTGTTCGAAACCCTACTTTGTTCTTGGCTCACATCAAAACACTGTAAGATCATGTGTACAAAGCGTGAAGAGTTGGTGCTGTGAATGTCGAAACCCTAGCTTGGTTGCTAGCTAGCTAGCTTTGTCTTGTAGTTTCGTAGGGATTTACATATACAATAAATTAGTGTTTTAGAAAGTAAAGAAAAGTAATGAAAGAGGTGAGTTCGAATTGAAAATTAAAATATTATTTGATTTTAATTTAACTTTTTTATTAATTTTTAAATTATAAAATTTGCCAAATTTATATTAAATTTAAATTTAATTAATACTTTTAATCGAGTTGAGATGAAATCAAGCTAATTTATCATGCATTCTTAATGGTTTGAAATAATTAAACATATCAAATGCCTCTTAATTAAGAAAAAAAAAGGATTACAAGTTTGTCGTGGCTCCACTAAAAAACATGCTCAGTTTGTTCAAGTTTTGAGGTTTTCAAAGAAAAGTGAAGAAGAAAGCTGTTAGATTAGACTCGGTTTGTGCTTTTGCAAGCAAGAGGGTAGGTTATTCAGAATGACTAGAAAAAGCATGACAATCAGAGTACTAGGTCGTAGGGTTTCATTCAATTTAAAGCTCATTTTTTAAATTTAAAATATAAAGTAAGTAAATATAATCGTCAACAAAAACAATACCTAATAAAATACATATAAAATATGGTAAAAATTATCATTACGAGATAAAATATGTAAATAAATATACAAATTAGGATAAAAGAGAGACAACTAAATGCTATTCCAAATCAATTTTGATATTGTTTCATAATATTTAATTTGAAAATAATATGAAACTTGACATTGAGTTGATTATCATATCCTTAACATCTTCTTCTTTCAATTTTAGATGTTAAATATTTGACAAATAGAGTCTGTAAATAATTCATTGCAGGAAGACAATTGATTACTAAAATAAATTCACCTGCATATAAATCCACAATATGATTAAGAAGTCATGACATATAAGGATCAAATTTAAGTATTTCGACTAAAATTAACTTTAAGTAGCAATAATCCGAGTCTTTTCCATCTTAACCTTGCATTTTAATAGAATTTTTATTAGTGATGTCAATGGGCCGATCGGGCTTAGGCCGCTCTTGGCTCAACGCATCTTTAGCATTTTTTTAAAAAAATTAAAAAACAATATTATTTTTGTCATTCCGGTCGGCCCATGGGCTGGGCCTGGCAATCCCATGCTCGGTCCAACCTTGATCTGTGGTCTGGTCTGATCAAACTAGTTTGATTCGTAACCCACCCATGATCGGGTTAATCCGAGCCAAAATCGAATTGGGCCAAGGTGGGTTGAATGAGCCAGGTTAAAATTAACATCCTTAATTTTCATCAGGTGATTGTTGTTGTTGCTCTTGAATCTTTTCCATGAATAAAATAATTTGATTGTAGAGAAAATCTGGCAAGGAAAAATTATGCAAATCCTACTCTAAGGCCAAGTGGAGGAGATCATATTTCCTATTTCAATTATAGTGTTCTTATTATATTTTATCCCCTTATAAATTTATGGATGAGATTTAACAAATCAGAGTTGAAAAAGAGTAGCTAGAATAGAGGAGTTGATGGCCAAGTAGAGGCCCCTTGTTTTTAATATTATAATCATTGTAAAATAGCTATTTTTCGGAGTTATTTAATTGTTAGAATAAAATTTTTAAAGAGTTTCTTAATACCAAAGGTTATAATTTCAAATGGTAATAAAAAATTCTTAGAATTTACCTAAAAGTTAATACTTAGTTAGAAGTCAAAACACATTTAAATTTGTAAATACTAATTAAATTTAATTTTTCATTTAATTTTTAAATTATTAAATAATTTATTTAAAATATATAATTTACAAATTTTACTTGTTTACTTAATGATATATAAAAATATATATTTTTGGTATCACCCAAAAAAAGAAAAAGAGGACATGACACTTGGCTTTTCTTTAATAGGCAAACAAACACTGAATGTGATAGGTCAGTGAAAAACAAAGGACCATGTGTATAGTGTCTCAGTAAAGTACAGGTTTCAAATTTAAAAGCTAAAAACAAAAATAATAATTAATACATATGACCCTTTATTATTTATATTTTATAAGGCCATCCGAATTTTCTTTTTCTTTTTTTCTTTTTTTGAGAAGAAATATTGCCCGTAATTTCAGAAAATTCAGTAACAACCAAACATGTCTTTGAATACTATCAACAACAATAATAACAAAAATAAAAATTATTCTAATTTTGGTAAGATTTAATAATATGCAACTTTATGAAATTGCTTTGACACCATTTTCACTATTTTACATCAACTCTTCATTAATACCAACTTCATGGACCTTCAGGGAATGATCACAAACAGCCCAATGAACACCAACTTTATAGATTTGCAAGGAGTTTTGTTGAGAAGGCCCGAAAAAGTTTACATAATCGTCAAAATAGGCTTAAAAATCTACACCGATAATGCCCGCTTGCTCGTAATATAAGATATTCAAAAAGCCTACCGAGTAGGGAGGTAAACCGCACAAACGGTGGCCGATCATAGTCGCAAGTTTCTAAAGTTCATTGCAAAGGGCCTAGTGATGTTGATACAAATATGATGTGAAGTTGGAAATAATTGTAAAGCAATTGCGTATGCTCCAATTTACAAGGGAATCAAGGGATGAGGAATGAACCTTGATGAATGAATGACAGAATAGAATAAGGTCTTACAATGTCAATCCCATTGTCATAATCTGATCCAACAAAGTTGCCACATTAGACATTGTTGGACGGTCACTGGGATTCTCCCTCAAAGCAAGTTCAGCTACATCTGCAAGTTTAAGGAGAGGTTCTACGTTTCGAGGTAGAGCTACATTCCGGTCGATAATGGCAGCTGCTCTTCCTCTTCTGACCAAAGGCAATGCCCATTCGACCACACCGGCAGGTGTGCAATTCCGGTCGTATGCTTTCCGTCCACTTAATACCTCTAGCAGAACAACTCCAAAATTGTACACATCACTCTTCATATCTCCATTTAAATCCCTGTCATTAGCACTTAGAAGTCCAAAATCTGCAATTCTTGCTCCCCAATCAGAGTCCAACAGAATGTTTGAGGTCTTCATATCCCGATGAATCACGGGCGGTGTCACTTCACTATGAAGGTACTCCAATCCTCTTGCAGCCCGCAATGATATCTTCAACCTCAAGCTCCAATCTAGAGGAGAAAGGTCACCATGAAGATGGTCATGAAGTGTGCCATGAGGCATGAACTCATAAACCAGCAACCTCTCTCCCATTTCAGCACAATAGCCTAACAAGTTTACAATATTACTATGTCTTATGCTGCACAAAATATCTAATTCTGCTTCAAATTCACGACTGTTAGTGTGAATTATTGTGGCAGCATTAGCCCTTTTCACTGCCACTTGCCTACCATCAGAAAGAACAGCCTTATAAACAAAACCAAAGCTCCCTCTTCCAAGCTCATTGAATTCCTTGAAACCATGTGTTGCATCTTTCAGTTCTGAAAGACGGAACACTTGTGCATCCCCAACATATGGAGTTAAAGATAGAACAGGTTGCGGATTGGGGTCAGGATCAGCCTCTGCAACTGGCTTTCCTACACAAAAACAGCAGCAACATTTTCGATTCTCTTCACCTTTAGTCTCCTTCCTAGGAAGAATGAACCATCCAACTGAAACTAACAAGCAAGCTGACACAAAAGAGCCAATGAAGATCACTAGTTTCTTTATATCTTGCTGCTGCTTCTGATGAGCCCTCACCGAAGAAGGAAGCCCGCAAACATCCCAGCAAGAGCTGTTCTGGCAAAGGGAACAAGCGGTGCATACCCTATCAGCATTTTCACTACATGTACTAGATCGAAAATAGCCCTGGGAACAATTTGTTCCACAAGGCAAGCAAATCTTCAACTCCTTTCTAACACATAGATTGGTTAACTCTGGCTCATTGAGAATGCTTGCATTGAAAGAGAACTTCCCAATGGGGCAGGAACCTGCAGAACATACTCCAGGACTGCATAACTGCAGAGGTGGGCTATAATCTGGTGATGATTGCCTGCGAACACTCCAGCAATCAAGCACCAAATCAACTTCTCTAATCCCACAAACAGTATAGTCTGACGAAGCCACAGCTATAAATCCAGAGCTCCTTGGAACCGAAGACGAATCGGCACTTCCCCAGCATTCGACTTCATGATTGTCCCTACGAATTCCGCAAAAGTGACGTGCACCTGCCGTTAAACTCACGAATTGGTTTGCAGCCAGATTAACACCAAATTCATTACTGTCCCCCCAGCATTTTACTTCACTGGATGCATTAGAAACCCCACAAACAGAACTTCTTCCTGAGGCTAAACTCACAACATCGACAGAAGTACCTGAAACTCCTAATTTAGCTGATCTGGGACCCCAACAAACAGCCCCACCTTCCTCACTAATGCCACAACTAAACCCATCTCCAGAAACTATCCTTCTAAGCATAAGATTCTCAAAATGCGAATCGCGAAAGGAATGAGAAGTTCCATTGAATTCCCAGCAATCTACATTCCCAAACTCTGACCCGGAATAGTAATATCCTTTAATAGCACAAGCATGATCTCTACCTACTGCGACTTGAGAATAAGAATTGCTCTGAAAAGTTCTGGGAACAAGATTTGTACCAGGGTTCGACAAATCAAAACAAAATGCCTGAGACAAGTTCGACGTAATGCCGCAAATAAGTCCCTCCCCGCCTGACAGAGAGGCCATCGGTGGGTGAGAGCTGAAGTGAGCCGACGCGGATGAGGCAGAAAAGTTATCACCTTTGTCCCAACAAATGATCTCTTGTTTCCCATCAGCATCAATCGCGCAGAAGAACCCATTTTCCCCAAACGCAGCTGCTATCGGACCCGAAGACCCGTACCCAAAAGCCGCAAACTGCAGACATGGAAGCACAAGAAGGAGAACGACGAGGAGAGAAACAGACAGGAATGGTGAGACTTTCATGTCAACGCCGTTGTCATAAGAATAGTAGTTGGAGATTGTTTGAGGAACTTGTGATGGTCATGAAGGCTTATGGACATTTTTATTACAGATTCAGATTTCAGACAGTTAGAAGTCAAAGGAAGGTGACTGTCTGAACCAAACGTACAGTTAGTTAATCCAAATAACTGTAATTTAAAAATCAGGAGGCCTAACTGCTTCAGTCCCTGTAGCTCTAGTTGACTACAAGTCCTAACTCTCTAGCATATCAATCCATGAAAATGCAAGGTTTTAAATTGCGGATCGCGATTTAGGGAATGATTCCAGGTGCAATTAAAGGCGAAATTGTGCTGCAATTCCTTTGAAAGGTTGAGCAGAACCAGGCTGTAACTAAGAGGACACAGGACAGGACACAGGTTAATGTTAACTAGGCCCTCAGGACTGCAACTTTGTTTCTCTGAGTCAAGTTGGTGAATAAAGAATTGTAAACCATATCAGGTTGAAGATACAATAAGAGAGTATTCTCATTACCAACCAGTGGACATCATCTGCTTATGACCATACAGCTCAACAAAGTTAAATAATTCACAAACATAAATACCAGAACGTGGGCTGTTCATGCACATGTTTTCTAACTTTCAGCTCCCATCAATGTGTGTTATTACAACTTATTGTAATTGCAGACACATCTGTCATAATAAAACTTTGTTGAATTATGGTTCTGTATCTGATAATTGAGGACAAAATCTAGAAATAATAGCAGAATGGTCCCTTCCATGAAAGAGCTTTCAAAATAAATTAATGGGGTTGAGCTGATAGTACTTCCGTACCCTGCAAACAGTGTTGTTTAAAAGCATCCAAAGTGGTGGTAAGATTTAGTCAATGGAGACAATAGGCACATTCTCTGGTGCATCAGACAATTAATAAGTCCCCAAGTTGTGATTTAGTTGGTGGTTTGGCTTCAAGATTAACAACTCTGTCTCTAAATTCAAAGGTCAAAATCGTGAAACTTAAGGTTCCAGGTGAAAAGAACTTTATGACCGAGTGGTTCCAATTAAAGACTTTAAGAAATTGCTTCTAATGTAACCTAGTAATGGCAATGGCTTTTAGGCTGGTTTCATCCCAGTCAGTTTCAGACATACTCAAAAAGTTCAAACCCGTTTATTAGACTGAAGTTAAAATATTCAGTTTGAATCTGATCTCCAAACTTGAATCAACTACCCTAAAAGTTAAAATTAGCTTGTTAGATTGAAGTTTCTCAGTTTTAATCCGACTGAAATAACTTGAATCAGCTGTTAAAAGTGCAGATTTCAAACTAGATATATAATTATAAATTAACTACTAAGCCGATCGATCTGGACTTTAGTTAATCTACCATTCACGATGTAATATAAGTTTGAAGTAGAGACTTTAACACATTGCTTGTAACGTAACTTAGTAATGACTATGGATTTTGGACTAAGTTCCAAGTCAATTTTAGATATATTCAAAAACTTCAAACCCATTTGTTAGACTAAATTTAAACTTTTTCAATCCGAATTCGACTCAAATAAACTTGAATTTACTTGGAAAGTTTAGAACTTTTTAAAACTTGAATCAACTAAACTTGAATCAACTATTAAAAGTGGAGATCTCGAATCATTTGTATAAATATGAATCAACTACTAGGTTTACGGATTATTATGTTTCTATAAGTTTAGTCAATTGTACTTCACTCGATGCCAATACAAGGACATAGGAAACCTGTTTTCATTAAACAAAACAGTTACATGGGACTTTTACAGTGAAGAAGCGAGCACATAAAAAAGATCGGAATTGTTCAAGGCGAAACTGATCTTGGGATGATAATGTCTCCAATGTTGTTGTGCCAGGGATCAGCCAAGTGAGTTGCCAAGTTCTCCAGAGGTCCAGTTCCAGGGTAAGCTGATTGTTGCACACAGATTCCCACGAATGCCAGTAAAGCTAAACGACCTACAGAACCAAAAATTTCATACATGTTTAGTGCTTTAATCCTTAAAAGAACATGTGAACTGAACTGGGGTTTTTAAGGTTTTTGTACCGTTTTTTATCTCTTTGACCTTGTACTCCTCGAACTTGACAGGGTCCTTGGAATAACCCAAAGGGTCAAAAGCACCACCTGGGTACTTCTTCTTCTCAGGGTCTTTCTCCATACTACGTTGGTGCTCAACGAAGGCAATTGCTATGAACTCGATCACCAAAATTGTTGGAAGAGTTCCCCATGGAACTGGTTGTCCTAAGTATGTGGCTTGCCCACCTGGAATTGCAGCCCACTCCTGAGCCTTTACCCAGTTCCCATATCCCAGAGCCTCTGGTACTAGAATTCCAGGCTGCAATGTGCACGCAATACAGGAGATAGTTCAGTTTTTTCACAACCATTGCAATGTCTTCTGGTTACCATTTTCATGTTCCAGGTTTTGACAGAAACCTTAAAAGGAAGGTCATTACATATCTCCAGAGTAATTGGAACTTGGAAAAATGGATTAATGGATGTTAGTAATTGGAAAACTAAAAAGGAGTCACTTGAACTTACAACAGCAAGCATAGCCCATCTGCAGTGAATGAGTTCAGATTCCTTGTACCTCTCCAGGTTTTCAGGGACCTCACCAAGCCGAAGTGGGTCGAACCCAAAGTCACTGAAACAAACATGTAACGAACATTTAAGAAACCGCACACACGAACAACGTAAGTGGACTAAAGGAACCAGACACGTTTGTTTTTACCCAGGAGCAGAACCATCGAGATAAGGAGGTCTTGGTTGACCAGGCATCCAATCTGCAGACATGGCCACACGAGAGGAGCTGCCATTGACACCTGGAAGTGGAACAGATGAAGCAAATTTGGACTTGGAAGAGGAGAGTAGTGAAGGGAAAGCAGTGGCAATGCCGCAGCTCATCAATGTATTGGAAGCCATAGCCATTTTTGCTGGAGTTCTAAAGAGAAATGGAGGTTGTGAAGTGAAGTGGGAATAATAAGAGAGAGAGATGGATATAAGCAAATCTATATGTAGATTTTGATTGGCTAACGTAACTTATGCAGGATTATTTATTGGGCCACGTAGGATATGCCAATCCACTTACTTGCTTACGTGGAATATCCTTTGTATATGTGGTGGAGGTCGAATTGCCACCTAAAAAAATCAAGATCATTTTCTTTTATATATATATATAATTACTAATGAGTAAAAAGTCTAATAAGTTTGGTCGTATCAACAGATAAAAATTTTGAACCCATTCGATTTATTTTAATAATATTTTTTTAAATCTAACAATAAATTCTTTTATATTCAAGTAAAATCTCATTTAATCATTTTTAAATTATTTAATTTTATTTAACCTTTAACTAATTTTTTGATGGTTTAATTTCGATTAAATATTTTAAATTTTAAATTTTTATTTTATCAATTTAATTCCCAATTTTTAAAACATTGATAATTTTCATAATTTTATTTTCAATTGGCCCAAGGTCCAATCCTACAATATTAATTTTTATTTTTATAATTTCCTTGATATTTTTAATATACATTAAATAGATTGTTGAATAAGTATACTAATTTGTAAATTATTTATTTTAAAATTATGATTTATTTTTAAAAAACTTGTGATTTGTTGAGAAAATATAAAATGTACAAAATTATTTATTTAAAAATAAATAATTTTGTACATTTTATATTTTCTCAACAAATCACAAGTTTTTTTGATTTATTTTAAATAAATAATTTTGTACATTTTATATTTTCTCAACAAATCACAAGTTTTTTTAAAATAAATCATAATCGATGTAATTGGAACTAAAAATAATAATATGTTAACTTTATATTACTCTACAATAATGTTGTTTAATTTTAAATTTATAAATTAAAAGAATTTTATTTAAAAATGTACAAATCATTTAAATGAAATTTTAAATTTAATTAATTCGAATATTTTTGTATAATTAAAAGAAAGTTTGATTGATTTTGGCTCCTTGAAATGCTTTCCACGTTTGGATGTTCTTACGACAATTGTATTAAACACCAAATGGATCGTGTCAATATCTAAAATGAATTGTATCAATGTCTAGCTCTCATAAATTTTGATTTGGTATTAGTTAATAAAAAGAATTTGGTTGTTTTGAAAGAAGAAACTCATAAAAAAATGATTTCTTAAATTTAATTTAAGATAACAATTTATTTATTAAGCTAAATTGTTTAATATATATTTTTTAATTTTTATAACTTATCTTATAATTTTTTATTAAAAAATTAATATATATTCATCTAAATCAAAATTAACTTAAATTATGGATTTGTAATTAATAATTTATCAATAGTATATTTTTATTAAGGATGACAATGAGCTGCCCTGGTTAATTTTTTTAAAAATAAAAAATATAAAACTACATCTTTTTTTAATTAGGTTCGGGTCTGGGCTAATCAAACTTAGATCAATCCGAGACACAACGCAACCTAAATCCTGACGATATTTTTTTATTTAGAAAAGTTAGATTTCGGATGGGTTTGGGCCTGATAGTCCAGGCTTAGGCAACCTAGACCCGAGCCCAATTACAAACACCTAATTTGGGTCCAATTGTCACCCCTAATTTTTATGATTATAAATTTATTTAATTTAATTAAATAATGTAAAACTTTCTAAAAAATGATATCAAACAAAAATGATATCTTAATATTTGTTGTCTATAAGCATCCATTTAAAAATATAAAAATGATTTAAAACTAAAGGCATAGTATTAAATATTTAATTAAAAAGCATATTAAATAAATAGTTATCATCGATTGGTTGATTATTATTACTCAACGACTTAAAACTAGAGATGTCAAAACGGGCCCGGCCCGGCCCATGG
>JAOTAY010000003.1:31340896-31359704 GCA_025629805.1 Erythroxylum baracoense | reverse complement strand
CATTATGCATGAGCATGAAAAGTATTTTTCTACTTTCTCAGCAATTTTTCTCATTTATTGTTTTTGCCTTAACATGGGTAGCGGGATGTTACAATACAGGCGGAGTTAGAAGGTATTTATACAGGATTACAGTTCGCTATTCAGGCTAGTGTGCAGCGTGTCCATATGGAGACTGACTCTTGGGAAGCTTGGAATGTATTACAAGTAGGAGAGGTGGACAGACGTGTATGGCCAGTTGTGAGGAATTGTCGTACCCTGCTTCAACAGTTTGCAGACTTTCAGTTGGATCATATTTATCGGGAGGCTAATAGGGCTGCGGATTTCTTGGCTAAGTTGAGTTTCTCTTTCCCACATGGATCTACTTTCTTTACCCATCCACCAAGGGGTTTGTTTTTGATTTTGAAGTTTGATTTAGGCTATGGTAGCCCGCCCTGTTCGAGGGTGGTTGTTGAAACTTGACTTTTTCTTTTGAATGGAGCTTCTTAGATCAATAAAAAAAGAAACTTTTTGTACTATCTATAGTAATTTATTTTATTTCTCCCCTCCTACAAAATGCCATTCTAAAGAACTCTTTGTAGATTGAAGTAGCCATATAGTTATTTGAACTCAGATTAAAAGATAAAATAACATTATGTAATAAATAATAATGTGTATGAGATGAAGATCTTATAAATAATTTGCATTCACAAGTATTCTAATGTATGTATTCTTCATCTATAACTAATTGCACTGTAGGGTTTAGTGAATGAGGATTGTTCACAAAATGAAATTATCTATTGGTTTGAATTTAGAGCTTTTCTTTAATTTTCTTCTTCAACAACTACTTTAATATACATGTTGTGAGAAGAAAAAGAAGGGCATAAAATATTGTATTCTTAATATTAAACTTATTGTTTTTGATACGAGATTTGGTGCTCAACATGTACTAGTATTAGATCGGTGATCATAAGTCTACTAATATGATTTAGTTTGTAAGGTCCCAATATATACCCTAGAAGCATTATAGTATGTCTAGGGTATATTAAGAAGTGAACATAAAGAATTAAGTGTATCTAAACATAATAAGGGAAATAATGGTGATTAATTTAAAAGGCAGGGGTAAATTGGTAAATTATTCATTTAGGCATGAACATGAATAATTATATGTGAGTTATGCATTAAAAAGAAATCGATTGATATGTGGGAGTTAAAGGAAGAAGAATGACCAAATATGTAATTTTTCCAAAAATCAACATATGAACCAATGAGATTGAAGCATGTGTGTAAGACTAAAACTTCTTGAAATGGGAAGTAGAAGAGTGGGGAGAGGGACGTGTATGGAGTGTTTTAACTCCAAAATTTTCTCTTCTCACCTCCTTTCCATTTCATCTCCTTAATTATATCATTTTGCATAAGGAATTAAGCTAATCTTATGTGAAAATCAAGGTAAAAGTTAGGGATTTTTCCTTCACCACTACCTTTGCTTGCTTTGCTTATGAAGAACTAAAATTATAAGGTTGGATATGAGGTAGAGATAAGTATTTTGTTGTGTTCTAGTTGGTGAATCAACCAAAGACAAAGGGGAAGAGAAGGAAGAGTAATAAAAGAAGAGCTAATTAACAATTTTAAAGATTTGAGACTCCACTTAGTTAATTTTTGTATTTATGTATATTTGAATATGCATAAAGATTGATTTGGACATGGAATAGTTACTAGAGTGGTGATTTAGTGTTACTTTGCATGAATTGGTTGGATATGACAAGAGAGAGTCACCTTTAGTGAAATTCTGTCTTGGGTTCTCAGTTCACTCAAATTAGTCGTATTGTTTTAGCTATAACTCGGCCTACAGACCTCCAAATTGGGTGATTGTAATTGAAAATGGAACTTAAGACATAGACCTAAGATTCTCTAGAAAAGATCCAAACCTAAACTAAGATTTTCTAGAAGAGATCCAAACCTAATTCTGGCCATATGATATTAGAAATTGAGATAAAAAATGATAACCTGATGTTGCCCCTGTATTAGAGTAGCTTGTGATGTTTGGTGCTTATCTTATAACTTAGAAGTCCAAATGGCCTGATCTTTGATGATATGGAAACTAAAGATATAGTTGAGTAAATGTTTAGAAGACCTCAAAGCCAAATTGAAAATTTTCTATATGAAAATTTTGGAACAAGTAGAGACTATTGTGTGATTTGCTTTTGGACTGATTTGTTTGTCTATTTTTAGACCCACCATGTGCTTAGCTCATTTTGCACTATTTTAAGTTCTTTGCTTCCATTTTTCTTTCACTGAACCATATCAAAACCTTTTCTAATGTTTATGAAAATTTGAAAACACCTAGAAATAAATGACAAATAACTTACCATATGTGAATTGGGTGATTAAACATTAATACTTAAGATTGAACGTAATGCATGCTAAAGAAAATTTACATGTACATAGATGATTTATATGTTTATAGATTGCTTATATGTGTATAGTATGATTATACATGTGTGATTTTGATACCCTCTTAATGGTGATAAGTTATGACTTACATGTATGAACTTAAAAATAGATTTTATGATTTCAAATGAATATCATATGACTTGTCAGTATATTAATCATGAAATTGGTAAATGATTAAAGGAGAATGTTACAGTGCGTGCTTCATTATCTTGGTGATGGATAAATAGGCATATCTATAGGGTTACAGTGTAGTTACTACAGTTTGACACCACTAGTGTCTTTCTTTTGAGACTATAGTGTCTCTACAATTCGATACTATCTACAGTTCTATACCTTTGGATATTTATAGTTCGTTGCTTTCGGTTATTCACAATATGATATCTTTGGATATCCATAGCTCTCATTTTCCACACCCACAGGAAATGTGTAGGCTTAACACAGAAAGGAAATTTAACAGTTATAAATAAGAGATACAACATGTCAACATGAATAATTTGTATTGATAAGCTTTGAATATCAACATTTGGTTTATAAATGTGCATTTCAGTATATGGATAATATATTGAAGCATATTTGCACTATGTACTTTGCTTAATTATGCCATCATTGTTTGCAAGAATTTATGATATTTATAAATGTGTGTGCTTGGTGGATGATTGTCATGATTGGTCATCCAAACTAAGTGTTTCTCTACTAAGCTTTCAAGCTTAGCACGGGTGCTAATCTATATAGGTCCAAGTAATAGGAGTAAGGTATATGGATCATCTGCAGGGACCAGGGCCAACTGTTGGAAGTAAAAATACCTTTGGATGTGTCTTTTGATTAAATAATGGTTGTATATGTAATGAAGAAAATTGTAGCTTCTTAACAGTTTATAATTAAGAATTCAAGTTATATGTAATATCTGTTTTGGATCACCATATTAATATAAGGATTTAATACTACTTTCAAATGATATTATTAAGGGATATGAAAATTTGTAATATGTACATGTACAACATTGAATATAATTTTATGTCATGAATGTATGTAAAGGAAATTGGTTGCTATGTGTATAGGTGATTGTAGGTTTTGTATAGGGAGTGTTACATAGTTTGTACCATAAATATTGTCAAGAATATGATTTTCTAAGTCATTTATGAGCTTTTCTTCTTTTTACACTCTAGTTTGGGTTCCTTAGATAATGACAAAGAAACGAACTTCACTTATTGATTTTCCATGACTTGCCTACTTTTGGTCTTTGTTCTTATAAAATTGCTTAAACATTCACAAATATGTTACTGGTCAATAACATTCATTTTTAGCAAATATTGTTTTGGACAAATTTTGATGATAAAGCTTCTATTTTCTATAAATAATGATGAAAAGAAGCAAAGTTGGAAGTTAAATTAGTTATGAGCAAAATATTTGGGTGACAAATTAGATGGAGTTGAATTCAGTTCAAAGTTAATAGATCAAATATGGTTTTGACAATTTCATTTGATTGAAAAGTATGGTAAATTAGTAGGACATGAGTTTGGTCGATTTAAATTCAACATTTTAAAGTAAATTTAAAATTAGTAAGTCAAGTCTAGTTTAATTAAATTTATGCTCAAATTTAATAATTTTTGTATATCTATCAATCATAACATTTATGTTTTAGTTTAGATCAACTCGACTCAAATTAACAAACCAAGCATGAGAAGTATCAATATATTATAATATTCTAGTCCCAATGATAACTTAATTTTAATGTTGTTCATACTATAAAAGAAAAGATAGTCCATTCATATCATATATTGTCGTATAACAAACACGTTCAAAATTTTTTTTAATTAAATTCTATAATATGCAAGAGTAAAACATACATCTATCAAAATATAACATTAATTTAAAAATCCAAACAAGATAAATTGTGTTTAAACGATACAATGTGAAATAGTAAGCATATAAATTGAAATATGACAACAAAAAAGGTAAGATTATTTTTAAGCTAATAAGAATTTAATGTAACTGATGGAGGCCAAATTAATAGATCAGATATATAGTCTGCAAATCTATAAATCTCTTTATTCGCCATATCTCATCAATAAATTGCTTTTTGCATTACCTCTTGTCTACTCTATTTTTTATTTAGTTTTTAGTTCTAAATTCCAACATGGTATCAGAACTCCAGTTATTCTTGAGCTTGTGAGAATTGAGTAGTGAAACCTTTAAAAAATTATGAGTGTTCGACCTTAGCAATGGCATCAAACAACCTCTCTATTCCAATTCTTATTTTCAATTGAGAAAATTATCACTCCTAGGCTATCAAAATGAAGTCCTATTTGCAAGTTGCCAGTTTATAGGAGGTTATTGAAAGTGAGTTTGAGTCTACACCTCTTCGGCAAAATTCAACCCTAAACCAAATCAAGAAGAACGATGAAGAAAGGGAAAAAAAACCAAAAGCTTTATCTTGCCTCCATTCAGTCGTGACGGAAGGAATTTTCACGAGTATAATAACATGTGAATCTCCTAAAGAAGTATGGGAGAAACTAAAAGAAGAATTTGAGGGTAACACTCAAACTAAGATGATGCAAATTTTGAATCCTAAAAGGAAATTTGAGATGTAAAAAATGATGAATTCTGAAGGTGTCAAGGAATATGGGAGCAAACTTATGTCTATTGTCAATCAAATCAAGTTACTCGGTGAAGAATTTCCTACTTAAAGGGTTGTAGACAAGCTTCTCTGATGCTTCTTGAAAGGTACGAGTTAAAAATTTCATCACTTGAAGTTACTAAAGATCTATCAAATATAACCTATGTAGAGTTACTAAATGCTATTCAAGTTGTGAACCAAAGAAGAATAATGAGGGATGGAGAAAATGATGATAAAGTTGATCAAGGAGCATACATGATCCAGAGTTCCTCTTCAAAGGGTAAAAGTAAAATTCTCCAATGTACAAATTGTAAAAAGCCTGGCCATAAAGAGAAGGATTGTTGACATAAAGGAAAACTGCAGTGCTTCAAGTGCAAAATGTTTGGGCATTTACAAAAAAACTACAGATTTCAAAATAAAGAAGAAACAAATACGACACAAGTGGCACAAGAAGAAATTCTTTTTTATAGTAGTTGGTGAGAAGTACACCAAGACGAATCATAGAGAAAAGTGCTCTAGGTTGGAGAGAAGTGCTCCAAAGAAAAGAATTGTGGATAGATGTGCTCCAACCATTGAAGGGTGATGGGAAGTACATCATCAAATTTAAAAAGTCTTATAACTTTGAATCAAGAAGGAATGTTAGAGAATGATTCAAAGTTAAAAATGTGATCTTTGTTTAAAGATAAAATTTAGAAATACTAAGATAGAGTAGTAAAAATAAGATCTGTTATTTATTAGAAGATAAAATTTTATCTGTTAAGATACAGTTTTTATCTATTAGGATGTAAACTTTTAAATTTTTGATTTGTTCATTGCCTATATGTTTAGGCCTTCAACGTTAATGTAAAATCTATCTCATCAATATGTTGCTTTCTGCATTATCTCTTGTCTACTCTATTTTTTATTTGGTTTCTAGTTCTAAATTCTAACGGATAAGACGGTCTTGTATAATTTGGTACTACCAACTATGGAATATCATTCTAATTAGTTACTTCAACCTTGTCAAGTTTTGCAAACACAAGAAAATCATAATTTGTGAGTGCATACTACAATCTCATCTTCAATAATTTCAATAACTCCAGTAGAAGATTTGACCAGCATCTCTTTACATTTTTCATAACTCCCCCTGAGCAAAGAAAAGAAAAGGCAAAATGATATGCTATTTCTCTATTTTGAAAGCAATAAATTCATGTTAATGCAAGAGAATAAACAAGGCTCGTGCTTTTGCTGGATTAAAACTATGATTGAGAATGAAGAACTTTATATACTTGTCTTCTCCTTTCCTATAGTTGTTTATGCGGCTCTATTTCATCTAACAAAATCAATCAACAATCAAATTAGGACTCTTGTGCATTACAAAGTTCCAGCCATCGGGGGTAAAGTCATTGGCTTCTGAAGAGGTTGAGCAATACGCTAGATCAAAGTCACTTGAAGAGGTTAAAATAACGCACAAGTTAAAGAATGTACAAGCAATCATGAAACAAGAAACTAGCAAGTTTCCATTACAATCCAAACTGAAACTTACAAGGATCTTAAACACAAAAAACATATGTCCCTACACATAAAAATCACAAAACCTCGTCTGGGAAATTGCTATCCAACTAATACATAAACAGCATATATTATCCCAGGAATGTATCCCAACATCGTCAGCAGCAAGTCTATCCAGAACTCCACCTGCATTTTCAACATCAACAACAAAAGGAAATTATATTATAGACCAAAAACTTTCAGAAAAAAACAATACCAATAAAGAAACAGAAAGGGTATGTTTCAAAAGCTAAGAAACTCTTACTCCACAGCCATAGCGAAGAAAGACTCCAACTGGTGGTAGTAGAATTGCTAGTATCACTTCCAGAAAAGTTTCTGAACCCATGTTGATGATGAGAAATTAGACTGAAACTGCCCGAGTAGGGACCAACTTATTCTGCTCAGTTTCTTAATTACAAATTGCTCTTAAAAGAGACTGGTAAAGGGTTGAGGATGAAACTGCAAAACTAAAAGAACCAAGCACCTGTCACTGTTAGAGAGATTTTGGCTGCCACGTACATGCAAGTCTGACAGGTGTGATGCTTTGGCTTCGTTTTAGGTCTCATGTTTGACTTTGACGTTAATATGAAACTTGGATTTGGATCTAACCACAAACTCTGCTGTTTCCGATAAACGAGAGGAGGATTTAGAACCAAAAACCCGACACTCCTGGATGCAATTACCATCTGGAATTAAGTTGATGGATCCTGCTTTCTTTTACTTTTATTGTGATAAATATTGAAGAAATGGTGAGTTGGAAACAAGTTATTTAACTTGGCTTTTATCTAGTTCAAGATCTAATTTGTCACAAGTTTCACAACATAATACAACAAATGGCTAAAATGGCAGAACGTACAACAGTTTTGATTCAACCGTTCAAAGTCCAGAAACAGAAAAACAAACAGATATAGTATATAATCACTACAAGAAAAATGTCGTTTAGCGACGGACATAAATATTCCGTCGGTAAGTCAGATTAGCGACGGAATTTACCAACAGATCAAGGCGTCGTAGAAACGGCCTTAGGTAATAATTTTCGACGAATAACATAATGTTCATTGGTAAATTTACCGACAGAAAATTTATGTAACTGTTGGCAAATATACTGACAGTTGTTTGTGCGGTCGATCGTCGGTAAATTTCCGATGGTTCATGTTTTCCCATCGGTAAATTTACAGACGATATTGTTAATTTTGTCGGTAAGTTTATTACAACATTATCGACGGTCATGTCTGTTTTGTCGGTAAATATACCGACGATTTTTTTACGGCAAATCTTGTCACTGACTGTACACATCTATTTAAATTATTCCACTTTTGAATTGAATTTGAATAAATAAAATTAAGTTCGGTTGATTTGAATTCTTGGTATAAGTTAAAAATATAACTTTATTCAATCATTTGAAAATTAATTAATAAAGTTCACATTATTTTAACTCTCGGCCAAATTAAGGTTCAAACTACTTTAAACATAAGAAATTGTTATGATTCGAATTCAGCATGCACCGTATGAAAGAAAAGAAATAGTAATGTTACATCTCTTTCACCGCATCGCCCGTTTTACAATTTATTCTGTCTTTTCGCCTGCTGCAAGGCAAGATGGTGACCGAGAGGCTACTGTGCTTGCATCAAAAATCAGTTGGGAAGTCAAATCGTGATCATTCATAATTATCTTTGGCCTAATGTTCCTCTCATTAATTGAATCTTATTCTTTTAGAAAAAGTTGGTGTTTTGACTTTAAGAGAGAGCACAAAAGTTGCAACAAACCCTTTTTGATTCACACAAGATTGTTCCAATCCATTCAGTGTAAAGGAAAGGCATTCTTAGCATTATCCATAAATGGTTTTTAAAAAAATCCATAAAAAGATGGGTTGGGTCCAACGCTTTTAATACTTGGCGGTTGTAAAATCCCTTAAACCCTAACAAAACCTCTAATAATATGAAACCACCACATGTAACGTCTCACCATTCTCTTCACAACTTGTGACTTGACCCTTGTGAGTTGGGGTAGGAGAAGTGGAATCCAACCTTATGATGAAGTGGATTCACATGTTATAGTAAAGAATTGGAATTCCAGAATCCTTAAATCGTCTCCTAAAGAAAACATAGGTTTTTAGTAAGATGTCAACTTAAACAAAGACTTGAACAACAAATTTTCTTATTCCTTGGTAAGTTTCCAATTAAGTATTCCTCAATGTCATTGTCAACAAGAGGTTTAATGACTCTTAGGAATAAACTAATTTCTTGCCACTAGTCCATCTAATGCATAATGTCAATTTGACATATAGAAGAATTACATACAGAAAGGGGGAAAAAAAAAGAAAGAAAACGTGTGAAGTTGAGACATAATGAGAACCAGTTAGCAGAAATGTTAAATCCGACCAGAAAGTTTCTTTTCAAGTACAAGTTTGATTTAGAAACTTATTACAAGACTGTCAAGTAGCTAAAGCAAGCTCATTCTTTGTTGTTATATTGTTTAAAAAGGCTTACTTATCTGTTTTCACTAACTTGGTTTGGTTCATGAGAGATTGGATGTCAGTGTGTAAATATCATGTGGTTTAATTTTTTCTTTCTGTCTTCTCTCTTAATTCCAATTTAAAGCACTTTTATGTGGTGTAAATTATATCAAATATAAAATAATTTCCTAGATTTATAATTTTAAGTAATACTAAAAATTAGTTTTGATTTTCATAAAGAGTTTAAGTAAGTTTATAATATATAATAAACACCCATATTATAAATTTATATAGCAATTAAAATCAATTTTTGATAAAATTAAATTTATATAGCAATTAAAATTTCTGATAAAAATATCAAATATAAAATTACTATTTAAAATTAAAAAAGATTAGTTTATAAATTTTAAAATATGTTTATAAAGCATAATAAACACCCATATTATAAATTTTTATAAAAGTCTGTATCAAAATTTGATATGCATTTTGTGAAATTTAATATGTAATTATAGAAAAACTAAATTATGTTAAACTCACATAAAAGAAAGCTTTTTAAATCCCCAAAACTAACAAATAAGTGTCGTAATAATACGAGGAAGAATTGATTTAAGGATAAGTTATCAATTTCTCAAATATTGTCAATTTATCACAAGATATATTGACTTATAATAATCAAGATTAATAGCGATCAGCAGAATCCAGTTTCTTCTTCTTTTTTGGTTTAGGTTTAGGTCCACACGTAAAAGACATGATTCTCTATGTCTTTCTCCATCTTGTGCACATGACATGATACTTACCAAGTTTTGAGCTTGGAAGGCACATAAGAGCAAAGCATACGACATTGACTATAATTTACGCAAGTGATGGGGTCGGAATTATTATCCATGTAAAGGGAAAAAAACAAAGAGCTTTACTGCGTACAATCATCTGCAAAAGATAACGAAAAGTGGAAAACAAAAGCTATTTTGTGCTTAATTGTGGTTTGATGAAATTTGTGTACGAAGAAATTCGCATAAATGAATCCCATGTTCATAAATCATATAAAATTATACAAATGTATAATGCAAAAAAAAATTCTTACTTAATATTTTATAAATTTATATAATAAATTTTTATAGTCTTCATAGGAAAATTAATAATTTTAATAAATTAATATGATAATATTTTTGAAGAAAATTTTTTAATTCTTTAATTTTTTAGATTATAAATTAATAATCTATTAAAATTATAAATATGTATAATTAAGTAGGATATTTTCTTGAAATATTATTTATTCTAGCATGTTTTTGTAAAATTGAAATCTAATTAGATTTCATCTCTAACTTTTCTTATTATATTTAAAAATTTCGATGTTGAACTCTTCAATTATAGTGAATATTTGAGATCAATAATTAATAATTAATTAATTCAAGGAATAATTTATGTTCAGTTTATTAGATTAATAAATTAAATAATCTTTAATTAATTAAATATATTTATTGAATCATTAATATATTGTTTAAATTAATAAATTGCTAATTAATTAGTAGATTTAGTGACTTAACCGTATTATCTAACCACTCTGCCTCCTGCTACAAGCCATGTTAGGGAGCCAAGTTTTTCCAAACTCCGAAAAAGACTGGCGTTTTATTGTAGAATTCAACATTACAAGAAGCATAAAAGTCTCTTTTCCTTTGTTCTTTTTTTTCTTTTTCTCGAAACTGTCCTATTATGAGTCATTGAAGCTCCTGACTTCCATTTTGATGGTTCCACCACAAGCCTCGTCGGTTCTTCACCGAACTAGTGCATGTCCCACCATTACCGCACAGGACCTCCATACACATTGAATGATTTGGATTCAACAAGTAACATGGAAAGAAAATGACAGAAATCACACGAATACACGTTTTATACTTGTAGGTTTGAATGTTTGATCGTATATATGCCATTGAAAGTTGGTTGAACCAAAAAATAGTGTCATTGCATCAGGATTGAGACCCAAAAGTAAGAAAATGCTTCAAGATACTGGTAAAAAGTAAGTGGCAACAGAAACCTATTTATGTGATCAAGTCCGCTATATGTAATTAATGCCACAAAAAGGCAAAGATCACATGGTATAATTTGCTAAAAGACAAGGAATGTGACAAAACCAAAAGGGCTCATTACACTTCCTTGAACATACTTTTTTTTAGTTAAACATCCAGGATTTTTACTGAATTAATGTTAATGCATCAGCTTCGAGATCAAAAGTACATGATAAGACTGTTGGTGGTATATACAGTGTGTGTATATATATATATATAGTGTTACTGACGACCAGTACTCACCTAATATTGAATGATTTGGCAAGGATCGATGGAGAGATACCTAACCATGAACGAAGAGCAATGTTGTCAGTTTCAGTGGCAAAGAGGGAGAGGTATGTAAGTCATTTTTCTGTTGAAAACTTGGACTACTGCTTTCAGAACACAATATTACAGAACATGTATTGTACGTGTTGGACAAGACGGGAGCCGCAACAACCGCAATTGAATTGTTTCAAGAACAATTCTTTTGACAATCTTTCAGTTGGCCTTTTTCATTATTTGAGGACCTAGAAGTGGTGCTTTACTCTCTGTCACGATCAATAGTTTGCAAATTATGGCTTTTGATGGACCCTTTTGGCCATCTTTTAAGTCCCATCATTGATTAAATCTATCTTAACTTTTTATTGGAATTTCAGATTAATCTAAAATCCTTTTTTTTAGTGAAATTACATGTAAAAGTCTTTTTTTTAATAAAGTATGTACTAAATATACAAATTATTTAACAAATTAAACAAGGAACTTATCCCATATAATTAATTACTCCTTATTAGCATTGAATATTTGTAGCTCTTGATTCTTATGCAAAAGAAGGGCATTGTTTAATGTCTAGCTACTACCATGTTTGAAGATTAATTAGCATAATAAACAAAGTTGAACCTTTCTAAATTTTTTATTGTAGTCAAAATCAACCTTAATTATATATTTACCTTAAGAATGCATTAAAAAAATGAAAAGCTTATCGTTGGTCATAAATCCTTTTCTTGAATTGACAAATTTTTCGTTAATCTAATGTTCGTACAATTGTTTAAATTATTTTTAGAAGATAAAAAAAGATCTTAACCAACACTAAGTCTTAATAAACAAAGAGAAATTTGAACTTTTACATATAAATATGCTACAAAGTTTTATAATCCTAATCACTTTTATATAAAAAAATTCATTTAAATTGATACTATACTAGTAATTCATTAAATATATTTTGCCTCCTACAATTATACAAGAGATCTTAGAATTTTGAAGTTTTACATATAAATGTGGTACAAAGTAGGCATGACAATGGACTAGCCTACAGGCCTAATTTAAGTGTTTTCGATGGACTAACTCATAGGCCAAATTGGGTTCAAATCGATCAAAAAGGCCCAAAATTTTAAAGCAAAACGCTATCTTTTTACTTATCCTGGACTTGGGCAATTCAGGCTCAGACTTAATTAAAAAAAGACGTTTTAAACTTTTGATTTTAAAAAAAATTAGGGAGTCTGGTTCATGGGCCTACTTATTGCTATCCCTATTCCCTAGTACAAAGTTCTATAATCATAATCCTCCAATTTATATATTAAAAAAACAAAATTTATGAATTGACATTGATTAATTTTCTTTTTGCCTCTAACAATGATCCAAAAAGATAATGTAATTGGATATATTCTAGTTAAGGACTTAATTAATATGAAGAAACAATTAATATATTCTAGAAAGTTAATAAATAATCCAAGAAAGTGAAAATTAAGTATATATTTAGTCTCAACCTTGAGTAACGAGATTTCACACTATATATGGATGTCATGTAGGATGTCATGCAGTTGATCAATGACGTGGTTGCCTTGACTCTTCTTACACAGTCTATCTTCCTTCCCTCTATAAAACATCACCCACTTGTGGTTTCTGTTTAAGCTTGAGCAACCTTATTCTCTCTTTTCCTCCATCAATCTCTCTGCTTTCTCCTTCTAATCCATCTTGAGTAATATAGTCAACATGGACACTATTAACAAAGTTACTTCATCGTTATCTCCTATTTCTGTTCCATCTTCACCTCCTTCTCTGTCTTCTCCAACTACTACTACTACTCCTCCTCCTAATTATCAGTCCTCTCCAAGCTTATCATCACCAGCTTCTGTACCTCCTCCTCCTGTTGTTCTTAGCCCTTGTGCTGCCTGCAAAATTCTTCGCCGGAGATGCGCCGAGAAGTGTCTTTTAGCTCCTTATTTCCCTCCAACTGAACCTTATAAATTCACCGTCGCTCATAGGGTCTTTGGAGCTAGCAACATCATCAAGTTCTTGCAGGTGCATATCATAAAATATGTCCATAGTGTTGTTCAAAGTAGCCAACAATTTATTAGCTTTTCTTATTTACTTTTGAAGGGTTTGTTTCCTTAATCTCCTTTTCATATTCAGCTCAATCTTTTATCCTCAAATCAAACAAAGTGCACTTACTTTATATAAAATAATTATCATGTGTACAGTTAGTTTTAGGGAGCTGCATCATTCTCCACGCAGAAAGTCAATTTTACAAATACGCGGTCAAAGTTGAAACTGTCTGCCCCCACAATTCTAGTCAAGCTTTTTAAGTTGCACATGGGGTCATATGCTCCAAGTCTACATCTTGAGATTTATAACAACAATTACAATAAATTACGATAATGGTCTGGATCGGAATTTAAAACGATGGTAATTACAAAGACATAATTTTGTTTGTGTTGTGATATTAAATGGATGAACCTAAAGTTCGCTATTTTTGAAAATGTTCAGGAACTACCAGAGTCTCAGAGAGCAGATGCTGTGAGCAGTATGGTGTATGAAGCGAATGCAAGGCTTCGAGACCCGGTTTATGGTTGTGCTGGTGCGATTTGCCAGCTTCAGAAACAGGTCAGTGAACTCCAAGCACAGTTGGCTAAAGCACAAGCAGAGATCGTGAACATGCAGTTGCATCAGACCAATTTAGTTGCTCTAATTTGTATGGAAATGACACAATGCCAAGAGACCATACAACAGCAACAACAATATATGGACACGAGCTGTTTCCTAGACGAGAACAGTTTGGGGACATCCTGGGAACCTATCTGGACATGATCAAGTTGTTTTACACCTTCAAGCCTTAAGAAATGAGTTGATGAGACAATGGAAAAACAAAACAAACGTTTCAATAATGTAACACTAGACATAAGGATTATGATGAATATTTATCTTTTAGTCGGATTGACCAGTCAGTCCATAACAGGCGTAGGCATAACATTTCCAAAACCAGATAGAGAATAAAGAGATGTTCTTTATTTTGATCACATTTCAGGGTGTGCTTGAGAAGAGGGACGTGGCAATGATTTGTACTAATTATCAAAGAATCTTATATATATACAAGTTTCTTTCACAAGTTCATTGCAGGTTATTCTAACTTTTAAATTGGGGTCTAAATCTTAATCATACTTTGAACTTCAACTTTCCAAATTCTATGTTCTTTGTATGGTTGCTAATCATGGAAGTAATAAAATATAGGATAAATGATATATAACTTTTTAAGTAATTTTGAAAAAATATTCTTATAATTTTTAAAATTTTTCAATTTCTTTTTCTATTTTTCAATTTTTCAAAAAAATCTTTTTCTCTTAAACTTTAGATAAAATAAACAACAAAATATACGTAGTATATATGAATATCAAATGTGTCACTAATTTAATAACCTAACTTAATTTAAATCTGACCCGAACGAATTAAGTTTAAATTAAATCAATAATTTAAGTTAATTATAATAAATTATTAGTTTGAGTGAGATTTAATTAGTTCAGTTTGAGTTTAAGAGTTGATTGAATCATCATGTAAATAATATTTGATTAGTCCATTTTTTATATTCATATTGAATGCATTTTGTTATTATTTTTTATCTGAAGATTAAAAAAAAAGAATTTACGGCAACATGCCACCATATTATATAGAATGACTATAAGATACATATTTCTCTGCTCATCAATCCATTTGTAGCTTTAATCCAACTCGTACTTTATCTCATATTTCTCATTCTTTTCTGTGTTTTATGCTAAAAGAAAATTAAGAAACTGTAATTTAGTTTAAAATTTAATTGACCTCTTTAAATTAGGATTGTTTGTTACTATTTCTTTTTTCTAATTTTTTTCAAATCGAGTCAATAAAAACATATTTGTTTGAGTTTTATAGTTTTTATTTTCAGTTTTCAAAAATTATTAAAATCATAAAAAGCATTTTTTTTTGATACACTATCAATTAGATATATATTATTTAATTATTTAATATATTCATTATTAACAAGAACTGTGAATAATTTAATTTAATATTATATATTAAATTAACTAAATTAATTATTAATTTGAATTATGAATAATTTAATTTAATTATTAATTAAATAAAATAAAATTCATTCAATAATTATTAATAAATATATTTAAATTTAAAACATCTTCAAAATATATAAATTTCAAATAAAATTTGATATAATATTTAAAATAAATATTAATTTATAAATCAAAAGTTATTTTAAAATTATTTGTTTTAATAAATTAAAATATATAAGAGATTAAAATAAAATAATTTATCTTTAAATTTGATCTAATATGTAATTATTATCAATCATAAAAATATAACTATATTGACATTAACAAAAAAATAGAAAAACAAAAACAAATAAACAGAAGTAAAATTAAACTAACTAAACTTGATTTGAATAGGTTTAAGATACCAATATCTAATACCAATACATCTAACTTACACCTAATATCAACTGATCCATTTTTATTGTTTCAATACTATTCTAATTCATCTCATCTACATATTTATGTGGGATCTATATAAATACGTGGATGAGATAATTTAAATAGTTTTGAAACAATAAAAGTAAAACAGGTAATCTGTTTCTTCGAGCTTAATAGTTTTTTTAACTCGATCAATATCCTGACAAATTAAATCTAGACAATACTAACAAATCAAACAAAGTTTACGAGTCTCAAGATGGAAAAAGAATTTCTAAAATTTGAACCCGACCAACTAATTACTTTTTCTAAAGAACATATTGTTTAGAGTACCCGTATTACACTCCCACTTTACATCACATCCACACAAGAAATACAGCAATTGAATTTCCCAGGTCAAAGTAACTATAACCTGAATCAGACTCTTCTTTTCGTTACTACGTGCCAATACACCATTCTTGAACAAAAAAGCAGTCTTGAACGGGCAAGAACAGTGAGACATAACTTTATTTCTGGTGTATACTAAACTGCCGTTCAAATTTCGGTCGTTAGACGTATTTATTACTTGATGTTGAAATGTATCGTACAGAAACGGGCAGTATAAGAAGTCCAAAAGAAGTTGGAAGTTGAAACACGTACGTACGTACGTGTCATTCTAAGTCTACGCATCATCTCTTGAGTAATTATTATATTTATATCAAGCTGTAAAAGGGTAGACATAAATCGATTTGGATTCAATGAAGGAATACATTTTCTGTATAAGTCAGTGCATACTCCCATATATTCTTGTGTTTACACCGCTATTCAAGTTTAACTTATTTACCAAACCTTTTAATTTCCATACAGGAAACTCCTCCAAGGTAGCGTCAATGAGCTAATTTATAATTTTTAGTTTTTATTTTTATTTTCTGTTTTTAAATAAAAATAAAAATATGTTTTGTTGATATTAATGTAGGTAATTTTTACTATTGATAATAATTACATATTAGATAAAACTTAAAGATAAATTATTTTAAATTAAATAAAATTTTTAGTCTCTTATATAGTATTTATTAACAAAATATTAATAAAATTATTTTATTTTATTAAAATAAATAATTTAAATTTTAACTTTTTTTAAAATAATATTTATTTTAAATATATTTTAATTATTAAATCAAATTTTATTTAAAATTTATAAATTTTGAAGATATTTACATTTAATGATATTTATTAGTAATTATTAAATTAAACTTATTTTATTTTATTACAAATATTAAATAAAATTATTAAATGAAATTAAAATTTTCATAATTCTTATTAATAATTAATATATTATATTTTTAGGTGATAGAAAATTAAATTATAAAAATAAGAAAAAACAAAAATAAGTTTTTATGGTTTTGAGAACTGGAATAAATTAAAACAAAAACTACAAATCAGAAACCAAATCCCAAAAATTCAAATACACACGTTTTTTATCCAAAAATAAAAATAAAAAGCAAAAAACAAACTGAAGATGTGGTGGGACTGGTACGTTATAATGCTTAATGTCTACTGCTATGTTTGGTTGAGGGGTTGGTGATGAAATGAGATAGAACATAATACATTTTTATCATTCAGTTGAGGGTTTTATAATAAAATGGAATGGAATGAGATGAAAGTGGAAAGTTTCATGTTACGTTTCATTTCATTCTAAACAGTGAAAATAAGAAATCTCCGATTTGGAGAGTTTAAAATGAACTGTAAATTAATAAATACATACTACCTAATATAACCTCAATAATTTTTCTTAATACCAATTATTTTTTTAACCCTAACTCTTTTTTTCCCAGACTCATTTATTACGGTCCATAAAAATTGTATATAATTAATAATATTTTTATATTATTTCTTCTTACTTTAATAATAATATTTTTATATTATTAATAATAAATTGTATATAATTAATAATATTTTTATATCATTTCTTATTACACTAATAATAATATTTTTATTTTATTATTAATAAATTGTATATAATTAATAATAAAATAAAAAATTTAATAAAATTTTTATTAAATGAAAAATAGAAAAAAATATATAAATTATTCTTAATTATTTGTATATATTTCTATATGAATAAAAATAAATTATTTTAAATATAAATAACATATAATAGAATAAAATAAAATTTATTAAATAATTAATAATAATATTTTGTATAATTAATAATAAATCGTATATAATTAATAATAAAATAATAAATTTTTATTATTTTAAAATAAAAACATATAAAATTTATTAGTAACGGTTGTGACTTTGACTTTTTAATTGGACATGATTTATATTTTAAAATTATAACGTTAAACTTTTTGTAACAACCATTTTAATATAAGGGGTATAATAGTTATTTATTATACATTACATTCCATTTCATCCATCTTTTAAATAATATTTTATTATATTACAATATGAACTCTTCTATCATTTTCAAATAACTTTTTATTATATTACATTCCATTATATCGTAAATTTTTACGTTTTGTTATGTTCTATTCAATTAATTAGCATCCAAATAAACATATTAGTCGAAGTCGGCTTAGCTCGAAACAGGTTAAGTTTTCACTTTATCAGACACAGACGCATTTAGCCATGTTACTCGAGTCAGAAATCGAAAACGATTTATTAACCCCAAAATAGGTACAGAACAACAATAGTATCCTTAAAGTTAAGAATATTAAAATATACATCAAATATTAAACAAAAAGATACAAATACTTCTTTAATATTTATAATTTTTGTTGGGTTATTTGTGCTGTACTGCTGATTTCTTGTCACAAAACTAATAAAGCTTGTTAATCTTGCAGGAATTGAAATTGCAGAAAAGTAAAGAACACAAAGGTTTTTTACTTGGTTCGATAGCTTTAATGCTATCTACATCCAAGGTTCCCACTGTTGTGGTTTCTACTAGTATGGAAGAAAATGATGAGAACTTTTACAGAGATGAGTGTTTCCTAAAACACTTGCAAGAGTCTTCAAACTC
>JAOTAY010000003.1:31310791-31340796 GCA_025629805.1 Erythroxylum baracoense | reverse complement strand
TGTTCTGTTTCTTGATATGTAATAATCAGTATTGTCATTTCCTTCTTCAGGTCCCAATATTGGGGCAAAAAGAAAAAGAATATCCGATCAACTTGTTCCGACCTCAATTCATATCATGCATAAGACATCCTAATTTTCAAGTTGGGATTAAGATTCTATTATACCTCTGTTGGGTTATTTGTGCTGTACTGCTGATTTCTTGACACAAAACTAATAAAGCTTGTTAATCTTGCAGGAATTGAAATTGCAGAAAAGTAAAGAACACAAAGGTTTTTACTTGGTTCGATAGCTTTAATGCTATCTACATCCAAGGTTCCCACGGTAATGGTTTCTACTAGTATGGAAGAAAATGAGCAAGGATACAAGAGTATGAGTGTTTTTCTTAACACTTGCAAAGAGTCTCACACTCTCCTTAGTACTCACAATTCAGTACTCTAGCAACTCTCAAGCCTTACTCACTATTCTTACACTCTCAGATTATTCAATACAATGTGATGTGAATAAAGAAGTCTCTGTTTTGTTGTCTCTCTACTGATGCCTGTGAATTGTTCTTTTATACGTGTAGCATGCAGTGGCTTTCGGGTGAAGCTGCATGTATCAGGTGATTGTCATATGCCTCACGTGAGTCACTTAATCTTCAGCCTTTATTATGCGTTTTGTGTCTTTCACAGCTGCGTTTTGTATGGGCTGGCTATAACTTGATTTGCTTCAACTGTAAATAACACGACAGCGTTTGTATTTATATTCCATAATGAGGACGCCACCGTTTTAACTCCCAGCAGAAGATTTGTGTTTGTTGACACGTGAATATGACTTTATCTCTTAGACTTTTTACTTCAGTTGTAAGAAGCCTCAATAACTTTGTTCCACCTTCTCTCTTCGACACTGCTTCAGACACTCCTTCTCACACACATCTTCATTTCTTGTCGTTGTTTGATGTTTCTGAGTGTTGATTGGTGGAGTGAAGGTGATTACCATCACAATTTTTTTAGTAGATAAGCCTCTAAAATTCTAACATTAACATATAAGATTTATTATTATTAAATATCAATATTTTAAAAATTGAACCAATTTGACTGGTTTAATAGTAAAAACCTTGACCTAGTTAATTTTCTGATTCGGTTTTCAATTTTTTGATTTGATTTAGTTTAATAATTTTTGTTTTTAAAATTAATCAATTTATTAATTAATCAACCAGTTTTTATAAACTAATTAATTTTTATTTAACAATCTCATTTTTCAATTAAACTTTAAATTTTTCGATAAATAAAAACAATTTTTTGAATCGTTTTCAAATTCTTCAATTTTATTCAATCTTCAACCGATTTTATGACGATATCATACTAGCTGAATCTTTTAAACCTTAAACCTCCTTTCTTACCTGTTTAACTTTCGATCCGGTTTTTAAAAAATTGTTAAATAGTAAAATTCAATAATACATGCCTTAAACATATTAAAACTTAGTAATGTGTCCATAAAGTTTTTTTTCAATATAAATAAGCATTTATAAGAAGTTGCTAATTATAATATCCTTATTAGGTTATGAGAAGATAAGGGTTATTTTGTGAACACATATTAATTTTAATAATTAATTTATAAATATTTAAAAAATTAAGCATGAAATCTCATATGTTATCTCATTCAATAAAAATTCCAACTCCATAATGAAAGCAATGTGGGTTATAGGTTATGAATTCTATGAAACAGCTCAGTTCTATGTTTAAGGTAGACACAAGGAAACAACAGATCTAAACACATACATTGACTCTTGTTTCTCATACTTCCACTTGAAAATGAAAAGATAAGAATATGGTGTAAACATCTCCAATCAAAAGAGAGAATACAATTGTAGCATATGGAGCATTGACATTGGATCTGACAATTCTTCTTTGCATGCCAGTTTCCTATTTAAGAAGTTTTGGCCTTTTCTTTTTTTTGTTTTGTTTTGTTTTTTCTTCTTCGAGTCAAGAAACAATGTTTTCTTATGGAAAATTTGTTCTCGCTGAATTGTAATATTACCAATATGAGACTATTCCACAAGCAAAACCTAAGAATTCTAGAACAAGAATGTAATTATTCTCCTCAACTCTGGTGTGTATTGACTTTGATCACATCAATTGAATTTTATTTTTTCCTTTTTCACGTTACATGGAATTAACGATTTCGGTTATATCATAAAAATCTTAAACCTTTTAACTTTTCGGTTCGATTTACTTTAATAAATCTTGTTATTAAAAACTGATCAATATATTAATTAATTAGTCAATTTTTGTAAATTGATAAGTTACAATAAACTAAAATCAATTCATTTTAACGATATTTTTTCAATTCAACTTCAAATTTTTTGATGATAAGGACATTCTCTTTCGATCATATTTTAATTTTATTTAATTTTTAATAATATTAGTTGAACCGTTTTAAACCTTAAATCTCTTCTCTTATTGGTTCAACTTTAAGTTCGGTTTTTAAAACATTGCATGAAACCTTTTGAGATAAAGTAGCAAAATATTTCAATTGTACGAAGAGTTGAACCTAAACTTGAAGTGAAGATTGAAAAAGAAGAGTGCTAATTGGCTCCTATACATCTTTTCTATGTATTCCATGCGATCTTGACAAAGTAGGCAATATATAAGAATTTAAGTTAGGTGTCAAGGACAAGGGTGGTTTTCTTTTTAATACGAGACAAGTGTCAACTAAATTGGAATTATTAGATAGTGCACTCTTAGGTATAGTTTTAGTGCAGCATTAGGTTGAGCTTATCTTTCATTTTATTGATTTTCACCTAACTACATTTAGAAAGTTGGCTGGAGAATATTGAACTGAGCCAGGTTAGGGAGACTTTTGCAATCTCCAAACAATTCAATCCAATTCATAACTAGAAGGATTATATGTAGCTTCATGGTTGACTGTGCCCGTCTCCTTCTTTCCTTCTCAGTGCTTGCTTTATTTGTTTGTCTATCGTTTTAAATGTGAAGGCTACTGTTCACGATAGCTTTTTGCCAGTCTCCTTCTTTCCTTGTCAGTGCTTGCTTCGTTTGTCAATGGTTTTAAATGATGTTCACGATAGCTTTTCGCATTTAATTAATGATGGATGTCATGTATGGTGGGATTTGGTACCAATCTTTTAGATATATTTCCTAATATATTGTTTTTGAGAAACTCATTGAGGGAAGTTCTTCAAAAAGTCAACCAAGTCAACCGGCAAGCTTAAATTCAATAATTGAAAGGTAGATGATGCTAGATACTATGTTTTATTGAGGTTTCACATAACAATTGCTTATATGCACGTCCCTTTTGGTATATATGATGTGGTTTTATGGATGTTTTAAAAATCGGACTGAAAGTTAAGTCAGTAAGATAAGAAATTTAAGGTTTAAAAGATTCAATTAGTATTATATCGTTATAAAATTAGTTAAAAGTTAAATCAAATTAAAAAATTTAAAATATAATTGAAAGAAATTGTTCTTTCTTGTCAAAGAATTTAAAGTTTAACTAAAAATATTGTTAAATGAAATTAATTAATTAATTTTAGTTTATAAAAACTTATTAATTAGTAAAAATTGACTAAATAATTAATAAATAAATTGGTTTTTAACAATATTATTGCAACTTAGTCCTTATATTATCGAACTCTTGTAGTAAATTACAATAATTTGAAAGTTAAGGATATTTATTATTCTTTCTATTGGATGTTTTGATGTAATTATTATTTATTATATAATAAAAATTGAAATTGTAATATTTTAAATACTTTATATTGTTCTTAATTTTATATTTGTATGATAATAATTGTCTTTTTTATACAAATTGGGTTATTATTTATACGTGAAATATCTAAAAATTATTATTATTTCATATTAATTGTGATTATTATTTATTATTTTGATTTTTAGATACAAGGTTAAAAATATACAGTACAACTGTAAAATATAACAATGGACTATTTTGCAATTTTTAAAAAAATTCAAGGACTATTTCATAAATTTAAAAAATTACCCGAAACGATATCCGATATTGACTAGTACCGGTATAGTACCATACCAGAACTCAACCATGTACTAAATTCGGTATGGTATTTGTAATATTGGTTTTACTCATTTAAAAAGATTTTTTATTTTTTAAATCTTTTTTAATGTTAAGAATACTAAAAAAAGAATCTTATAATAAGTTTATATTTTGATAAAAAATGTCATTAAATTCAAGTCGTATTAATTCTGTTATATGCATAACAGTCTCACTCGATGAGTCCGTACACATTCACTGGTCTACGTAGTTGAGCATTAGATAAAAGGTTTAATTATCGAGTAGTTAGAGGAAAAATCATCTGAAGGAATATCATGTGGAACAAGACTTCTACAGGGAGAGGTCAGTGTCAAGGGGCCTACTTTGGAATCAATTCTATACCCCACTTGACGGGTGGATCATGTCATGTGCAATCGACCCACAATTCTCTTTGTTGTTGTGAAGAATGATGAGAATCATGTTCTTGTGTTCTCTATAGGCAACGAACCGAATTGTACTCGAAAAGACTTGAATCAAGCTATTAAAACAATGTTATTTTCATAGCAAAACTTGAACAAGATCGAGGGCTTAAGTTGATCGGACTTTAAGCCGAATTCGAGATTGAGAACGAACCCAATTATACTCGAAAGACTTGAATCAAGCCATTAAAACGTTATTTTGTTAACAGAACTTAAACGAGCTCGAACCAACTTGAGCAGAATGTGCCGAATGCACTGCTAATTGTACCATACTATAATATCTTCTTATAATGTATGCTTTCTTGTACAGGACAAATGTCTGTTTCCAGTTCTTGTGGCCAACAAATTCTGGGTCCTGTTCTGCGATTGCTCTTATATTTTGTTTTTGAGCTTCTACGAAGCACATGACAGATGCTGATACAAGCACGAGACCAATACGAGACTTCATTGATATCCTTAACATTCTCAAAGTACTAATATAAAGATAGTTTCATATGGTACTACATTCTGATTTCATACTCTTACAAAGGCCATCAAGCTTCTCTGACTCGTAGCAACAAACATTTAACTCTACAGAAAGCTATGTACAAGCTAAATGCAGAAGATTTAGATCAAGGGAAAACTGGACATGTAAGTCAGTATACTTTTGAAAGTTGTAAACAACACAAAAGACTTTGGAGGAAAACTACCATCACTTGAAGACAGCAAAGGTTCACATCCAGCACTGAAACCAGGAATAAAAATATCCCTGGCGCAAAAATTTCAGGGACTTAGTTGACAGATGATATTTGACGCCAGTTTGCTGAAACATGCAAAATGTGTAGTAGCTTTCACAAAATCAAAATTCTGGGGCTCTAATAAAATTTAAGTTCTTGATTATAATATATCTCCCTTTACCGGGAACTACATCTTTCTCTGAGACATCTGATCATTTTGTTTGTTCCTCAGTTTTGTTCAAGGCCTTCTTTGCCAGTTCATAGCCAGCAAAGTTCATCGCACCCAAGGGTGCGATCCAGAAAAACCTCGGCACTGCTCCCTTGAATAGTCCAAGCGGTCCTTCATTACGAAATATAGAGATGGCCACCATTGTCATTGGCATAGATCTTCCTCTGGCAGTCATCATTCTAGTTTTCATCACATCAAATGGCGTAGTAACGACAGCTGCTAACCCTCCAGATAGAGCTCCAACCAGTATTGTTTCCCAAGGTTCCAAGTCCCGTGTTAATAGCTGCTGAGCAACCTTAAGAAGCACAAATACGATTCATTAAATAAGATATAATTTTACAATTTGGTACTTAAACCATCCATAGTTATGTGTTCCAGTTAGCAGAGCTTCATTGAACTGGGTCCATTACTAGTTATATATTTCTTCATGTCAATATTAGGATAAGACAATTAATGAAAAGGAAACATCCATATCTTTAGAAGGTTCAAGGGAAAAGAAAGAAAATTAATGCATATAAAAATAAATCTGCATGCTCACCTTTTTTGATTCAGCATATAGACCCATACCAGCAACATAAAATGGAACCTCGCGGAAAAGTGTTGCACCAGTCCCACGGAAAAACCCCTTTATACCATCTTCATTCCAAGTACCAAGAATTGCCACCCCTACATTATTGAACATGCCAGCCTGCAAACGTTGCTTTAATACCTCACATGGGATGCGTATTGCAGTTCCAAGGAATGTGCTACAGAACGATGCCACAGATTGAACCTGCACCCAGGGACATGTTTTTTAAACTCATATGAACATACAGGAAGCTCTATGTTGTACATCAGTATAATTCCCACATTAAAACTATAGTGGACATACAATCTGTGCCTGAAGATATGGGAAGTAAAGAAGATCATCATACAAGTAGGGAAGAAAAGAAAGTGAGAAAGATGAACTGGGTAACACTCCCAAATGCGAAACAATACAAACAGTACTAGCATATCACGCTCAATCAGAAAGTCACACTATTGTTGGCCAAAAGCGAAGAAATTGGCTAAAATTACCTGAATTTCTGGGACTGTGGGGGCAACATTGATCAGCAAAAGTTTGCTAGCTTCAAATATCCCAGTTCGAAGTCCATGACTGTAATAGGAACAAAGAAAATTTTTTCTAAATAGATGTGTTATCATTAAGCTCAAAAGGACGAAATATTCTAGAGGAGAACCTTGTAAATTGTCCCCAGATTGCAGGAATTGAACCCCTGTATAATGCCCGTACTCCAATTTGAGGAAGACGAGAAATGATTTCTGGGAATGTTAAGGTTGATGCTTGCACCCGGGTCTACAAGGGAAACAAAGGACCCTTTAAACAACCATGAGAAAGCAAAAGAAAAGTTCGTCCATACATTTCTGTAATAGTACTCGAAAGTGTAGCAAAAAAGCTGGTATTATCTATGCTCCTAAGTACTCCAATCTTCACATGCCACAATCACCCTTTCAGAATAAAAGCACTTCTAATTCAGTCATACAATATAGGATCCAAGGGAAAACAGCAGATCAGCAGCAAGTGCAATCCTAACCATGGGGATGATGTGGTTGGGTACGTCATCATGAAAATTTGGAGCCATTCATACGTCATCCCGACCATCTCCATTACAGAGAAGATTCTGATAATTACTTTGACAGCAATTATAATATCCATCAAAGGCCTTACGACAAGACAAACAGAAATAGGAACATTTTTACGGCCACAATTTGGTCCCCGAAAGAAACATTTTCATCCAAATCATGCAATTATCAACAGCAAACTAGTACAACCATAGATGATAGACACAATTCAAGATATCACCATCTTGATTTGCATCCTATTATTTCACATAAGGTACACTAGCCATAGCAGTAGTGATGAAACCAAGCGTTAGGAGGTATAAACTTTCAAGAAGTGGCCTCGTTCAAATTTCAACAAGTGAATATGAGCAGTTGGTGCTCTGCAATCAAACATTATACCTTTATTGTATCGACTGGGTGCATTAGGGCACAAGAGAGTGCACATGAAAGACCCCCAGCCAAAGCAGATCTAAGAACACTTCCAGCTGGAAATTCCACAGGTGGTGGAACAGCAACAACAGTAGCAGCTTCAAACCATATGCTTCTGCATATATAAAAAGAAGCAAGTATGGCTGTATGTGATCCACAAAGTCTCAAACTGGTACAAGAAGGAGATTGGGGAAGGACTAGAGCAGCTGCATATGTTTTTCAACTAGCAGTCCAATCCTATCACATTTTTCATAATTCAGAAACCACACTCCGATGACCCAGCTATAATGCAGAAGTTGATATCCAATCTCATCACAAAAGTTTTTTTTGCAGCAATCCATCTAATCAAATAGTTTCAGAAACAATGCTTTAATGACCTAAGTATAATGAAGAAATTGACATCCAAATCAATAACATAAAACGTGCCTTATACAAACTATAGCCACCAAACCAGCACTTGATTGTATAAGTTGAATAATGTCTGAACATACACATTTCCACCCAAATGACACTGTTGATATTAATGACTAAAAAAATGTGTGGAACTTTATTACATAAAAGACATTGAGAACAAGATTTTACCTAGGGTCATCTTGAAGCCGATCAGTGGGCAGCAAAAGCATAAAATTTCTAAAATGCCCATAAGAAATTGATTCTTCTGTGTCTGCCTTCAGGAAGCGCATCATTGCAAGAGCATTATCTTCATTGGCTGGAAGTCCAGCATTTTTAAGCGATGCCAATACTTCACTCTTTTGTAGAGTTCCGGATTTGGTTAAACAAAGTGAAGTATAAGCACGAAGAATTGTTGGTTCCCTCTGCTCCATCAAGGACAAAAATTGTTTCCACCCAAATGATTTTGAAAACAAGTGACTTTTAGCACGTCGCATGAAATCACGAGCATATTTATGGGGCAGTTTTCTTTTTTTCATTGCAATTTCAAGATCTTCCAAAGTCACTTGACCATCACCATCCCTATCCAGTTCCTCAAAAAATTTTCTTCCTGGAAGAATGAACAAAGCCTTCAGATGAGAGTACAGAGGAAGGGATATGCTATGGTTAGAGATCCATTGAAGGGTAAGCTATCGATACACTGCTTGCTTTTTGTTGCTTCTTCCTTTTATGTTCTCGAGTAAACATTTTAGTATTTGAAATCTGATGACTATTCATCAAAAGAAGCCACAAAAACTACCAAAGACTAATGAATCTCATATTAGAATTAAATAATACTAATTTCAAGATGCAATACAACTATGAAAAGACGAGCAGAAACATTTGAAAGCTTGGTTAAAATGCAATACTATTTCATAAAATGTAGCTGCCTTTGTAGTGAACCCTTTCAGAACCAAAAGAACAAAGGTGGCTGACACCTTAAGATAATATCAAATAGTTATATCTTTGTCGTAAAAAGTATAAATTCCAGAGCAGTAGAAGATTTCTTCCAAGACTTCCCATGGTATATGCAAGTTTGTGGCAATAAACAGGCACCATCCCACGACATTAATGCTCAGTATCAGAGCTCTAAAGACTTCTCTTTCAGGTTTTTATGGAATATAGACAACCCTCCTTCTAAACGAACTCCATATCTTCTTTCCTTTCCTTTCTTGGATACTAGTACCATATTTTTCCAAACCAGATAATGTTGGTATATTAACGACTAAGGAGAAGTATTCAATTTCCATTAATAAGTGTTACTTCTTCAACAGTTTTGGCAGGGCATTTATTTTCTTGTATGTGTTATACAATATAAAAGAAAACTTCAAATGTGACACAATTCATTGAGCTGAGGTGATCGCTTTTTGATCACATATAAGATTAATGTCCTAATATACATATATCAGCAGAAAATGAGCATGAACAGACTATAAAAACAACATTGAATGATACGATTACAAAGCTGCACTATTACCTTCTGCCTCTGTGTATCTAAAGAAATCCTGGACGGAGAACAGCTTTTTCTTGTCCGGATAGTCTTTTGAAGACCGCGCAAGCTGTGGCACGAGCTCAATTAACTCTGTTAATGAAACAGTAGATAAAGTGGATTTCAATTGCTCAACATTAGGCAGCGGAATGTTAAGAATACCACTTGCCACCTTTTGAGGTAAACTACCCCCTGTTTCCTCACTGCTGTCAGTATTTGCGCCATTATCACCCTCTTCATCAGCTGAAGAAGGAGATACTCCAGCTAAACTTGAGGGTACACCTCCTACTCTAGCAAACGTCAAATTCCCAAAAAACTCATTCACATCCACCTTTCTATTTTCCCAAAGACTCATGACTGTCTTTAGATGATCAAATTGGGATGAAAGAAGCTGTGGCCTCGAACAATCATTGTTAGAACTGTCATCAGTTTCTTGGAAATTCGGATTACTGTTTGATAGACTGTGAACCAATTGGTCAAACACAGAACCTAAAAGGCACTCAAGTGGCACCTTTTTCCTTTCTTTGTCATCCCCATCTTCCCCACTCTCGGTTCCTCTACCGGATTCATCCTTTAACTCCCTTCGCTTTGATTCAAACAAAGTTTTCAACTTTGGCCCCGATTTGAAGAATGGCAAATACTCTTTTCCATCATCACTTACTTTCTGGCACCGTTTCTTGCTACATTTGAAAGGAGTAGGAAAAGCCTGAATCAACCCATTAACCAACAAAGACCAATTCACTGCAAATTGCAGACAATTTATGCAAGAATCACCTTCCTTCCCCAATTCCTGATCTTTTAAACCTTTCTTTGATGCCCCAGTTCTTTTATTATCAACCCCATTTTCCAAGCTCATGGAAAACAACCCAAAAAAGGTTTTAAGATGAACCTTTATTAAAAATCCCTTCCGTCTCCCTTCACCCACCACCAGACAGCGTCCATTATCACTACTGCAATTACTAACACTCTTCTTTTTCACAGCACAGACCTGAACCTTATTGTTATGATCCCCTTTATTATTCAAGTCAACTTGGTTCAGCTTACCACTACTCTTAGAAACTCCCCAACAATTCTCGAATTCCTTAGCAGCTCTCTTAATCCCGAGTTCAAGAGGCAAAACAGCATCTTTCACCACTTGAATGGAATTGAGAAAAGATTCCACCGGATCATTTGTCGATACCATTATGATATACCAATGAGAAACTTCCGATTCCTTCCAAATTCACCATCCAAGAACTCAAATCCCAAATCACCAATCCAAAGCATACGTACTCAGAAACATTGTGTCCGTACCAAGAAAATTTGCAGTCAACCCCAGAAGTACACTAGTTTACAATGAGAAGAGGAATCGTGTAGAAACAACACATTTATAGTTAACTGAACCAAAGATCGAGATCTGATGAAGGAAATTGAATCCGAAACAGCCAAAAACCCTAATTGTACGGACTGACAAAGAATGGTATTGGGTACATTACTTCTGTGAATCTTTTCCCTCTTTGCATCTTCTCTTTTCTTGACCTTTGTAAATGAAAAAGAAAAAGATAAAAGAGGCCTTTTGGTTTTCCTTTAGACTTGAGAGTGCATTTTGAATTTTGATTATCAATAAATTAAATTATGAATTAACAATAAAAATTAAGATATTTATACAATCTTTCTTTTTTTAACAGGAGATTGATATAAAAAAGCTTTAATTAAAAAAAAGCTTTTTTTAATGTTGAACTCCAACATTAGGAGCCCCCACTCCTCATGCCCTCAAGATTGGTGGAGGAGGTAAATCACAAGATGTGCTTTAATTAACCAAGAATTTAGGCTGACCCACTAATCTCACCATACAAGAGGCCCAAATCTTAAAGGTTTTTTCCAAAATTCAAACTCTCACTTTGCAGGTCGCTAGCATGGCAGGCACTACACTACCCTAACTTTTGTCAGTTGAGCTATGCCCCGGTGCATCAACCACTTATTTAAATTCAATGATAAGTAATAGGAGATTAATATAAATAATTTTATATAAATTTAAGTCTAAAACATTTATTCCAATTATAAAAGGACATTTAGATTTATTAAAAATAATTAAAATAAATATTATAAATTCTTTTTATTATTAAAGAATGATCTCACTAAATATATGTTAATTGATTTCTAAGGGTCTAAGTTTGTTTCTCTTAAGTTTTGCTTTTTTTTTTCTAGTAATCAACCACCAACATTTTTTGTAACTAGACTTCGACCAAGTCTTTTTGAATTAGAGCGCAGGTTTGTTTCGAAAATAATTATTTTGTTGTTCTTATCGAAGCATTTAGTAACCCTTGAATTACATCCTACATTTGCCCTTCATTAGAAATGTCACCTATCTTGTGCTTGTCAATCCTTTACTTGCCTATTTAATACTTTTCATATATTATTTGGAGTTAAGTGGTCCATAATATCCTTTTATTGAAAATAGAAACTCATGTCTTATTAAATGATTAGGTTATAGCAATGTCACTTGTCCAAGCAATTTGTAGCATAGTAGATGATGACACTACAATATCTCCCAAGATGATGACACTACTCATCTATTACTTTGAAAAAGATGTTGTGATTAGTATTATTATTATTTTTTAAATTTTGATCACTAAGTATTTATTATTATTATCATTAGTATTATTATTTATTTGTTTTTATGCATTTATGTATTTTATTTTATTTATGTATTTACTTTAATTTTTTTATTTATTCTTTTAATTTGCATCACTTATTTGTATTTTTTATTTTTACTATATTGCTTTTTTTCCTTCATGTCACAATCGCATGTGGGTCTATCGAAAATAACTTCTTTATTTTATAGGGGTAAAGTTACGTACTATCAGACCTTCTCAAACTCTGCAGTGATGCAAGATTTAAACTTGGTGTGATGACGATGATAATCTCATAAGTCTTAATATTGTGGCAGATAAGCATATAAATTCTTTTTATGTTTGTTATTCTTTTCTCTTAAATGAAAATTAATATAAAAGTTTTAATATGACAAATTTGTGTGTAGATTTTTAAGGAAACTATAATATTTGAATTTATGAAATTAATTTTAAATATGAAAAAAATAATTATTAGATATTTTTAAAGTCATCGGGACCTAAAATTAGTATGATTTGATTTAAATTAATATAATTTTGAAATTTGAAATGTATATATTAAAATTAATATTTAAAAATAAATTAATATAATTTTGTATTTTGTATTTGAAATGTATATATTAAAATTAATATTTAAAAATAAATCAATAAAATTACAGTTTAATGTTTAAAAAGTTCAATCAGTATTAGCCGTCATAAGATCAGTTAATAATTGAATAAAATTAAATAATTTAAAATATTATTACAAGAGATCATCGAAAAACTTAAGTTTAATTAAAAAAGATTATTAAATAATAATTAATTATATTATTTTTATTTATAAGAATTCATTAATTTACAAAAACTGATCAATTAATGAATAAACCAATCGACTTTTAACAATAAAAATTATTAAAATTAATTTAACTAAAAATTAAAAATTAAATTAATTGAAAGTTTTTATAATTCAATCCGCCAAACTATTTTTATTTAGGGATTAAAACCACGTCATTTGTTCGTCGAGCAAAACAGCATCGTTTTGTATATTTGTTGGTATATACTCTCGTGTCTTCCTCTCTTCCGAGTTCCTGCTACTGCCTCCTCTTCTGTGCGCTAGCTGCTCATTACGTCTCTCTTTCCACTAGGCTGTCACCTGATTTTCTCGTCGCTGGCCTTTGCTTTATTTTTCTCGCAGTCGCTGCCAGCTCTTTCTTCACAATGTTCATCTCTTTTTATTCCCCATTCGAAAGCATGCAAGTTAAAGTCACTGATAAACTTTTGGTTTCTAAAGGGTGAGACCCACGTTTGAGGTTGGTGATTTTGCAATGATGGCTGCTTGCTTCGCTGCAATTATTGAGTTTGGCTTTTTTTAAGTTGGGATCTGTATTTCTTTTGCAGTAACTTGCTCTGAAATTGGACCTCCAGGTTTGTTGTTGCTTCGTCCTCTTTTATTATGTTTTTAGGATAAGTTGTTTACTCTGTTTAGTATTACTATATGTGCAGACATTGACTATTTCCATGGAACGACGGACGGAAGACTAACGGTGATCGGCGGCGTGGATTCGGTAATCGTGGATGGGTCACAGAGATTGATAGTCGTATACTGGATTTCATTTCGGGCCTAACTTGAGGCTTTGAGTCGGATGAAGCTTGCTCAAGTTCTGGCTTATAATAGTACGAGTCCAAGTTCAATTGGGTCTTAAATATGCGTGACATTTAGCCCAAAATCGGCATCTTTTATTTCTAATTTAAAAAATAGAAAAATGACTTAGCCAAGTTTATGCTCGCTTGGCCATCAAATCTTCTGTCCCACTTATTCTGTTTTAATCTATTAAATCTTATTCATATATTTACGTGGGATCTACGTAAATATATAAATAAGATTTAATTAAACAAGATAAAAATACCATAAGTGATACCGAAGAACTAATCTCGCGTAGGCCGAATTTGGTAATTGAAAAAAATAAAATTTTAATATAAAACTATTCGTATTTATTTATTTCAAAATATTAGATTTTTGGAATAATTTCAAAAATTAAAGAAGATATGAAATGCTAATTTTTTTCGAATTTATTAGTAATATAAAGTAGTACAGAAATTGAACCAAATGATTAATTTGATTGGATAGAAGAAAATCATGCAAGCCGCGTTGCAGATGCTCTCACGAACCAGAGATCATGCAATTCTCACCAAACATGCTTTATGGCTCAGATGGACCATGATTTTCTTGGTTACATGTGCGAAATGGTGGTTGGGTAAAAGTTCAACACCATATCAACCAATATTATTCAAGGTAAAAGTTCTGATTTTCGTTCTGTTCTTCTTCCTCCGATGAGTCACTTACATCGTATCTACATAAATTTTTATAGATACGATGTAAGTGACTCGTCGGAAGAAGAAAAGACACTGGAAACAACCATCAAGGCAAAGATAGAAGCTGCTCCGATGATGATGATGATGAGTGTGAATTATAAGGGAGTGAAGAGCGTGGAGAACCCATTACGAATGTTGCTGAAACAAGACATCATCTTTTCACGTAAATTTTTCCAGTGCATCAAGCGCCACTGCATCCATTACATGTGGAATGGGGGATGCAGTAATCAAAATAACCTGCATGAGCATATTAGCGAACAAAAGGTAAGTTTTTTATCTGTTTAGTACATTTATAACCATATTTCATACCTAACGTAAACTTTTTACAGAAATATTCCAAACAACGAATTCCACCCAAGAAAAAGAACAACAGTTTGATGGACTCAGAGACCACTGCACGCACTATCACAAAGAGAAGAAATACAAAATCTTATGTGATACTTGTGGGATGCGCTAACGATGATTCCACCGTAGAAGAAGAACAGTATAGGAAGTAGGTGGCACACTGCCAAATTGTGTAGGGGGTTTGTTAGCAATGGTGTAGTTTGGTTTGTTTCTTTTTTTCTTTCCCTTTTTTGCTGGTATAATGTTTCTTTCTTTTTTTGAAATGGGTGGGAATGTTTTTCTCTTTATTTTATGTTCTTCAAAGATTCAGTAGTTCAAAATACGTCACCTTGTGCTTTTCAAAATCCTTTATGCTGTGACTTTGATTTGCAGAGATTTTTCGTTCCTGTTTCATATTTCATCTTGATCTTAAAATGACCATACCACTGTTAGTGGTACTGTTATCTAATGATCCATAACTTGTGTAAATGCAAATTATAGAATAGTACAGTACTCTAATGAAACAGCCTACACAAACAGCTTCTATGGAAAAGATAGAAAATGAAAGTCACACAAAGAATCTGTTGGACTAAGTTGAATAGGACATGAGTTGGTTATTCAGAAATAGCTTAAAAAGTGTAATTGCAAGTCAAACAACTGTCTCATAGGTCAAGCACTTCTACATTGGAGTCCAACCAGTAGCCATTAAAACACAGAAGATAGTTTTTGTTGAAATGGCTACTTCTGGAAATTGTATCTGATGGCTAACCTGTTGATGGTTTTTGTTCCAAGCGGACCAACTTGCTGTCATTTGAAGTTTCAAAGCATTAATGGGATGGAGTTGCTGTCAGAGGCGAATCACCATCAGTGTCGCCACTAGAAAGAGGAAGAGCTGAATTATATGAGTTTTAGATTTTTCTCTCTTCTCGAGTTTAGCTAAAGAAAAAGAGTCCTGCTTAATGTAACTTGAAAAGGGAAATCTAACTTGCAGTTGCAATCTCTTATTTCCAGGCACATTTAACTCCTGGAAGTGAAAGAACATTTGACTTTTAGAAGTATATCAAAAGATCGCTTGAAGAGGAATTCCAAGTAATTGTTGGCATCAGGTTTAATTTACTTTTGTCTACAACCGTACAAGTTAAAGATTGTTATTCGATTAAGAGTTCTAACCTTACCTTGCATATAATGCAGTCCGATTATATGGTTCACTTCAGTATTGTTCCTGATGTCCAAAACATACGGTAAGGCCTTGTTTTCCTGGAAAATTCTGAGATTTATACATGACAATGTCCAGATCAAGAACTAATTTGTGTAATCTCTTGTTCTGACAGGATGGTATGCTTATCTATGGTTGCCATTTATCCCCTTAATTTTAAGGACCAGTTCTTTAAGCCTTTGAAAATGGCAGATCAACTACATAATGGGATTCAAGAGCTCATATGTGTAAATTGATAATCATGCAGGTAATCTTGGTAGTGGGGACTAAGCTCCAAGTGATCATAACCCAACTCGGTCCAAGGATTCAAGGTAGAGGAGATGTCGTTAGGGTGCTCCTAGGTGGAAATATAAACTTAATATGGCCCAATAGTTACTGTGTTTGCAGTTAACAGAATTTGAGGCTAATTTACTAGAGAATTTGAAAGGACGTAGGTAATTTTGGGTGTGTAACCAATGGATTTAAAGCTTTTTAAGTCTAATTTCAGTTAGTGAAAGTCTTAAGTCATTTGGACTTCTTTTTAAAAAGTCATGACTATTTTGGCGAAGAATGATCATAATTAACGTACAGGATATTTGGAAACCTTCGAATTGAATTCGTTAACGAATTGAATTTAATTACATTAATGAGATTGAATTGAATTCAATTTATACTGTTTAGAACAAATCTAGTAATATTATAATTGAATTCAATTACACTGTTTGGAACATAATCAAAATTAATTCAATTATTTCATATGACACATTCACACTTACATAGAGCAACTTATAAACATCAATTTTATTATAAATAAAATTTGTGCGTGGGTCTGCTGTTAGGAGAAGAGTGGCGTCGTCTGCTATTGAGAGAAGGATTATTGTGTTGAAGTCGTGGGTATTATTAAATTTCAATGTTAAAAAAGAAGAGTTTGAGCCTTTGGAATTGAATTCACGTGAATTATACCATGAATTGAATTTACAAAGAGAGTGGATTTTAAACCCACGTGTGAATTTAATTCATAACTGTTTTTTTGTTCTAAACAGATGAATTGAATTCAATTCACCATGTTCCAAATAGGCTGATAACTGTGCTATTTAAAATTCTATTATTTATTGTTATACGAATTTCTATAGTATTTAGGATTATAAAAAGAGTTTAACTGATTGTCATCGTAGAAAATCTAAAAGTTGATGATTCAAAGAAACAAACTTGTTATTATTCTCTTCTTTCTAATTCAACAGTGTCTAATACACCATTAGACTCTAGCACTCCTGTTCCGCCTGGCTCTTTTTCAGGTACTCATAAGACTCCAATTGCTTTATCATATGAACATTCTGATACTTTCCCTCTTTGTAATCTGATAATTCACATGTTTTCTTTGTTGCTGCGGAATGCATTTCAGATAGCTTTCTTCATATGGATGTGGTAAGGTTTTTTCTGTTGCAGAATGCACCTGAGAACTTTCACTAACTTCTATGGCTTGATTACGGTTTTCTTTCCCCTCCTCTTGCAGTACGAATTCACCATAAATTCTTGCTTCCATAGACGCATTGAAGATATTGTCATCAGAATCACAATGGGGTTAGTTTTATCTTTAATCATATTAAAAATTTGTTTTCTTGCTTTCAGATTCAAGCATTCCTGATCCTTGTTCATATGACATTGTTGTTCTCAATGATCTGATCTTACAGATGGGTTCAAGCATGAGACCAACAGTGTTCAACGACCAAGTGGCTACAGCACTTGGAAACTGGCACAAAACAGCCAAAAAACATGCTAAACATGGCGGCAGAAACTCAGAATCTCACAGGCCATTGTCAGGCAGACCAGCAACTCCAACACATGGCATGTCCCCAGTTCATCTCTTGCAAAACTACCGTAGCAGTACAGCTCCTGACGGCTTACAAGTTTCTCCCAGGAACTACAGCTATAATAAGCCTTATCATTGGGACCCTGAAGCTGTGAATCCTGTAAACGAACATGAAACCTATGAACCTCAACCACTTGAAAGTCCTCATTACAGGGAGGGAACATGGCAATTGAAGATCCACACTCTATGAATCTGCCTCCAGTCCCTCCTGCCGTCCGTACTCAACATGAAGTAAACATCAATTTAGCTGACTTCATAGTTAGAAGATGACAATATGATTCAAGACTATAATTTACAGTGTAAATTTTCATATGTACATGAGAAACTAGAAGCCCTCTTTAGACAGTAAAGAGCCTTATTCGAAAGATTGTAACATCTCTAGCACAACTCCAGTTCACTTCAGGATTGTTTCAAGTTCTTGTTCCAAAAGGAATTTGTTAAGAATCGATTAATACTTAGTATGTATTCTACGTTGGTCAAGCCATAGAGCTTAATTGTAATTCCATGTACAAAGGCCCAATGTTCGATATTAACATGATTTTATTATATGTTTATTTTATTATATTAACATGATTTTATGGCTTTCGAAAATAGACAAATTAAATAATAGATTTTTGCTTTTTCTTTTTTTTTTCTTAGGGAGAGATATGAAGAATGCAAAGCCATGTTGGTTAAATTTTCTACTAGAATTACTAAACATTACTGAAGAAGAGATTGTGGTATGCACCAATAAATTAAGATCTTCTTGTGTTTGCAAAATCGGACAATCTGTGATTTTTTCTACATTTTCTCACTTCGAAACTGTACTTTTTTTTCATTTTGTTTATTCTATATCACTTAAACTCGGGATTAGATTTTATGTTCTGATTATGGTGTTTCTATTATGTTCCATTAAATCTTATCGTATTCTTATCATATTATATTAAATCTCATATACACATCTACGTAAACCTTATGTAATTATATGAATAAGATTTAATAAAACAGAGTTAGAATAGAGTAATTGAAATAGAGAATTTGACGAGCTTAAATTGTACCCATTTAGATTGAACCGAGGCGCACCTGAAGGCTGAACCAAAACGTTTGACGACGACTCTTACCATCAAAACGACATGGTGTTAATTTATAAGTATAAAACAGTAAATACCAAAAACACATCATTTTGGATCGAACTTGAGTCGTTTGGAGAAAAGTCCGATCGGGTCCGAGCACCTCAAACCCAACGTAATTGTCAAGTCTACTCTTACACCGCTCGACTTGATTTTGATCTCCATCCGAGAATCTCTTCGCAGAAGATTTCGATCAGCTTAAAACAGAAATTGAACACAACCTTGATTCATAATTTAGTACCTGCAAGTTGACCATGGATCAGAAATTCTGGTAATATTGGCCTGAACCACACACTTCTCATTTCCTCTGAACTTCTGTGGCGGATCATTTCGCAAACCGTTGTTTAGCTTTACATAATCATAATGAGAAAACAGGATGAATCAGAGACTTGAAACATGAAATTCTCACAAGTGAATGTTGCAGATTGTTTCTAAGAGTGCCAAGTTGACTGCAGGCAAAGCTGTAAATGCTATAGATAAGCCTGTGTTATGGCCATAGCTTTCGATAGGTGAGAAAAATCCTCTTTCAAATTGGACGACTTATAATATAGGGTGAAACCCATTAAGGGTGTAATTATATATCTCCATACGAATATGAGATTTGCATTTCAAAATAGAACAAATATGGGAAAAAAAATCAAACTTGGCTACAAAAATTATAATGTTTCCAAAATTGGATATAATGGGATTCCTCCATAACATCCAAACCAAAAAAAGATTCCAAACTGTACAATTTGATTGAAGTTCACCCTAAACTACTTCCCTATACCTATAGTTTCACTGCCTGAATCTGTATGAATGGTTAACCTTCTTGCTGTCTTCAAAAACTCACTGCAAGCCACAATAAGAAATGACACAAGTTAAAAAATATATATATCAGAAAGACCAGTCAAATACTTCCACAATCTCAGGAAGTTGAACTGTATATGATATCACCTGAAAGGCTCATCTCCAGTGTTTTTGATCACCCCTTTTGCATCCCGGTAAAGCACGTTGTTGATCATCTCTGAATCCCCGATGCCAAACATACTAACCAACTTGCCATGAAGCTCTTCGTAGGAATTAAGGACTGAAAGATCAAGAGTTCGACCAACGTCTTCTGATTCCATGAAAACTTTGCAGTGGCCAGTCTCCAGGCTCGGATCAGATTTCTGGTGATCTTTGTACCATAGAGAAGCATCATCTGAAGTATTGTCTTGTGGACAATTCTGATGCAATGCAGAACCAGAGCCATCGGAAAAGATGGCTGCCTTATCTTGATTTCCCTCTGATGAACTGTTTTCATTAGTATTGCCAGAGCAGCTGTGAGAACTCTGCTGCTCAATGAGAATGAGCTGGCCAAACAGAACTATGTGAGGCGTCTTTCTTTCCTCATTTTCTTTCGAACACTCCTGTGTCGGGTTTGCGATCGTCAAAAAAGATGAAACATTCTCATTTTTTTCTGTAATGCCCAAGAAGTTGCTGCTGGAGATTCTTGAAGGAGGAGCAACATGATTAAGTTGTTGGAAACCGACAGGAAACAGACCTGAATGTAGTTTATTGAAGTGGAAATCTGGTGAAGATAGTCCAAATTGAGCATGCCTGGCTCCCTGTATGCCTGCAGGAATATTGTCTGAAACACCACATATGGGACTGTTCAATCCAAGTGGGTTTGCAGTAAATGAAGGCACTGGAAATTCTCCAATCAAGGAAAAGTCTGGAGGTTGTGGAAGTCTTAATTTCTTTCTTGGAGGTGAAAATGGTGAGATTGGAATGGCTGGCATGTTTGATACCAATTCAACCTGCCATGGATTCACACGTTTGACGTTCTGCAGCAAGTCTGGTTCATCCCATGCCACCTGAAATATGATATTTGCAAACACTATGTCATTGTAAAGAAGTTACAGGCAGACTTTTGATTGTTTATAGCATTACAATCAGATGCTAATGTAGTTCATACAATAATCAAACAAAACAATGAGACTTAACCTGAAATGAAAAATGAGTTACCTGAAGAAGCTTCCAAGGAGAATTAGGCCAGTGGATTTGATCAGCAACTTGAACAGAAGATATAGTTCCCATGAACCAGCTAATCCGAGACGAATCCTCAGTCTCAAAAGCCATCTTGAACCTCATTCCGGGGCACCACTGAATTTGCATCGCATCCATCACAGATGAAGCTCTCACAAAAAACTCCGGAGTGCTTGCTCTCGGATAGTATACAACCTCAAATGGCTGCCCTTTTGCAACAAGATTTGCAGCCTCTATAACAGATTCAGCCCCAACCTTACCCTTCTTCTCAGTATTCCCTTTACTTCTGACCACTTTACTTTCATCTTCTCTCATGTAACCAGAGTAACCTGAAAATGAGTTCCACCCAGATGAGTTATCATTTCCACCACCAAACCCTCTCTTGGCACGCCTAATTCCCACACAGAGATCACCATTCTCAGCCCTCAAGAACACAATTGAATCTCCAGCTACAAGCTTCTTGTGGTTCACAAAATTGCTCCACCCAGTAGTCAACAAATGGCGACGAGGTGTGCCTCTGTAGATATGCCTAAACTTCCAGTTATTGCCATGGACGTCCTTTGCAATAATAGCCTGAACAGGAGGCTCCACACTGTAATCCAATCTCGGGAATATAGTCTCAGCACAATAACGAGGAACAGAGAAACCACCGCCATTATTAGCATCAGATTGAGTCAATGTCTTGGCAAAAGAAGCAGGCTTCTCTTGAGACTCAGCTCTATCGACCCCCCTGAACAACACATCATCACTTGTGCTATCTGCGAACCCCGTTTCAGAATTGCTCAGTGGGATTAGCCTAATTTTGGCGTAGACTTCGTCTGTTTCTTGATCTGCCATGTACTTAATGGCCAATACTCGACAAGGGATGAGAGCAGGAACACGACAGCGACCAAAATCTACATTCCCTTGGGCGTGCTCTGCGTGACCCTGAGGAAAGTAGAAGACTTTAGAGTTGGGTGGTGGCATTCGTATCATGCCACCAGCACAGGCATGCCAGAGTTGTGAATCTAGACCTTTGTCTTCAACTCTAAATGGTTCTTTATGAGAAATCACCGCCCCAAAGTCTCTAATCATTTCTTTGTTCTGCTGCAAGTGTTGATCTTGAAGCATCTGGAGAACACCTGCAAAGTCCACATGTTTGAATTTCCCACAGAATTGCAAGACAAAAGATCAAAAATTTTATCATGAATTGAAACATAGGAAATCATCTTACAAACAACAATAGATCCCAAAAGTCTGTAAAAAGAAAAACAGGGGAGACAAACAAAAAGAAGATAACTTACAACTCAACCGGCTTGTCTGAAACAGGAATGATAGTGACAGAGAATGCAACTGCTCAGCAAGACCCAAACTTTACAGGAAAAGGAAGAAAACCCAGAACTTCTAAACCAAAGTACAACTAAGATTTAAGGTTAAGAGGGACACAAAGCACAGTTTGCAACAGAGCAAAGAAGAAAGAACAAAGTGTGGTAAGTGAAGCAAAAAGTCAAAGAGCAAACTGGAGTTTTATAGAGTGTGTATTGCTTGAAGGTTTCGTTGCCGACCAGAGTTCTACAGATTATAAGACAGACAGGAGGGGATAAAGGGCAAGACTTGACAAAGGATAAAAATAAAAGGAAGAGGAGAGGATGGTGTTGGGTGTTGGGTGTTGCGTGTTGCGTGTTGGTTTAGAAGCAGAGACTTGGGGACTGGCTGGTTTCGATGATGGTTTTGGTTTTGGTTTGTGTTTTGGACCACTTAAGACATGACTCACGGTGAAAGTGAAACTCAAAAAACATTTCATGGTTTCATTCCAGTTACCTGCTTTTTTACGACACCCTTCATTAACCTATCCTTTTGTCTCTTCTCATCCTTGATCTTCTCACTTGTTCTTCGGATCTCAAACTCTTCTCTTTTTATATACTGTTACAGTTTTGATTTCGTCTTATCTTCGTCTCCAATTCTTATACAGCCACTGTTTTTAGTCCGAAACCCTACTTGTTTAAGAAAAAACAGAAGCAGCATAGATTCATGCAATCATAATTATTTTTATTTGTCTTTTATATTAAAACCCTGTGTTAAAAATAATTCAATTGACAAAAAATATCTTTTTTTTAATATTATAGAATATTCTAATAATTTAAAATGATAAAGAGTGTTCTTTTAGAATAAAATTACCATATCAAATCCCAACAATAATTTGGATATTTTGATATCACAAGATAGATTTTTATATCACGAGATTGTGAAAGTAAAACCCATGTCACTTTAGCTCTGAAATCAAGGCAATAACAAACTCTCAACAGCTCAATCCTAACAGTATTATCTAGACATGTTCCTAGTTCTTTGGGTTAACCATAGTTAACTCTTAACCTACTTTGTGGTAGTTGGTCAAACACTCAAGACTCAACCATTCTAGTCACTGACTCACTGGTTGTTACAAATGGGTTCCTGATTTTTTGTCGGGGAGGAAGATTTAGTCATGGCCAACTAAGTTGTCATGTACAGAAGATTTGGTCATGACTAACTAAATTGTTTCGTAGAGTTTAGGATTGATGAAACTCAACTTGCCCTTTTGAGATTAGGGTTTGTGTAATTCAAATCAAGACACCCTTTTGAGATTAGGGTTCATGTAATGGATATCAAGCCACCCTTCTGAGATTAGGTTTCATATAATCGATATCAAGCTACTCTTTGAGATTAGGGTTAGTGTAATGGAAATTAAACTACCCTTTTGAGAATAGGGTTCATGAAATGGATACCAAGCCACCCTTTTGTCATGTCATGGAAATCAAGCCACCCTTTTGAGATTAGGGTTCATGTAACGGGAATCAAGCTACCCTTTTGAGATTAGGGTTCATCTAACAACGGAAATCAATCTACCCTTTTGAGACTAGGTCTAATGGAAGTGAGGTTATAGCGGGGTGTTCTGATTGGCTATGACTTGGAGATTAAACCAAGACTCTGATTTTGGACTAAAGGGAATGTTGGTGATGATGTTGATAGAGACAATTGGAGCTAAGGACAAATCGATGTTTGATGAGTATAAGGGTTTTGTAGAAAATCCAAAATTCTACGAACCTAGATCGCGACCTTGGTCGGTTTAATTAGGAGACATCATCTTAAGAGTATTGCACTTCTTAAGGTTTTTCTCTAAAGTCTATGGTTAAATATATTTACGTATTCTCCACATGTCATGTTGAATGTTTGTACTTTGGAGTTTTCTGTATTGTATCTCACACATTTTAATGCTTCTAAATATTGACTTTCTTTAACATGGTAATAGACAATGTCACAAGATGTTATTCTTCCTTTGAAAAAATATTCATGAGTGAAGCAGACTAACCAGAAGGAGAAATGAAACGAAACATTGACTAAGACACACCATGTTTTGTTCATTTCTATATGTTCTCCGTACCTTTCATTCTACATACTTATCCAAATATTTGAAATGGCTTATCTTTTGGTTGGATTTTCTTTACTTAACCTTAAAAAATTAAGGATAAAAAGAGAAGAAAAAAACTCTAAATTTATCTCTCAATTAAATTGAGCATTTTATTTTTTATTTTATCCATTTTAATCAATGTTTTTAAAATTGGATCGGATATTAAATACAAGAGGTTTAAGGTTTAAAAGGCTCAACCAATATTAGACCGTTATAAAACTGGCTAAACATTGAATAAAATTAAAGAATTTGAAATATGATTGAAAGATATTCTTCTTACCTATCGAAAATTTTGAAGTTTAATTGAAAAAAGAGATTGTTAAATGAAATTAGTTGATTTATTTTGATTTATAAAAAACTTATTAATTTATGAAAATTGAATGATTAATTTTTAACAACAAAAATTATTAAAGTAAATCGAACAGAAAAATTAAAAATTGAAATAAAAAGTTAGACAATTCAAGGCTTTTACAGTTGAACAGATCAAATCAGTTGGATTTTTTAATCATAACTTTTAATACATCTAATAATGCTTTCTTTTGTTGCAAAATCTTAAAACATAAACCTTTCACTAATATTTACAAATAAAATCATAATTTGTTAAGAAGATGGTGATAATATTTTTATGGGTTAATTTCCAAAAAAGACCCAAATTTTTAATCTTTTTCAATTCTAGCCCGAACTTTAAAAAGTAGCAATAAAATGCTCAAACTTTCAATTTTTTTCAATTTTTATAGCTTGATGCTAGTGTTTCTGTTAAGTTTGTTAACATGACTTGTCATGTGTTTCAGAAACCTTAACTATTAATACACATCAGCCAAAATTAACACAATAAATGAAGATTAATGAAACGATATCGTTTAATCACATAATTAAAACGACGTCGTTGTTTAAAAATGACCTAAATAAGATTACGCAGTCTTAACGACCTTACGCTTTAATTTTAATTTTCCCTTCATTTTCAGTTTCTTCTATCGACGCCCTCATCCTTCGATTTTTAGATTACGCAATTATGATGCCTTCATACTAAGGATATCAGGAAAACGAACTAAAAACGAAGAGCTTACTTATACATTACGATTTAATGCGAGAGTCGTTTGAGACATCAGAAGAACAAACAGAAAGCAAAGGGTTAAGAGAGAAGAACAGATAATGTCAGGCTAGAATTGAAAAAAAAATGAAAGTTTGAGCATTTTATTGTCATTTTTTGAAGTTTAGGCTAAAATTAAAAATTTAGACATTTTATTGCTGCTTTTTAAAAGGTATATGTAATCTACATATACTTTTTACTTTTTAAAAAATATGTAGATAACATATTTTTATTAAATTTTTTATAAATAAAAATTTTAAATTAAATTAAATTATTAATAAATCAAAATTCCAAATTAAATAATAAATTTAATGCCACTCAAAACTCTATTGATGGGCACATAAGAAATAAACTTTCCCAATTGGACCACTATCAAATGTAAAGGATGGTGATATTCTTTTTTAATAATTATTAGAGTTCTTCACTTCTTTTACAATCAAATTTGTTTTAATTGGTAAAACAAATTTGCAGTCCAGAGTTATAAATTACAGAAACCAGCCGACTAAATACATATAATTGTACTATCTTAGAGACTAATAATTCAGAAATTATAAATAAGCAGAAGGCTTTCTTTGCTCTTCTTTCTTATAACTCAAAACTCTATACTAAAAAAGAATATATTTGCAACATAATAAAATAAATTACCAAGGTTAAAAGATTAGGTTGTCGTTTTATGTCTTTGGAGAGACCGTACCGAATTTGTCACTGACAAGCCCGTCGCTGTCACCGTTGCCGCGGTAAGGTTAAAAGTTTGACTTTAGGGTTAAAACTAAAAATAAAGACAAAAGGTACAAGAAACTGAAAAAGGCTCAAGTCTTTGAACCGGCCATGCTAACGTGACAGCAACTTGACAAACAGGCTTCAGTAGGCGGAAGCAAAATCTCTTATAGAAGAGAGCCTATCAGAGGCTGCAACGTGTCTTTAAATGACGTCATTCCGAGTTTGATCTGGGGCCTACAAGCTATGTGAATCTCGTCTGTGACAATAAACGTGGGGCCGTGTCCGAATCTCTGTCGTTAGTTCAGGAGCAAGTGAAAATTATATTTTTAAATTTTTCTTTTTTTACTTTTAAGGTTTGGTTACGTTGGTAAGAGGTCACGATGACTTTTTGTTTTGTTTTTATTTGAATTTTTACATTTTAAAAATTATAATATTATTTAATTATTCTATTATATTTTATTAATTTTAAACTTATTTTTATTAAAAATATATTTAAATTTTTAATATAATAATATTTTTAATTTACTAAAATAAATAATGGATAAAATATTAACCATAGGTCAAATAATAATTTTTTTAAAATGAGAATTAAAATGAAAAGGTGTTAAATAAGTGAGATGAATATAATTTTTATTAATTTTCAAAATGTTATAATGTTGAAAGTTAAGAAAAAAAACCATAATTTAAGGTTTTATTCCAAATTCTAAATTTAATCATAATAATTTACTTCTAAGTAATTTATTCATAAATTAAATTAAACAAAATAGCTTTAGATGACATATAAGTTATTTTAATTGAAAATATTAAATCCCAAAATAAGAATTATTGAAGAAATTAGAACTATTATTTGTCAAGTGAGTTCGACCAAATAATATTTTATATAATATATATATATATAATGCGGATTTATCGAAAATAATCTCTTCGCTAGTTAGAATAAGGTTGTGTACTTCTGAATTTTTCCAAGCTTTGCATGCATTTAATAGGATATTTATTAGATTATTATTACTGTTGTTGTTATTATTATTGTTAAGTTATTAAATGATAAAGTGAAGAAAAAATTTCAATTAAAAGAGTTGCTCTTAAAGGGCTAACACGAATTCTTAATTGGAATTATTTTAACTACATATTGAATTGCGTTATTAATAATATTTTTATAAACCAAGTTTTAATAAACCATAATCGCAATATAATAAGCTATAATTTTGCATGGAAACTCAATAAAACCCTACTACAATAATCATCTAGAAGAAGAAGAAGAAGAAGAAGAAGTACATAAGTTGAAAGTATGAGACATTCATGATAAGATACCCAAAAAAACAAAAGAGGTTCATTGAGAGTGCAACTAACTTTGATTTTGGTGTTACAACCCAACATGTGGGAACATCCTAAACGTCCAAAATCTGAACGATTTCAACTTTAACAAGTCCATGTCCATAATCATTACCAACTTGCCAAAGTGTTTTCCGATTCCAAGTCCAAGCAATGAATTAATCATTTGGGGTTTTGATATTCTCCAAACCACATAGTGATAAAGTGGCCCATTGGAAGGAACATTTAGTTTCTGTGTAATCCAAAGTTTATAGAGTGCATGTCAAAGGATTCCTTAAGAATTTCAAAGTGTTAGGTATTGAATACGAGTCCTACACTACGAATTTCATCCTTTAAACCATATTTTTAACTCATCAAATAATTTATAAAAAAAAAATTTAAATTATTTATAGATTTCTTTATTACTAAAATTAAAAATTAAAGTATAAATTATTAACATTTATAATAAACTAAGTCGGGCTAAACAAAGAGACGGTGTCTTCCACCACACGTGAAGGGCAGGCAACACATAGATTGTCATATAAACAAACACAATAAGAAGGGAAGGGAACAACTAAGACCGCATTAAAGGAACATTGCCTCTCTGTCTCGACAAGCATTGATTACCAAAACGTGTGGACACCGCGAGTCCGGGCTGCTTCTGTGCCGATCCGATGAGCGTGAGCGGTGGCTTCGCCCGTGTTTGTTAGGTTACCAGCTGTTATCTTTATGGGATCTTTTACTTTTTGAAGATATTTATAATTTAATTATTTTTATTATACTGTGGAGTTCGAGATTATAGATGAGTTAACATTAACTTATAAGTCAATGTGTTTCAACACTTAGAAACCATTATTTAAATTGCAGAAAATGGGTTATGGGTGCAGGGTGGCTGTTTCCATTTTTGGGATTGGTGGTCTTAAGCACAAGGTGACACACGGAAACGAGAACAGAGGAATTGATCCCGTGGGTTATCTATCTATTATGATAGATCATAGTAATTACAAATAGTATCAATATAATTACAATAAATTATGGTAATAGATTTAAATTTAAAATAGATATAAGATTGATTCTTCTCTAATTTTAACAATATTGATATTTTTTTATTTATGATAAATTTGAGTCTATATCTACCTCAAAAAGTACCTTATAAAAAGAGGTTTGTCGTACATTTATAAATTATTTTAACATTTTTTACTTGCTCAATATAGGATTCTTGACATACCCCCCTCAGCCCATAGCAAGGTTGGACATTTGATGATCATATTGGGAAAGGGCTATCACAGGTCAAGCACCACCCCAAACTATTGAGACAAGTTTGGGCTCTGCTACCATAATAAATTTGTGTCTAACTTTACCCTAAAAGACACCTTATAAGGGAAGGTTTGTCTTCTATTTATAAATTATTTTAACATCCTTTACTTGCTCAATGTAGGATTCTTGACATACCCCCTCAGCTCATAGCTAAGCTGGACAATTGATGATCGTATCAAGAAAGCACTATAACATGTTAGACATCACCCTAAACTATTGAGACAAGTTTAGGCTCTGATACTATAATAAATTTGGGTTTAACTTTACCCTAAAAGGCACCTTATAAGGAGAAGTTTATCATACATTTATAAATTATTTTAACATTCTTTCCTTGCCTAACGTGAGATTCTTGACATACTCCTCTCAGCCCATAGTAGGGCTGGACATATAATTTTCATATTGAGCAAAGGGCTATAACAGGTCAGGTACCGTCTCAAACTATTAAGACAAGTTTAGGCTCTGATACCATGATAAATTTGAGTCTAAATTTACCCCAAAAGACACCTTATAAAGGGAGGTTTGTCATACATTTATAAATTATTTTAACATTCTTTACTTGTTCAATATGAGATTCTTGACACACCACTTTCAGCCAAGAGCAGGGTTAGATATTTGATGAGCATATTGGGCGAAAGATTATAACAGGTCAGGCACCACTCCAAACTATTGAGACAAATTTAAGCTCTAATATCATGATAACTTCGGGTCTAACTTCACTCTAAAAGATACCTTATAAAGAGATATTTATCATATATTTATAAATTATTTTAAGATTATTTACTTGGTCATTTGAAATTTTTTACAATTTGAATTTATATTTTTTCTCATACATAGTTAAAACTGTATTTCTCTAGCTCCAATTCTCAAGTTCTTCACCATACTCGAACTATCACATTGCATACTTCCTCAGACAATTCATGGTTTGAAATAGGAAACGCTCATAAATATGTACCCTAATGGATCAGGTTTTGGGCTCACCATTTTGGAGATAGGCCCACCCCATCATAGGGCTTCAATTCCTTTATTTAACTTTTAAAGAAAAACAATAACACCTTTGTTTATTTTACATGTATCAAAATCAAGATTAATATATAAAAAATATTATAAAAATGAAAATAAAGATTTTTTCTATGAAGAATTTTTTATTTGGGAATTGATCAACGGTAAATTTTTGGTTTTTTTAAAATTTTTAATGACTATATATATATATCAAATCTTTCCTTCTGCTTGACTCTGAGTCTTTTTCTAAAAACATTAAAAAAACTTACATATGCAACATAAGGTAAGTGTTCATTGTTCAAC
>JAOTAY010000003.1:31296901-31308283 GCA_025629805.1 Erythroxylum baracoense | reverse complement strand
GCTTGACTCTGAGTCTTTTTCTAAAAACATTAAAAAAACTTACATATGCAACATAAGGTAAGTGTTCATTGTTCAACATTGGTGTAGATTAATGTCTCCTTACGATATGTGTTTTTGTTCGGTTGTTGAGGCCTATCAAGTGGGTGATTGAATAGACACAAATTCACACTTATGGTGCATTGTCTTTTCCAATGTCTCCATCCAACAGTTTCATTATCAACCCAACTTAAAATATGTTACTTAACAAGAATGTCATACCTTGTGTGATTATAAGTTCAATCAAACTTGTAAGAACGTGAAAGTTAAACTAGAATGATTGATGTTAATGTGTCCATCATTACTAATAATTCCTTATGCTTTCTGGGTCAGATTATGACATGCCTCCAAATAACAAGCTAATGCAGGATTGGCGTTTACACAACTGAAGATTTGGTGATCGTTTTGTGTCAAGAAATGAATCATTTCAGGTACCACAAAGTTATCAAATTCCTGAGCTAGAAAACTAACTCGAGTGTATTTCAATTCTCCACTTGCTTGCTTGCTGCTCCCTCATGTCAAATAGCATTAAGTTGCTTGCATTCCTCTTTGCCAACATTTTCTTGACAAGAAGCTGTGTTACTGTTTAGCTCTAAAAACTAAGTGGGCTGGACCGTGATAAAACTCGATTTGATCGATTTCAGACCGGATTCGGGCTAAATTAAAAAAATTCGAACTTTGAACTAAAGACAGAAAGGTAGAAACTTGGATGTAAATGATCCAACAACAAAGATGATAGAATAGGGATGCATTACTTAGAAATTTTCTAATAACAAATTGAACTGCAAAAAGAATTCCCATGGAGAGGAAGAGAAGGGAAAATAAGAAAAGAATGCAAAAAGCAAAAAGAAACAGACCCTCAAACTCCTAAACCTCAAACACCAACCAATGACTAAACCTAAAACCCTAATATCATTAACCTTCCATCTCATTCCTAACCCTTTCCTTTCTCAGTTTGTCTCGTACAGTCTAGCTAAAAATGTGGTCATCTATTTTGCTCCTATCCCCCCATTCCTTCCCTGTACAATAAACCAATGAACAAAGAAATGAAATTGAAAAGCTATAACCAAATAACATAAAGACTCAAGATAAGGAGACAGCAATGTCACAGGTTTCCATCTTGGAAATCCCATTTCTTCACATGTACTCAATTGCAAGGTTGTTGTCGTTGGGAATCAACTCTGGTGAGTTTTCCATCGCTCCGGTCATTGGAATTGGGCCGGTCTTGGTTCGCATCTCGAGGACTTTCTTGTGTGAATTGGAGTGTATGGATGGAACAAAAGTTGGACTTGCTGCAGGACGATATTCAGGGAAAAGCCGTCCTGATTTGAAGCGAACACCGCAAGCGTTGCAAAGTGTTTTTGGTCCCATTGGCCCTGCCCTCCATTGAGGTGTTTTGGTTACATCACAATGCATACACTTCCTCACAGCTTGCTGAGTAGACGAGTTTTGGTTATCATCCATTGGACCCAATGGAAGCGTAAGCTTGATCTTTTTCTTCTTCTTATGCTCTGCAGACACATGTTTCGGTATCTTGATCACGAGTCGTGATTCGGCATAGTTCTCAGAATCTGACGGAACCTTGGGCGGCAGGATCGGCTGGGGAGCCTCGGTGACTGATGAGGTGGGTGAGATAAGTTGTACAGGCAGACGGGGAGTGAATGCAGCAGGGCGAGGTCGTTTGCTGCGAGCCCTTCCACACTTGCCGGAGGCATTGACCTCAGGGCTGCGGGGCACAGTTTTCTCTCCTGAGCAAGAGCTGCTGCTTTCAAGAACCGAAACCGGGCTAGACATTTGGAACTGTTGCCCAGAGGACTCCTTGTTGATGGAAGATGACTCCTCCCTTTTCATAGTAAGGCTTCCTCCAGAGAAGGAATCCTCCACAAAAGTTGACAGCCATTCCAGGTGAACAATATCTTCAAACTGCAATTACAAGAACAATAACATATACAATTAAATCCCAAAATACCTAACAAAATCAACAACAAGTGAAATTTCCGCTTAAACCTAAGGTGCGAAAAGCTCCGGTGGTACACAAACCTCACTGTCATATTAGTTAGTTATAGTCATTAAGTCTACGAAAAGCTCCAATGGTACACAAACCTCACTGTCATATTAGTTAGTTAGTCATTAAGTCTAACCAACTATGATTAACATTCCATTAAATAATCAAGCCAACTTTTCCACGTCACCAACTATTTCACTTTAAAGAGAGCACATGACAACCCACGTGACTTCCATAACCGAACCTAATTATTTAAGCATGAATGCGACAATCCACCTTGTCGCCGACACGATTTGAAATTACTAGACTACCCTTTGGCTTGATTTTTCGAAACTTTTAACGCGGACTTTGCCAGCCTGGCAGGCAAGATAAGTAAAACATAACAGAAAGATAACATAATTTTCTAACATCTTTACGTCATCACGAAGAAATCTAACGGTCCAGAAACAACACGGACCGACACGTGGATAAGTCAGATTAAACTCACCGGAACGGACAACTCGGCCGACAGGTCTGAGGCGCTGTTGTTGCTAGAGAACACCGAGTCAGAACTCGGGAGAGACTCGGACTGAGTCGACCAAATGCTAGGGAACGTTCCGTTGTTGTTCTTGTTGTCAGGAGCAGAGAGCCCGGCGTCGACGTCGTCGGAGGGGAAGTCGAGGAGGTCGTCTATGTGGTCGAAGAAGCTGCCGCAGTCTATCTCGTCCAAGAAATTAACTGGTTCATTCATGGTTTCTTGCGGGGGGAGTGTCACTTTCCTGGGAAAATTTTTGAGAGAAAATATAAATGTCAATTGTCAAAGAGTAAGAAACTGTAGGGGAAAACGTGTGTTTTATATGTGGGTTACAGATAACGCCAGGAAATGAACCGTGTGGTGCATTATAGCGGAACTGTTGCAGATACGGTTCCAGTTTAGAGTTCAACTCGTCAAGAAGATTATATTAAATAATTAAAAGTGTTGCTATTTCTGAAAACGTCAAAATAAATGAAGTGGTCGTAATGGAGGAAAGATTGGATTTTTCTTCCATTTTCTGTTTTATATTTAAGTTCATGAGAAGAATTCTCTTCTGCGCACGAAAATTAAGGTGAAAATCTGGTCAACTCACGCGTGGCTTAAGTTAGCAAAAGATGAAAATTTTCTTTTTTAAGTGAATTAAAAAGCGAACCTTGTTAATTATGAGCCGGAGATTTTGAAGTTCTTGCCAATTTACTTTGCTCCAAGTGCCTGCAGGAAGAAAGTTGCAAGAAAGGTAAGATTTTGAGCAGTTAAAACTTCACAGAAGGGTTTATGAAATTTCGAAAAACAGAAGAAAACGGTGCCCCCCAATTTCACTTTCTTTCAGCAACACATGCAGGAATTGATATTTAACCTCATGTTCCAGAACTAAGAAACCAAAATTGAGGTTTAAACTCAACAAATGCAGGGGCTAAACCTGAACTCAGAACCAACTAAGTTCAAACATGCAAGTCACAAACTTTTTCCAGAAACAAAAGATGGGTATTCCTCCATGAACACCATGGAGATGAAAGAAACAGTTGAAGTGTACTAAAACCAAGAAGCTCCGTACCTTAAACTTGTAAAGAGATAGAGAGAGAGAGAGAGAGAGAGGGTGTGGAAATTTGTGAAATGATGAGAACTAAGAAGAGGGGAAGAAACAAAGCATAAAAAGGAAGTGAATACAGGGAGAGAGAGAGAGTGGCAATGGAGTGGAAGTAGTGGTGGTGGTGATTGAAGAAGAGGGTTTATGCTATGTTAATGTTATTGTTAATGTTAGGTGAGGGACCTTCTTCATTGCTAGCTGTCTGCCTTTTACTGAATTCACTCTCTCTATGTCTTCATTTTCAAGTCTTCTCTCCACCCACATTCTATTCCAATTTTTTACATTAAAAATTAAAAAAACATTTTTTGTGTCAACAAAATGCTATTATTGGAGTGAGTTCAGCCTTCAAACCTTCTTGTCATGATGAATACTTAACTCGTTTTTGTTTTGTTTACTATTATTTTTACTACTCTTTATATGGAATAAGATTTATATTACTTTAAAGAAATTTATTTAGACATCTTATTTTATTTTAAACTCAATAAATATAATTTTAATTTTCCCATCTCAAAAACAATTAAATAATTAAAACTATATTTTCTTATTAATTCTTTGAGTATATGAAAATCCAACTAAATTTTATAGCGAGATTCAATAAATAATGTTCAACAAATTGGAATTTATTTATGAATAAATTTGTTTTCTTCCATTAATTCTTTGATTTATAATATAACATTTTATCACATTATATTATATAAGTAATATCGAGTCTGTTAGGTGAAATGTGATATTAATCTTATTTATATGTGTAATTTAATTTTTTTTAAATTAAAACTTAAATTATGTTTATTCAAAATTGCCTAAAATTTTAATTAACTATAATTGAATTAAAAATAACTTTATTAAACTTTAACATTAAATTTTATTGCAAGTGTTGGAGTAGTTTCTAAGGAAACTAGAATGAAGTTTTCACATATGACTTTTGGTAAATTTAAAAGCTTTGGAAGGTCACTTTCTTCTTAGATTTTAGTGTTTGACCATTCCATGAATTAAACCTTAAATGGGCATTTCATACATTAAGTATCCACCTCTTGGGATTTTAACCTTACCTCCTTTGAAGTTAAGCAAAGTCTTGTTAGAGTGGTAAGTACATTCCATATGGTATACATTAGCTTGGATATAGTTAAGAAGGCTTTGTTTTTGGCATTTGGATGTTAAAATTAAGTGTTGCTAATATAATACTTTACCACTTACTTTCATCCATCAAACTCCAACTAAACAACTTTTTAAGTATCAAGCATGCATTAGTTGTGAGAAAAGGACTAGTTTAAAGGAGTATCTAAAGTGGGGCTATAGTATCCTTCAAATGGTAGAGGCTTTGCATGCAAATAAAGGTATAAATATGGGATCTTAACAAACATTAAAGGGTATCATTTAAATTTAGTGTTAAATAAATTGTATTGGTTAACAAAATATTTGACTTTTATGTCTTGAATTTTTAAAAATAGTTTATTTTATAATATTCAAGAATTTGTATGCTTAAAAATATTTTAAAAACTCAAATAAATGATGGGTCCTCTTTATCTTCTTTTCCTTCCTTTTCCTTTTACTTGCTTGAGGTGTACTCATTGGATCAATCCCTTCAAATGTACTCTCTGTAAAAAATATCATGAGTTGGAAGGGAATTGTGCTTCATGGAACTATTCTTTTATGACTTGGAATGCACTCTTTGAATCACTTCCTTCCAAAAGAGTTCTATTCCACAGAAGCAAATTTTGATAAAACCCTACTTTTTTTGTCTTCTTGCTTTGAACACTACCTAGAAAATGCTTCCATTAATCATGTGTTAACCTTTTAATCTTATAAATATACATTTATGGGTTTCTTGTGACTTCTATGAATTTATATAGAAAATGCTTATGCATGTCCTAGCAATTCCAATACCCATAATAGTCAATATCTTGGAAGGTACAAATCAATACATGTAAATTAGGTAGGATACAAGTAATTTCAGGCACTTTCATCTTTCCATGTAAATACATATCGTTTAAAAGAAAAAGAAAAAGTGTCTTTCTAAGTCGATTTCTTCACTTCAAAGACAAGGGGACGAGAAGCAAATGGTATTGCAACTATCAAGTACCTTGGTAACGACTAAAACGTGGCCACCGATTGTCCTATCATTATTTTATAAGTTAATTAGTCCTTAAAACATCCATTTAAGACACACTGATTTCTAATAACAATAACTCGAAAAAAATCTCACTAAAATACGAAGTACGAGAATGTTTAATAGTACGCAACCTTATCTCTATTAAACGAGAATGTTCAATAATACGGAACCTTATCTCTAATTAATAGAAAGACTATTTAAAAAAAATACTAATTTTTAGATAACGTTAGATCAAAATCATAAGGTCAAAATTCTCTTTATTTAATTTGATTTTGTAGCGCAAAATAAATGGAAAATTAATGTAAGGGATGCTAATAAATCAAGAAATGAAATAATCGTTAGTCTATTTGAATTATAATGAAGAAATGTCAAGTTGTGGGCTATATTAAACCGTACATATCATCTCACCATATAGCAACATACATTATAATTTTAGGAAACCATATCTTTGAATCATCTTGTCCCCTTCAAAAAACCAATTCGTTGATATGAATATGGTACTACAAATTTTTACTCCATGTGTCGGTAAGGGAACAACATGGCCACGTACGTCAAACTTGGACAAACACCACATGCTATTGTGCCCTAAATCAGGCAATCATGCATTAAATTGAATATTCCAACTCCATCAATTTGTTCAATTAATGATAAATTTAATGTTTTAAAAACTGAATCAGTTTGACCGATTTTATAGGAGAAACCTTGAATTTATTGATTTTTTTAAATTTTAACTTTTCGGTTCGATTTAATTTAATAATCTTTGTTGTTAAAAACTGATCAATTTATTAATTAATCAGTCAATTTTATGCTTTAATTATTTTTTAATTTTAAATTTTATTTAATCTTTAACTGACTTCATAATAATAAAATACCGGTTGAACCTTTTAAACCTTAAAATTTTCTCATCAGTTTAACTTTCTGTCCAATTTTTAAAACATTAACACATCCCTCTAGAAGTACAACACATAATGATGGCTAATGTTATCATGCAAATGACATATATAATGTTTATTATTCTTAGAATATACGATAAATTATAAATATTATATATAATAATAATTTCAGTGTACAAGACTCCCCGCTTTGCAAGAGTCAGGAGAGAGACATCAATTGTAAGCAACATTCTTTTTGCATTTTACAAAAAGACTGCTTTTGTAACTTGAAATTGTAACATTTGGTCACAAAATAATAACTCTTACAAATTATGTATCAAATTAAATAATAGACTTAAACCTTCACTTTAAACTATTTAACCACAAGTATATGACCCTATTTTGGCCTTAAGAACTACATAATTACGCATTTTACATGAATACGGAACTTGATTAAGACAAAGTATTTGAATATAAACGAGTATCTAGTTGGTCACTCACTGTCACTAAGAAAATGTCTTCCCTCTTAGTTACATGTTAGTTGTCACGTACCACATGGGGTTTGATCAACGAAGTGACGTCGTAACCTTCCCAATATTAAGAGTCACGTCTACGCGCTGGATCCGACGTGGCGATTCGCTATTTAATAGATTCTAAGAAGTTTAAAAAAAAAAGTGGAGCCCACACCACACACACGGAGAATCAAAATCTGTTCACTTCCAGCTAAGTCAAGCCGTGTTTTATGTTCAGTGGTTGAACTTGAACATTGCATGTATGCGTGTGTATGAGTGGGAGTATGTGATTATATACCCCAGGCATGAAGAATCACGTGATCGTGTCTAGTGATCTGTGCCGGATATTTTTGGTGGTTTCTTCGAAGGAGGACTAATCAGAGAATGCCACGTTGGCAGCTGACTTTTTAGAGACGGAATTGTCCCTGTAGAATACGCTCTTTTATCAAACTTCACCGGTCAAATTTAGATGGTAAGATCATGTGGGGATGTGGGCCCAAAAATATGTGGGACCTAGCGATTGACAGCCGTACAGAGGAAGAATTTTCAGACACACATGATCTCACGAACTTGTATGTGGGGCCATGTCAGAAGTGCTGTTTTTTTTTTCTCTTTTAGTTAATAATACCTTAATCTCAGGGTTGTATTGTATATTTGTGTGCAAGAGTTTTTAGAATTTATTTTCTTATAATTGTAAAATCGCAATCCCTTATTTTTAAATTATTAAATATATGCAATAATTTATAAATTACGAATTAAGTTACTCCATACTTCATATATGCTATAAGGTTTTATATAATTATAATTATATTATAATTTTTATTTTTACTGTAGATTAAATAATAAAATTTTTTAAGAGTCTTTATTAATTGAAGTCTTAAGATCAATTTTATATTAAAAGAATTTTTATTAGAAGCTTATTCTTAATTATTTCAGTCAAGATTGATATTTAAATTTTAGTTATTAAATAATATTTTAATATATAATTATGAGTTATTATATACTTTATTTAATATGTATTTAAAAATAATAACAAAACTTTTCTAATAATTTTTTTAAAAAAGTTAAACATAATCAATAAATAAGTTATTTATCATAATTAATTCATACAATTATATCTTTATGTGGATCAGTCGAAAATAACCTTTTTACTAATTAAAAGGATGATTCTGTAATACTAAACCTTTTAAACCCTACATTTAATGACATTTTTACTAGATTGATGTTGTTGCTGTATTAATTATTGTAATTAACAAGAAATGCCTCATAGTTTGTATGCATGACCATTAAAAGAGATTGTAATTATTAAGTAAATTGAGAGATATTCTATCATTTAAATGTTTAAGAAAAATATACCAAAAAAAGATATGTTCAATGAAAAATATGTACGAGATAAGGACGGGATCAAATCTTCCGTGTCTATAATTCTGTATCAACTATGTTTCAGATCATACTATCTATATAAATACATACAACCAAAAAAATGTGTGAATGAGATGATCTGAAATAACGTTGGCACAGAATTACAAGCATAGAAGATTTGAAAGCGACAGGGGCCTTACGAGTTGATTAGGGAAATATATCCAAAAATTAAAATAAATGAAATTAAGGTATGAACTAATTAACATTTCCTGTGGGCACAAGGTTATGATCAAGTACATGTCACATACGGAAATAGAAAGCGACATCTGAGTCCACAACCACCAATCAGAAATTGGTAGCCAATCAATCAGACCCACCATTTAAGCACCAACCTGTGACTCGGTTTAATTTTTGGTCACAGCTCACAAGAAATTTGTAATGGCTTTGAATTGAGATGTTACCGGAAACATAATCTGGCGTGTCGGTGCCGACACCTAGATCACCGACAGAGTTACCGGATGCAACGTGGAACAAGAACTGACAAGAGGAAGAGTTTACCGGCTACAGAAGGTAAACTCTTGTCTGGACATTTCACAGAGTCCCATGACATTATTTAACACGTCGGTGGCGTTTATTTTTGACTTTTTAACGGTTATCTGTTGGCTTCCTACCGTTGTTTAATATTACTTTTCAAAATTCTGCCCTCAATTTAGGCTTCAATCTTTGAGGATTTGTTGTGCATTAAAAATTTGTTAATAATCATAAGAGTTTTTAATCTCATTTTTAATTTTTATAAAAATTTCTTTTTATGCTTTACAAAATATCATTAATGAACTAATAAAATATTATTAACATCAGAATTTGTTTGTCTCTATAATTTGAGGTAGTACCCGATTTGTCCCTTTGTCCAATATGTCTAACAGATATCCAACCTTACTTTGGGTTGAAGAGGTGTGTCAAGAATATCACATCAGACAAGTATGAGTGTATTCAGTCATTTATAATAATATGCAAACCTCTCATCTCAAACTAACTTTTATGAGTTAGTAGTAACCTAACTCAATTCTTAAAATCATTCTGAATTAATTAAACTCAAATCAAATTAATAATTTATTATAATTATTCAACTTGGTTCCACTTTAAGAGTTGAGTTGGAATTATTATATAAATAACATTTTATTGATTTATGTATAATGTTGATTTTTTAATTAAAGTTTAAGATTAATTTTTTAAAAAATTAAGCACAATAATGAGTTTTTTAAATATTTATTTTCCTAAAATATCTGAAAATTTTAAATTTCTTAAATTAAAGAAGAGTTTCATGTTTTCTTACCTTTTTAATATTTAATAAGTAATTAAATAATATCATTACAAAAAATAAAGTAAAATTGATAAATTAAGGTAGCTAATTGGCGGAGTGTGACATATTCAATTTAGTTTAATATTGTCTATTATGAGACCTTTCAAGTTGTTGCTTTCTTATTTATTCAAATTAATAGCTAATAGCTCCAAAAAAAATACGCGTCGCGTGAAAGGGAAGAGAGAGACCCTCCTAAGCACATAAAATTCAAACATGTAATGCTTCCATCGCATGAAAACAAAACATCGACAACGTTCCAGAAATTGTTCAAAACTAAATGTCCCAATTCAAAACGGTTTTTTGAGCACCGAATGTGACAAGTAAATACAATCTTGTCTCTTCATACGATTGACTTACATACGAATTAGTGTCCGTTTCCTGACGTGACCATTGCCTACACATTTTAAATTAATTATTTATAGAGTTAAAAAATTTAAAATTTACTAAATTTTATAATATCATTTCAAATTTTCGTAAATAAAAATATTTTAATTTTCATTTTTTAACAAACATTGTCTAATATCAAAATTTTCGTTAACATTGATCAGATGACAAATTAAATAAGATTAATACCTTTATTACATGACTATTACATATATTTATTTGTATTAAGTATAAATTGTATTATTTAATAAATTAAAAATATTAAATACTCTAAATTAATTATAAAATAAAATATATAAATGAGTATATAATTATTTAAATTTTTGATATTTTTGGTGAAATAGGAGTATGGGACAAAAGGTCATGTGTTCGACTTTTTCCTACCTTTAAACCTGTCTTACGTGACTTGTCTAGTGCGGATTATTTAGTTAGCATAATTTACAGGCTATCACATCAATTTAAAAGTTTATTCAGTACGTACTTAAAAGATAACGACAGCGAATTCCTTCGTTTAAGAAAAAGAATAAGCGTTTTTTAAAATTTGAATATTGGATCAGTTTATTTTTACGTTATTCTTAAAGTTGGGGCCAGTTTAAGAATGTTATTACAATTAACCCATTATTTATATCGGAATTCTCACAACACGGTGTCTTGGATGGCATAGAGGTTAGTCCATGTGATGGTGCCACGTGGTTATACCTAATACTTTTGATAGGTTGTATTTAATTCGGTCATGAAAGTGACCTTTTGAAGAACGATACGTAAATTAATGGCTGGTGAGGTAGTGCGGTGGGAGATCACCGTCAAAGGCGCCTGTGAACATGGGCCTCTCTGAGCAGCTCATGTGAGATTTTTGATTGAATGGTACATATTTTCTCATTAAAATAAATGCCAAATTTTTGGTCACCATCTTAGTACTTCAACAAATTAAATAATTATAACATATATTTATAAATAAATAATTTAAAATTAAGAATAAACTAAATTTAAATAGTAGATAATGTATTTTTAATGAAAAAATAAAAATACATATATCTAAAAAGGAAATTTTAAAGATTTTTAAAATTTAAAATTTCTATTTTTCTAAAGATAAAAAAACTCAACAAACTCAACTAATGTAACCGTAAAAATTTTGAACTG
>JAOTAY010000003.1:31252695-31269714 GCA_025629805.1 Erythroxylum baracoense | reverse complement strand
TGTAAATGAACTATGTACTCACCCATTTTTCTCTGCATTCGGTAGTTGTCTATTGACCTTTACTTTCATCATAATGAATGCGATACCATAGCTTCATTCGGTCACACTCTTCTCCATCTTTGTCACTCTGTTGTATAGAAATATAATATTAATAATATTTATTATAAATTTTGAAATATCAATCAAAGTAAAATAAAATTAAAAAGATAATAACTCACAATCTCATGCCGTATCGTGACAAAGGCCTTAGAGACGAAGTTTGGTTGACATTTGATCGGACTCTTAGCCAATTTGGCTTTTTGACTTTTTTCCTAATCGTAAACGTAACAAAATTTATTATAACATCTATAAATCACAATTCATAAATACTAAAATATAATCAATTGTTAATACAGTTGTGAAATTAAGTTTTTTTGATGAAATTAACTAACCTTTGTAGCTGATTGCTCCCAATATTCGAATAAATCCATCCACTGCGCCACTGTGACATTATGCGGCTTAACATACTTTCCGTGCTTGGTAAAATGCTTTTTTAAATGAAATCTTTGATCTTTAGACCTTAAAGAAAGAAACTTCTTAACAACAATATGTACTTCGTTGCTTGTCCTCATTCCCTTAACTTCCAACTTTTACTGCAAAAATTATAAATTATTGAAAGATTTAGGCATATGGAACATATACAAATTAGATTATTTTTTAATACTTACGTCTAGCTTATCATATACAATGTCCAACTCCTCATTAGTTATTTTTTTCCATTTTGTTCTTACAGGTACGGAAGTTCGGGATATTACACCAATCTCAGTAGATAATTTGGCAGACTGTATGGAGTTGGTTGGTCGTCCTTCAGCGGGGGAGATCTCTATCTCTAATCTCTTCCCTATCGCCTTATTAATCTTTGCCAATCTGTGTCCTTTTGTGACACCCCTTGTCTTTTTTGGAACAGTCGTGGATCCTAAAATATAGCAAAGGAATATTTTACAATAAGCATATAACATACTCTTAATTGCTTAGATAAATAAGATCATTAAACTTGTATGTTTAAACAATGTGATGTGAAAGATCATACCTGCAGTGCTTGCAGAGGTAGCACTAATACTGGGAAAAGGGCTAGTGTCCTTTACTGGTGGCTGATTATAAGAAGCTAGAGGCATCTCTTGAGAAGTTGATAGAGAACTAATATTGCATTGCATTCTCAAAATTTGTAGATACTTATCTCTAGGGTGAGTAATAGGTGCAGATGTGACATCTCTTGGTGTTAGAGTAGGCTCACAAGGTGCAGGTGTGTGATCTTCTGGCTATGTACGAGTAGATGGCTCATCAGCTACACTTCCAAGACGCTGACGGTACCGCGACTGCAGTTGTGTCAGTACTAAGCTGCTTAGTGCAGCCTTATTCTTCTTCTTGGGTAGACCAGGTCCCATGTCAATCACCTACATTCAATTTGACATTAAATTTCAATGATACTATTAATTTATTAAGTAATATTCATCAACTATATTTAAAGAAAACAACATAGTCTACAACTAAAAAAAGACCTAGTAATTAAATGTAAAAGGGCAAAGATCGAAAAATTACAAACTGTCCACAATATAAGTACATAATAATAAGATCGGGTTATGGAATAAGGTTTTAAGGGCCAACAACAGTTGGTATGTCCTGCTTAATCTTAATTGAAAACAAGTTTATATATATTCAAGATAAAAATCTAACTGAAGATCAATTTAGCAGCATAATCATCATGCAAATCAGAGGACACATCAGCTTATACAAAACCAGACTCCTTAATGAACAGTACACTTTAATATGGAACCTGTTAACTTTTGTAATAGTTTGTCTTTAAGCTTATAGGTTTCTAAAACTTGGCTCTCCATATGCGTAGCTCTTGGTAACTACTTTTGCAATCGCCAGATTTGTTATCTCATACATGTGTGTGTTGCATGTGTAGGGTGGAAACAAGCTAAACTCAACTGTCTCTAACAAATATGCTGCTTCTATTTTCTAACACCAAATACAACAGATAATAAAAAAAAGACAAATTATCTACCATATTTTTCAGCAATAGAGACTACGAATTATGTTATTTGGCGTGAAAGAATCTCTATGTTACATAACAATACACCTACGGAAAAGCATGAATAAGGAAGTTGTTGATTGTCTATAAAATTTATGAGTCGGCTAGTACCAGTGAAGGTTATTTCTTACCAGTAATGAATTGATGAGGCAGATGTTGTTTGTAAACCACTATACACATTTACGTAATGTGTTTTATAGAAAAACTGAGTTAAGGTTGTCTTTTCATATTTCATATTTTACGGTAATGAGATTAAAAATCATAGAAATGGTTCGGCCTACACTATAGTGGATTTAACTAGTAGAGCTTGGTCTGTATTCTGAAAAAATTGAGGAATTTATATTTATACCCTTTCCTATTTGTCACAGGTAAATGAAAACTGAATGTGGTAAAGTTAAACATGATAAGAAACAAAAATAATAATCAATTGACATACTTAAATTAATGCAAAAACCGAAACTTGAAAGTTTGAAAGGATGATTTTCTGATGAGAGTACACTTTTCAGCTATATTATTTAGTAATATAGTTTAAAAGCATATGTATGGTTTAATTAAAATATATCTCCTTTTAAATTTATCTTGCCAATTTTTTCAACAATATACTAGAAAAGCCACTAAGTTCACACCTGAAATTATTTTATTCCTATCAGAATCTACTAACTTCCATTTTTCTAATTGCAAACTCCATTTTCTAGTTTAGAATTGTTATGTTGGACAAGGACTTCCTGGGCTGAGCTTTTGAGTATGTAGATAAACTTATCAATTAAAGCCTTAATCTCAACAGTAACCAACCCTACAAAAGAGTGAAAGACTCCTTTTAAACAATGCTATATATGGAGAGACAATTTCATCTTAATAGTTCATACTGTTACGTATAATGTATCAAATAATAGCTAAATGTACAGAAATTATCATCAATAAGTATATGTTTATTAATCTAAACCATGTGAAGTTATCAAGTGAATAGGAGATTTATATTGTTCATTTATGTATTGGAGTTGGAGAGTGTTTTCCAACAAGGAGAAATGAAATCATAATACTTGCAGGAAGGAAGCATCAGCAAGTGGAATGTTTTCCAAAGAAAAACATCTTAGTTAATAGATACGCCAAAATAGACAGACCTATGAATTACGATTTATATCCAGAAGAAAATGAATCTTAATCAATAAGGATACACGTTTGTAAATTAATTAATTATTTCTTCAGCTAAAATGCAAAAGCAGTTGCATCATTGCTTATCTCTCCCTCTGACATGCACACATATTACAATCCTCTTTCCTGTATGTGCGTCTATTCTCAGTTTCCTTCCTCAAAAAAACACTTATGCAGTACCAGTGCACAGTTGCAGTAAAATTGACACAAGAAGAGTTATATGCAACTAAAAGTTAAAAGAGTTCGAACAAAGAAAAGGAGTATTGAACTTGGATTGTCTTTCCCTTTACAAAGGGTTCACTAAAGAGAAGGGCATTTGAGAACCGTTCACTCTACATATACACCCCATGTGATCTCTAGTTTTCCTTAAAGACATTACAAAGGCCATTGACAGAATTTTTAAAAACTATTTATAGTTTAACTCTAAACTAGAAAATAAAAGGAATAACGTCAAATGGTCTGAAGATTGTCAGTTCAGGAAACATGAAGGTTTAGGACTGCTTTCAAACTCAAACTCCCCAACCTATACAGACTAGGAAAATATATATGCATCCCAAATTGGTGCACACTATGCAAGAAAAAGTTAGAATCCCACAATCACCTATTCTTTCAATGCACTTTCTGTAGCAAAATATGAAAATCTATTATGCTCTCATGTAGAGTGACTGAATCCCCCTCAAAATAGACTGACATCATGACCTGGTATGTGAGAATTACAAAACTGAAGGTGAAAAATGGACTACACATAGCTCTTTCCTAACTCTTTATAGGTGTATGGACTGAAAGAAATAAAGGGTATATACAAACTTAGCTCACTCGGAGGATGAGTTGTCTAATCTCACATGTGAACAAATCATATTAAACTGAAAACTAGAGCTGCAAAGGTACCCTGCTTCCTTGATTCATGTTCTCAATTCCTAACGTTTCCTCATTAGTTCTATAGCCTATAATACTACTGCATTTATTTCCTAGCATATTAACAGCAAATAGTAAAGGACATTGCAGACAGATTTCTACCACAAAATATTAGTCAACTAGAAACTACACCTACCAAGCAATGATTTCATTCCTTTAAGCCACTTTTATCAAACTTCAAAATATTTGGAACATAGAAGACATAGTGAATATAACAGTCACTTTAATCTTCATGTGGTCTCCTTATCATGCTATAGAATCCCCACGAGCCACATCCATAGAATTAGAAATAGAATCATACTCTCCGTAGCATGTGAAAATAAGAGCAATCATGACCTGTATAGGTGGTGGATGCTTTTGCCTTTGTTTCACAATGGTTGCATTAAAGATCTTGTTAAGGACAAGGGTGCCTTTGCAACTCTAGTTTTCAATGCCTTGCTTTTGCTTTTGCTTTAAAAATTTTCTAGGAAAAGAAATATGACACCCTACTTAAACCTTTTTTATTTTAGTTAGGAGGCTGGAACTGCACTAATTGAAGAAGGGTGTTTTCCTACTGCTGTAGCGTAATTTAATAAGACATGTTATCTACTAATCAATTCAAAGGTTAATCCCCTGTGTAAGCTAGACTCTGGATACCAGATTAGTGACAGGCCCTTTTATTTCCTATAGTGTCTACAAGCATTTAATTGCTGACAATTGACAATTTAATCTATAGTAAGGATGCAAAATGAATTTTTAACCATATGCTCAATTTAAGAGATCACATATACCCTTATTTGAAGCACAAGTTGGAAGATGGTGAAGTGATATGGCTTTGGTTTGATAATTAGACTAATTTTAGTCCTCTTATATAAAGATCTGAATGAGCTACACTTAGAAACAGAATTCTTATTGATGTTAGAATGTCTTGGCTAATACGGATAGGGAATGGGTTGGTAACTTTTGAAACTTTTAGCTGCTAACTGAATACCTTCCTACTATACCTGCATAAAGGAGAACGGATAAAATGATCTAGATACATCATACTAGTCAAATTTTCACCAACAGTTCTGGTCATAGCTTACTAATGCAACATCTGGATTTTGTTCCTTAGGCTAATGTCGCTTGGAAGTAAGTTCTGTATCCTAAAGTTGTGGTATTCACATGGCTAATGATAAAGAATAGACTAAAAACTAAAGACAGGTGGTTTGTTAGGTTTGATCCTATTTGCGTTCTTATTATTGCCAACGAGAAGTAGTGCATAGTTAGCCAAGAACTTAGAGCAAATTGGATGCATTGTTAGCAACGCATACTTGATCAAATCTGATTTCCTAGCATTTACAAGGGCAACATTTATATTGCAATTACTTAATCATATTGCAAGTTATGTGGATAAGGCAAGAAATCAGTTGAAACATATGAGAGGTGACTCTAGCTTTTTTAAAATTATACTAAGTTGCTACATATATACAATACAGACACTTTCATTTCTAATACTTTATATTATCATGAAGAAACACTTCCCAGTTTACATATTTCAGCATGCTCCAATATATAAATGCAATGCCCCATTGATGTAAGCCCATATAAATGCAATGCTCCAGGTATGAATATTTGACCTAAAAGCATCCAGAACACTAGATAATGTGCAAACAACTTAAGAATTTTAAAGCTATGTATATATAAAGTTAAGGAAATAGGCGCTAACAATGTAACAGCATAATTATGTGCTTCCTGAATCAAGTATCATCAAGTATCAATATACTGTCACAAAGAATAATTACCTCTAGATGTTGCTCCACTTGAAATGGCACCACAGCTGAAGGATCTTTTGAACCCTCAGGCAAAACAACCTGAAATGGAACAGTATTTTGCATTTGTAAATTCATCAATAGTTAAGGATAAAGGCCTATAGCAACAAATACACAGAAACATCAAGTGGCAGCTATATGAAGTAAAGAGAGTGAACAGACTTTGATTATCAACTTATCTACAACGGTCTCTGCAAGAGGACAACCAAAGGTGAAATTGAGGTAACGCCTTCCATCGGGAGACTCAAAAAGAAAATCTTGCAATGGTAGCCCATATCCGATGACGAAAGTGGATTTCCAACCCCCAAATAAAGGATAGCGTGGTTCAATTTCAAGTTCTGACTGTTTAGAATACATAGTCAAACACACAATATATCATTCTTTAGCCTTCAAAATTTCTTAATCTGCAGTTATTAGCATGTTATTAGTACCAATGCCTGCAGAGGAATATGGAAGGAGTAGAGAAATGGAACAGGTAAAAGTTGTACCTTCCTAGAATCTGTTCGTAAATGTGATGACGAGACATTCCCTATTTCATCCCGGTAGTAGACCGAATGCACCCTAGGTGGTAGTCTTGCTAAAAGGTGTTTGAATGATGATACACCACTGACGGAAGGCCTAGACTGATACTCAACCCTACCAACAAGAAGTTGCAAAACATTATTTTCAATAGTTGAAATGCAGATAATTCTCTTTATCTGCAAATACGCCTAACATTATAATCTTTGGATTTGTATTGAACCAAATCCCACCTCGAAAATACACCTTTGTGCCGAGCACCGGCATGAAACAGTTTGTATGATTCTGTAATCTGGATGCTTCCCCAATGAGATATCTCCACTTCACGAATCAACTCCTCAACCACAGCAAATGGCTGGTTATTCTCAAAATGGATCATTATCGGGGAGTATGAATATGGAGGACGATCTTCATATGGACCATACTTTAGCTCTGTACCAGCGCGGTTCGTCGGCTCCACATTTGTGAACGATTCTACTTTTGTACTAGGTGCTTTGATAAATGATGTTTGCTGTTTAACATGGTATGGAGACAATATTAGGGCACTATCCCGATAATATACTAACTGTGATTCTGATTGGCTAATCTCTTTTGGAAAAGGTTCCAGAGAATGGGTTAATATATACAGCACTTCTAGAGTTGCAGTTTCACCAGAGCTTAGTGGATTGAGCAAAAATATAGAGAAATGTTTAGCTCCATTCGGTGCATCAGGTAATTCAGTTGGTTTCACATCAAGAGGCACATAAGTTCTCTTCTTTTTCTTCCCTACAGCTGCTTGTGCTTTGACAATTGCTAAATGCTCTGCTTCAGTAGGTGGGAAGGCAAGAAATACTTCAGATGCAGCACAAGTCCCTTTATTCTCAACCTAAAAATGAGAACCTTCATCATCGATCAAACTATAGAACTGAACTGAGAACACCAATTAAGAAAATATGGTATTAGACCATTCAAATGAATTCAATACCTTCAAAGTCAAGAAGACCCTGACAATATGTGACGTCAAGTCAATCTGCATTCATAATTAGCAAAAAAAAAATGTTAAAAACATAGTGCAATGGAGCATCATTTGTTCGGAATCGGTGATTCAAACATCACCAGATTCCAAAACAACCTCAGAATCTCATAAAATCAAATACTTTGTAGTTTCACCCGTTTGTTAAATTCCCAAAACGGAAAATCACAACTTTAACATGAACTAAACCTTAAACCCTAACCACATTCCCAGAATTTGGTGACAATATTCGCTACCTCGACAAAATCAAATCGAATCTACGCATTTTTACAGATCTTGGAGCGAAGAACTGCAGTAATAACAATCAAAGTCCGCGAATTGAACGCAAACTTGAAAGCTTTACGTTGAAAGACACGATCAGTAGAGTCAAAGAAACGGCTTACTCTGCGCTCGGCGTTTACGATTTGGATATCTGAAGATGAGGAAGAGATGAGGAGCGAGAGAAGTGAGAAGATGAACAGAACTAGTGAAGGTCGTTGCAGAGCTTCCATGGTCGTCGCTCCAGTTGACCAGAACAAAACTCAACTTAGCGAGAGATATTTATAACAAGACACAAGCTCACATGCAAAGCTTGAATTCATAGGCCCAACAAGCTAGGCTCATAGGTTTTGGGATAATTAACTTGGGCTTTAATTACTTTGTTAAACCAAAATTGTCATGATTTAAGGCTTGAGAATCAATCGGATAATGCTCAAGTTTGTTAAATTTTGTTACTTTGAGATAAGATATACCAATCTGAATTGCTTTGTATTTCAATAAAAAACGTGGAATTTTTAGTAAATTACTGTTAATTGCTGATTAATTAACACTAATTCTAACTCAACGGACACTTAAAGTTTATCTTTTTATTAATTGCTTGCTGCTTGGTCACAACAGCATTGATATTCTGGTCCTGGATTTTTCCCTTTAGACTCGGGACGTTTTTCCATTTTATTTTCTTTTTACTTTTCTGAGAAATTAATGTTCACCTTCCCAGAAAGCTTAAAAGACTACATCGTACCTCACTTTCCATATTGGCTCTGATCGTTTGGAAGACTGCTTTTGGTGTTTCTTTATAATCCAAATGATAAGAGAAGTGAGAGTGTATTGAGTTTGTTCATGGCCTGCATGAAACTGGGATCAAAGGCTGACGTGTTTTCCCTCGATGGACATTCCTGGTTTGTCCTTTTCTTGATGTTCTTGTGATTTTAGGATGTGGGTTTTTGATAAAGTTGGATTCTTTCTGATAAATTCCTGTTCTTTTTTCATTGCATTCTGTGGAACTTTTCAGTTTGTGAAATTTCGTGGGGCTCTGGTTTATTTAAGGTTGACATGTTAATACTGTCGTTCTCAGTGGTCGAGTATCTGGTCGGGTATGAGGGAGACAGTTGATTCTTTAAGAACTGGAGAATGAGTGATGTAGAATATGTCAAATGAATGCTGTAGTTGGGAAGATACATACTACTGGTTTTTAGCATTATAAGTAAATCAAACCAATAACAGAAGGAGAAAGAAGAGTTTTTTGTGTGGAAATACATCAATTCTCGCTAATGAGGACAAAACATGCATGTTCTGTAGGTTTTGCTCAACTGGACTTCCAAGCGATGTCATCGTCGAAGTTGGAGATATGTCCTTTCATCTCCACAAGGTGTGTATCTTGAACCTCCATTTTTACTTGAATTAAAAATGAGATGAACTGAAAGTATTGAAACGCAAGTCTCAAAGTTTGAATTCTGGAAGAATGTGAAACAGAAAGGATTAGTGACATCTTGTTTTTTTGCTTTTACTCTGGTTACTCGTTGGACTATTGCTGCCTGCTCTAACGCTTGCATCTCCAACAGTTTCCGTTGCTTTCCAGAAGTAAATTGCTACAAAAGCTTATCGGGGAGTTTTCTGGTGAAGATGGGAAGAAGTGTCTTTTGCAGCTTCATGAAATGCCTGGAGGAGCCAAATCATTCTTACTCGTGGCCAAATTCTGTTATGATGTCAAATTACAAGTCACCGCTATGAGTATAGTTAGTCTTAGATGTGCTGCTGAGTATCTTCAGATGTCCGAAGACTATGGGGAGGGAAATCTAATTGCACAAACAGAAAGTTTTCTGAATGAAATCCTAGGTAATTGGACGGACTCTCTTAAGGCTCTTGAAGCTTGTGAAGAGGTCATGTCACATGCTGAAGAGCTTCATATTGTTTCACGATGCATCAATTCGTTAGCAATGAAAGCTTCGGCAGATCCGAGTTTGTTCAGTTGGCCGATGTCAGGATGCTGCGACTTTCAGGACCCGAAAGGTACAGTATTTTGGAATGGAATATGTACGTTAACCAAACCACATTCCATGGGGGAGGATTGGTGGTATGGGGATGCGTCTTCCCTTAGATTACCTATGTATAAAAGGGTAATTCTGGCTGTTGGTTCAAATGGTATGAAACCTGAGAGGGTTGCTGGGGCTATAATGCACTATGCAATGAGGCATCTTCCTCTGCTTGGCAGGCAGTCAAGCATCCAAAGTGCTGAGTATCCCGCACCTGTGTCAACCAAGTCTCCCTCGTTGGACGGAGATCAAAGAAATCTTCTTGAAGAATTAGTGGAATTAATACCTTATCAGAAGAGTGTTGTTCCAAGCAAATTCCTTCTCAGGCTTCTGAGGACTGCCATGATGTTACATGCTAGCTCATCATGTCAAGGGAATTTAGAGAAACGAGTTGGAGTCCAGTTGCACGAAACTGCTGTTGAGGATCTTTTGATACCGAGCACAGCGTATTCTATGGAAACACTTTACGATATTGACTGCGTGCAGCGGATTCTTGATCATTTCATGCTTGTGGATCAGGATGCCATTACATCAAATGATGCACTGGATGAAGGTTCCCATTCACTGACTCCAGTAACATTGGTGGCAAATCTGATTGATAACTACCTAGCAGAGGTGGCACCTGATATTAACTTGAAATTGACAAAGTTTCAGTCTCTTGCAGCAGCTATACCTGATTATGCCAGGCCAATAGACGATGGACTTTACCGTGCAATCGATATATATCTCAAGGTAAATGTGAAAGTTTGGTTTTGGTTCTTCCCTGAAGTTTTTCTTTGCCAAACGATATTGTTGGCATTTCAAATTAGTGAAGACCCCTTTATGGGCTGAAGTAGGCTCTTAATGTTTCCTCAAATTACTACAGCTTGAGGTGCAGTACTATTTGCTTATAATATTAGACCGAATTGCTTGTCATAACTTACAACAATTGGAGAGGTCCTATTTTTCAAATATACTTTCTTGTGCCTTTCATTTTCATCTTCATCGTTTCAATTCATATCATTGGTTTCCTCTGCTTCAGGCGCATCCTTGGCTAATTGATTCCGAGAGGGAGCAACTTTGCAGGCTCATGAACTGCCAGAAGCTCTCATTGGAAGCTAGCACGCATGCAGCTCAGAATGAGAGACTACCTCTTCGAGTCATCGTCCAAGTTCTGTTCTTTGAACAACTAAGACTCCGCACTTCACTTGCTGGCTGGTTCTTTGTATCTGACAGCCTTGAAAATTCACAAAATTTTACAGCAAATCTTGCTCTTGCCAGAACTGACGTGCATGCTCATGTTGGAGCTTCAGAAGACCGCAGTAAAGCAGTTGATGACATGAAGGACCGAGTTTCTGAACTCGAGAAAGAGTGCTTGAGCATGAAACAAGAGATTGATAAGCTGGTGAAGACAAAGGGCGTTTGGAATCTTTTGTTTAAAAGGTTTACTTTTACTAAATCAAAGCCAAAATCTGCGGGAACAAAGCCACAAAATCCTAAAGATTTGACAGGATCACCTTCATCAACCGCACCACTCCTGAATGACACAGAAAATCGCAAATCAGAAGAGTGAAAAAAGAAGAGTCTGCCAAAAAATAAAATTAGACACTTGCCATTTCTTTTCTTTCTTGCAAATTCGTCTGTAAGTTGTTAGTACTAACTAGTTGCTACTTGGCTGGCCAATTCTGTATCTAGATTTTGATGATTCATTTAGAACTATAACATTGTCTTTTTGATGATTCATTTGGAACTATAACATTGTCTTTTTCTGCATATCCTGTCTGCACATAATGTCTCCTTGTTTTTCAAGTTCAGATCTTTTGTCCAACTTTACTCTGTCAAATCCTATCCAGTAACCAAAACAACGTCATTTTAGCCTTGGACATGAGTTTAGAGTTAGAGATATTCAACCATGTCCAATAGTCGGTAGAATTGTACACTATAAAATTTGACAGCAGATTCTCACTCTTGCTTTTTATAAGTAGTCTTTTGTTTTGAAGATTTAAAACTTATCCTGAGATATCAAATCTTCAAAATTGTACACAAGCTCAATCAAGAGCAATCTAACTTCCTACACCGGCCATCTTACATGTTGGTGGTTTCATTCTTGTAACAACTATATTTCTAGACAAGAAGAGCTAAGAGCTTAAGCTATCTGATTGTATTCATGTTATATCATCATCATTATCATACCCAATCTGAACCTCGTATTAATGCAGAGTCTAGAGAAGTCTGATAGTACGCAACTTTACTCTTACAAATATTTATTGTTATATATCAAGATTTTTAACGTGAATGTGTTCGGGAGTACTTTGACGAAAGAATAGAAATTATTCTTACTCATAAAAATTAAATTTTAATTAAAAAAGAGATTATTAAATAAAATTATTTATTTATTTTAATTTATTATTTAACTGATTAATTAATACATGAAACTTGTGATTATTCTGCACATTCTTCTGCTTAACTTTAGCATTTCTAAACCATGGTGGTATTTCGTAATCCAGATTGGTTCACAACCTCTCGTTGCGTTACAGCTTGTTGAACTTGTTTAAGACAATAATAAAGTATCGTCACAGCATTGTTTCTTGGTACTTATTGATACAAGGCTTAAAAACGAAGACAACGCAAGAGTTGAATGAACCAATAAGATGAATAATAGTAAACCAATGCACATAGTGCAAGTGTCAAGCTGGTGGTGGAGACTTGCTCGAGAACAGACCAAAGCAGAAGAGGAACCGAAAGCTGTACGTTAAAAAATTGAGAAGCGAACGTGAGTAGGCACAAAATGATGCTATACCAATCTGTTTAGTTATAGATCATCTGAGTGAAAATTTATTAGTACCATGAAGCACATATCCCGTCTTGTGGAGGCGGCCCTGGTTCTGGTCCAGGGCCTGGAGGCGACCCAGGTTCTGGTCCACGGACTGGAGGCGGTGCATCTGGTGGGGGTGGGGGTGGCGGTGCATCTGCTGGTGGTGGTGGCTGCGGCGGCGGCGGCGCATCTGGTGGTGGTGGCGGATTCATTTCTGAGCACCAAGTTTCGTTGTCGACCTGTAACTAGACGTTGGTAGAACTGAGGCCTAAGGGTTTAAATGGAGAGAAAGATCATGTTTACGTACGGAAGTGTATAAACAAAACGTACAAACATGGAAGAACTGATTTGGTGAGACATTCCTGTCCATTCTCAATCATTCACCATCAACCTTTCAAAGCTTTCTTGGATAATATCATTCGATTCTTCTAGTGTGGTCCATGACCTTATTTCAAGTTTGTGCGCCAACTAAACATGCAATCCATGCAAATCCTTGTAACACAGAAGTAATCAGGAAACTTTTTGGATATGTTTCTTGTCAGAGTGTTGAGAGGTTTCTTGTTAGGCTTGTTTATCGAAGCTTACTTGTACACCATCTACTTGGTGACGAAAGAACATGGTCTTAGAAAACCTCTTCGTACTTCTGAAGCTTACGCAAATGAGTATGAGAGGAAACTAGGGACAAATTTTAATCCAGAACTGAGTCATCCACATTTCACACAAGTTAAAAAGAGTCCTGAAATTGATTGAATCCATGGTGCTCCAATTTTCTTGAACTTCTAGTAGATGGCATCCCATCCTAAAAACATCCATCAATGGAGATTTAGGTAGCCTAGCAGTACCTAAAACACACCTTACAGAATCTATAACTATGTTTTGATTTCTCACTTCCTCGTGATCAAGTACTGAGTTTGAACACAACAGCAGTACACACAGCCTTGTGCTGATGATACAGAAAAACATTATATTATTCTGTCTTAGGTCCTCAGGAAGTTGCCCGACGGACACAAGATTGCAAGTTTTGGTGTATAGTGTGTTTATATGCATATAAGAGAGCTAACAAGTATCAAAAGATTGACTCGTGCTTGGCTAAGAATCTTTCAACTCTGGAAATAATTGAGAGCAGGTAAACTATTTAGGCAAAACTTCATCCAAAACCATTTCCACAATTACAAACAATATACCAAGGTCTTTCTGGAGCAAAACACCATTACTCCATTATGTACACCACCCCTCCAACACAAACATGAAGAAACAAAAATTATTTAATGTTTAACTAGTCTTCCTTTCCCCTCCCAATATATATTCCTACAATCTTACCCCAGTTCTTATTCATTTACACCTGTAAGAAGAGTAAAATCAAAGTCAAAAAATTTTCCTCTCCTTTGTTTTTTACCGTTTATCCCCGTAAACTCTAAATTATCTTTGAAAACAGAAAAGAAAAAAGGAGGTGCTGGAGAATCCATATTGTGATCCAAATGGCTAGATTGATCATATGAAATCACCTAGGATTTGGTGATCCAAATGGCCATACTGGTTGCATAAGCCTCTGAGATGAGGGACTACCTAGTAACATTGCTTGAGATCGAGTTAGCATCTGTGTCATTGATGGGGTCTGATATGCCTGAACGAGACTTGAGCCATCAGTGGAGTCTCCTCTTGCTGTTGCTCTTTGCCATGAATGTGAGCTTAGGCCTGAAAGAATATAAGCTCTACCAGAGGCCTCGTATACATGCCTACTTGCCATTCTCTCTTGCATCTCCTTGAGTTCAGCATCTAATGCAACACACAATCGGTCATGGGATTTTGCTGAAATAGTTTCTGACATCATTCTCCGGCAATTTTCGAGGATTGACACTGCACCAGCTAGGTCTCCATGCTCAGCAGCAGCTCTGGCCTGGGACATTGCATCTGCTGCCTGAAACCTGTTGCGCTGCCTGTCTAATTCAATTGATGCCGCTGCTTCACCATGAATTTCAGGCCTCTCGAGCACGACTTCTTCACTTTCCAGTGTTGCCATTTCTTTGGTCAAAGGATCCTTGTACATGCATCGCACCTTGAACAACGACGTTTGATTTCTGGACGCTTCTGTAGGGACACTGACTGAAACTAAAAAATCCCTCTCTTCATCAGCATACATGTCTCCAACATCAATAGATCCAGTGCGTGAATCAGCCATCACACGACTTGGATAACTTCCAGCTTTCACTGAGCCAAGGCAAACAGATGGATCAACACACTCAATACCAACTTGCAGTTCCTGCACCACAACACTCAAAAGTCCCCCTATGCACTGAGCAAAAGCATCCTGCATCACAGCTTCCGTCTCTATAAAAGAGAATGTACCCCCAGAGATTTCTGAAATCGAATGCATTGACGAAGCATCATGGTCTGCCCCAAAGCCAAATGCATGCACTGGAATTTGAAATCCTGTATTTTCACCATTGTGAATAGATAAAGGAAGAAGCAATTGGTAATTTTGTTGAGGCTGGTTACCATCAGAACTGCTCACGGTGTAAGTATCCTGCCCGTCTGACAGCAGTATTATACTTGCCACAGGATTCTTTTCTCTTCGCTCTTCCATTATCTTTGCTCCCTTTCTCAGGCCCTCAGCAATGTTAGTCCCACCATTTGCGACCAAAGAGTTAACAGCTTGAAGAGCTTCCTGACGACCTGTGTCAGTCATTCGACGAAGGGGAAATAGTCGTCGGGCAGTGGAAGAGAAAGCTATGACTGACAGCCTATCATTGGATCCAAGGTTCTGTATCACAAAACCCATTGCTCGTTTTAGCAAAGCCAGTTTTGTACCTGCCATGCTACCACTGATATCAAGGACTGTGACCAAGTCGACTGGAGCACGAGGAGTAAGAGACATTTGACATAATCTGGCTTGAGGTCTTGTTAGGTTTTGTCTTGTAACAGCAGCAGCAGCTCTCAGATGGATCAACACAGTGAAGTTATCATAAGATCTTGACCTCGATGCAGCTGATACTTCTGGGTAGGTTTTGATCTCTATTATTTTTGTAGAATTGGCATCTTGTCCGTTGTTATTGGAAGAGCTGCCATCAGCAAATGCAGGCTGGAGATCTAGGGATTCATCATCATCAAATACACTAGGTTCTGGATTCCGAAGTAGAGGCATGATATATTGCCGGTTCAGCTGTCGATGAGGAGGAATACGGCGTGCCATAGTCATCAAAGCATCATTTTGAGCCCAACCTAATGCATTGATTGAGACTCTCGCAGGTGAAGGATCCAGACTGGGAGCTTGCAAAGGGATTTCCTTCCATTTTGCTCTGCAAATAGGACAGATTTGGTTGCCATGTTTCACACTTGAAGTGATGCAATGGAAGTGGAATGAATGTGAGCATTCTGCGGTAAAAATAGCATGGCCCCCTCCTTGTTTCATCTTCGTCAGGCATATTGAACATGTTTGCTGAAAGATAAATAAAGATAACCAGAAGGCGTAAATACAATTGCGGATTGTTACTACGTACTAATATGATCCGAAACACAAACAATTAGCAGCATCAAGGATGTGAAGCAGTGAGCATGAGATGAATGTCCAAGGATGTAATAGGTAGAGAAATTTAGATAATAATTTCACTTAATATATCCTAATCAATATTTTACAGCTGGAAAGAATTGTGCAAAGTGCCACTGTAAAATGAAGCTGGTACTAAATTATCACAGCACCAGAAAAGTTAGAGCCTTAATCTTGATAGGCATAAGGAAGAGCTTTTGACCACATTCTAAGCTAGACAAACACTAAGATCAAAAGAATCAGAGACTATTCCTCAAAAAGACAATTAAGAGTGAGCTTTTAAGCTTAATTTGCATGATGACGTCAAATATGATACCTCACAAAACAAAGAGATTCCAATCCAACAACCATGAGCTCATGCTTTTGTTTTTCATCTATTCTTCTTTTGCAAAAGGATATGGATAACGTTATTTCAAGCTCATCCATCCAATCTGGGACCAGAAGATGCAGCATAATCAAGATTCGGTGAATTTCTTGAGACTGTAATATCATCATGTTTTTAGGACGACCAAATATCCAATCCCCCTATCAATTTTCTGCACAAGGTTTTGCTTTTCCTAATTCAAGTTGTGATTGTTGTTTTCACTCCAAACAGACTCCAGTCTCAGGAATTTTGAGGATACAAAATTAAACTATAGTTGGCAATAGTATTGAGCCCTTGAACCAGGCCAGAAGTATTCTCAGAAAGGGGAAAAGTGAAAACTACTAGCTAATCTGTGGTAATATTGAAGAAAAGGTCAACTTAAGGTATCCAACAAATGGGGCATACTAGGAGAAATAGAGTGCAAAAAAAACAGAGTGACTTCTTAAAGGTAGTCAAGTATCTATTCCGTGATTCAGCTTCTGTACACTAATAAGTTGCTTTTATGATGTTTACTTTATTGTTTTGATGAACCTTCCTTGTCTTTTACTTACTATGTTGAAATTT
>JAOTAY010000003.1:31239592-31252373 GCA_025629805.1 Erythroxylum baracoense | reverse complement strand
CAGATTGAAAAGAGATTCTTTTTCAATAATTATTGTATGAGACTAAACCATTTCAGCTTTTAGTGTCGTGAGACAAATTAATCAAGATACAGAAAGATCAGATTATTCAATCATGTGATTGGCCACAGAGCAATAAGAGTACTAAAAGTATTATGTGAATAGTAATGAAATAACTTGCCAGAGATAAACAAAGCAAAAACGAATTAGATGACATGCTCAACACTTTCATGGTTATACCGTAAACAAATTAGAATCAAAGTCCGATCATTACATAACAGGCTCGGGCAATGACATAATGCCAGAATAGAGCATCATTAGTCGTGATTTGTCTCAAGTTCTAAGGCAGCTCTGTCTACTATTGATAAAAGCAACAAAATACCTATATCTGAAACTCTGTTTCGTTTTAGGAAATTTTGAAACCAAAACAAAACAAAACCAGAGGACCAGAGACAACAACTAAAGAAGAATATGCAAGTCTTCACTAAAAAAAGCTCAATTTTTTCAATCACTTTTAAGCAACCAACTGAGAAACACTCATAAGTTCATCGTACCAAAGCTCAAATATAAAGAAACTACCATCCAAAAGTACGTTTCTTTTTCTTTATGTCAATATCATCGACTCAGTGCTAGAAATACGAAAACCAGAGGATTAGACACAAGAAAAACGATCTTTGAAAGCCAAAAATATTGAGGACTAGAACAAATTACCAACCTTTGATGACTTGCTTCCGCTCTTGGCCAACCTTAATCCCTGTGAAGATGGTGTTGGTGTCATTGGCCTTGTATCCCAATTTGAAGGCGAAAGCAACGCTGCGTCAGATAACCTCTCAGTCGGTGAGGGTGGGGATTCTTCCACCGTTGTTGGCACATACACACAAAGCTTCATACCCAAGGCCAGCTTAGCTTTTCTCCATTTACTTCCCATTTTACTTCCAAAAACTCTTAAAGATTCAAAAACAAGATAACCCAAAAACCCAAATAAGGAACACAGCAGAAACCACGAAATAGCTACTAAACAAGGTGAACTACAAAGAGAAAAACAGGTCTCAAAGTGGTGAGAATTACGCTAAAGTTTCGTTTTTTCTTTCTTGGAATGAGAAAGGAGTAATGGGTTTGTAACAAAAGGCGAACTTGAACACGAAAACCAAGGGAGAGACCAAGAGAGAGAAAGAGACGAGGATTGAGTTTCCTTACTTTTAGAGAGTGGACTTTGTCTTTGTGGTTGTATTTTAGAGAGAATGTGGGAGAAGAGGCGTTGAAAGGCCTAAAATAGTTGTCAAAGCAAAGGAATGAGTCGGAGAGAGAGGACAGAAATGGATGGCTTTGGTGTAGTAGAAGTTGTAGTATAGTTGTTGGCCGCCATTGAAGACAGTGCAAGTAACTTCAAAGAAGAAGACAATGCAAAGATGGAGAAAGAGAGTGAACATGAGAGCCTTTTGACCATAAGATATTGTTAAAAAAATCACAAAAAATATTAATTAACAAAGAAAAGTAGTTGCTTTTATACTTGCACAATCATGGCATTCATTGCTTGGTTGGGTCTACACTTTCACCATTTCCCCTGTTTTTTGCCCTTTTTTAATTTGGATTTATTGATTTTTCAAAAATATTATAGTTTTTTTTTTAGAATTAATTTTATGCATAAAAACAAAAATTTTATAGATTTTTCAAACACGTTTACATTTCATATTTAACACTTTTGGCACCAATAATAAATGTAAATTCCATGATGACACATTAGTAAAAATAATCTATAAAAAAACTCTCTTTGTAATTTTATTTATTTTACAAAATATCTTTATTGTTTAAAATTATTTAAAATATAAACTTTTTACTAATTTTTATCCTATTATTTTAATAATTATTAAACTCAGTTCTATATGTTTATCATATATTTAATAATCAATTGCACTATAATTTTTATTAAAATAAGTTAACAAACATTTAAAATTGTAAATATTATAATATCATAAAATATTTTTAATTAATAAAATTTAAAAAATTGCAAAATTCCACCTCTTTTGTTTTTTAAAAAAATCCAATTATTCAAGCAAGCTTTGCATGTCTAATTTGGATAATCCCAACTCTATGTTGAGCTAAATGCTAAATGACACTAAAGTTTAAGTCACTTAAAAGAACAATTTATAATATAAACCATGAAATAAGTTAGAGAAAATAATTGATCCTTTTGAACTCTACTATGTAGCTTTAATCTAGTGAATCATTACCTAATTCCTCCTCTTTTTATCTCTTATATCTAAAGAAGTTGATAAGTGGATGCTTTTTGGAGAAAAAAAAAAGTGTAGAATAGCAATCACTATTTTGTGGGATATATTTTAGTTGAGGTTCAATTCATTTTTGTTGAAGATTTAATTGATTTTAATCTAAAATTAATATTTGAAAATTGATTTAATAAGGACTCAAAATCAAATTTAAGTGATTGGCTCGAAATAAATAAATGAAAATTATTTTATTCAATAATTATGATTAAAATAATTTTATTTTATAATCAAACAAAAAAGAAAATTATGTTAAACTAGATCAAGTATAATTAACTTTTAAAATATATTAAATTATTTAATAGAATAAATTTTTAGAAATTAAAATTAAGTGAATTTTAATCTTTATTCACCCATTCAAAAGAGGACAAGTGGATGCTATTCATTAATTATTACCCATTAATTATGTTTCTAGAGATGACTTTATCAAAATCGTGTGAAGGGTGTGGCCAACACCTAACATAATGAAGCATCATTTGGCATGGCATGAGTCAAAATGGTGGGATATTGCTAATCATGTAATGTGTATATATATATATATATGGACATATTTATTTATTTATATAAAGATCTTCATCTTGTTGCGTTGCACATCACGTGACAAGATTCACACACGTGCACATCACCACAAGTTTGTCAACCTTTTGATAGCTTCTCCGAATTTGTCAATAGGGTTGACCTACTCTCCATATTCCTTTCACATGAGAATTTGAAATTTTTGGATTTCTTCCTCATTTTTGCTTTAATTTTTTATATTGAAAAAGGTTTCTTATTTTGATATTGGACCTTCTAGTTATTATAAAATATAAATAAAATTATTCTTTCACACAAAATCGTATCTTTTGAACTCTAATGATATTTAGTTTTTAATCGATAATGTGTTCCTTATTGCTGGATAAATAAATAATTAGATTTTCTAATTATTATAAAATATAGAAAAATATTATTTTGTTACTAAATTATTCGGTTAAACGATATTTCGTCTTTTAAATTCGAAAGATATTTAATATTTAATAATCAATGTGTTCCTTATTATTAAGTAAACTAATGTCTAATGCTTCCAATTATTCTAGAAACTAAGAATATGATTTTTCTTTGCAATGAAAATGACATAATGATACAAGTCATAACAAAATAACAAAAGTATGATTGGTTAATAACTTAAATAGTTATAGGAGACAAAATGGACCGGTGTATGATATTGAGTTGAAGTCGAGCTATAACAAACAAGAAATGACATTGAATTTTCCATATGGAGTGCCTTTCCAATCTCCTTGGGACATACATTAGGTATAGACAATTTCTCCTACTATTAAATAATAATTTACAATTATACAAGATAAAACATTTTGATTTTTCAATTATGCAACTGAGAAAATTGATTAAATTTTATTTTGAAATTCAAATTTTATATTTTTAGAACAATTTAACCAATAATTACTATTTTACGAACATGCATTAGATAATTTTAAATATATATATATATAAATAACTTGTAAATTGCATATTTTAAATAATTTATTTAAGGGTTAAATAATAAAATGAATATTTATAAATTCGACATTTCTTTGTCTTTTAGACAATGGAGAACGAAGACTTTTAATTGCGTTTGAGCCAGAGAGTTTAGGTCAATTGGACCACCCTATTAAAGACAAAACTCCATAATTATAAGATAGTCAAAGGCATTATAATAAGTAGGCTCTTGTTTCCTTGTTACATTTTGCAACTTACAAGGCAAGTGTCTGTAATAAGTACAAGCAACTTGGTAGATGAGACCAAGTAGCCTCGATATTATCATTGAATGGTCAAAGACATAGGAGATTTCCTAACACATGCTTCTGTAATTTAATCTCGAAAATAGCTTTTTTATTAGTTAGAATAAGATTACGTATTATCGTAACCTTTGTAATTTTATTAATTACTTAGGTTTGATAAACAGTCTGCTCTTGTCGGCCGTTGATATTAACAATCTGTCTCTATACTATTCTACGGTTTATACCTTTGACGAGTTTAATGAAATGGGTTTTTCAAGGAGTTATACAGTCATGCATGATTGATATTTTGGTAGATAGTTGGTAATAAGAAGGCAAAAGGGAGGATTCCCATGTATAGTGCGTCTCCTAAAGGGACCATTACAAATCATGCCTTGCTCACCAAAAGGAGCTTTTCACAAGGGGATTGGAGGAGGATTCTTAGGGCATATGTGCCTTAAAAAATGGAACATTATACATCATTACAAGCTCACCAATCCAACACTACATTGGTTGTGTCCAACCGTACCCCATGTTTTGGGAATACTATTAGGCATATAACATCATTAACAGGTATATGCCCATTAACGTTTTCATGCGTCCAATGGTCCTTTTTTGAAGTTTGAAATGAAAGCTTGTGGGGAGGAGTTAGATGGTCTTGACTTGAGTGGTGGAGGCAAAATTCCACAATTCCAAAGGTTGATTAGGTATTGGGGAACATCAAGAATGATAGAGATGATGGTTGCACTATCCAACCATCTACGTCCATGCCCACCGCACCATACTTTAGGGTAATGTATTAAAAGAGTAATTTTATTAGCTTTGAGTGGTTGATTTGATAAATAAATTTATTTTATTTTTAAATTGGTAATTTCCTAAATAATTTATTTGATATACATAAATTATTACATAATTTAATTAAAAGACTAATTTATAGATTATTATGTATAAAAGTAATTTTATCAGCTTTGAGTCGTTGATCTATTCAATAAATTTATTTTATTTTATTTACGTAAATTATTGAGTAATTTAATTAAAAGAATAATTTACATAATATTAAATATAAATTCACACTAATAATAATATTTGATAGTTGAGAAGTCGATATAATTTGAAGTTCGTAATATATTAAATAATTTATTTGATACTCATAAAATGATAAGCGATTTAATTAATAAATATTATTTTATATATTTTAAATTTTTATCTCATATTTTTTTAAAATTAAAAGTGTGTATAAAAAATTAAAAAAAAGATAGGGTTAGTGAGTGGAGTTCCTATTCCCACTTTACTTTATACTCCTTAAAAAGACAAGCTTTTTTAAAAAATTTATTCCATCTTTTAAGCATGCAAAAAGTTATTCCTCTTCCCCACAAAAGAACATGAACAAGAAAACAAGAGCAGTGACTAAACTTCCCTTTTTTCTGAATTTTTATTTTTTTTTCATATTTTCACTCATTCTTTTGAGACCACACATGCTTGATGCTCTCTTACAACTCATCTCAACTTGTTGTTATGAGAGGAGAGCACTTAAGTCCATAGTCCATTAGCAATGAGCAGAGATCCAATACATCCTAAAGAATGAAATAAAGAAGCAAAAAGAGAATACCTTTTGTGTGGGGATAGGATTCCCTTTACTGCCTACAAATTTGGCAGACTTTATGGGGCAAGTCAACCACAAAAGCTCAAGTCTTTTTCTTTTATCTTATTCTTGACTTTTTCCCTACCTTATTCTTTGGTGCGTAAGAAGGTGTCTTGCACGAGAGCCGATCTTTCGTATATTCCTATCATGTTCTATTAAATTTTATCTACATTTACGTAGAATAGAATAACTAGAAAAGACAATTTGATGTGATCTTGCACTTGCATTTTATGAATTTGTATTCGAATAAACTAATCAAATATTACTGACATAATTATCTCTAACTTAATTATGAAACTCAATCTAAATAATTTAAACTCGATTTAAATTGATAATTTAAAATAATTATAATAAACTTTTAATTTATATCAAATTTAATTTGTTTTGTTTGAATTTAAAAATATTTTGTTGTTATTTTCAATCGAAAAAGATTTTCTACACAAATAAAAATTACAAAAAATTTAAAAATTTAAGAGATTAAGGAATTTTCTAATATTTTTAAAACTACATAGGAAATTTATGTTTTTTACTATTTTTATTATTTATAATAAAAATTAACTAATATTCACAAGAGAATTAGTCATAAAGTATTTCCCTTCTATTTAAATCAAAAGCTCTGCTTCATTTGTCGTTTTCCTCGGAAAACTTCACATAGTACAGCCAAGGCTAATGCTAATCAAAGAATCTTCGAAACCCTCATTGCAGACCTTTTGTTTTCTTATTCACCATCTAAAATTTGAAAAATAAACAGCAAAATAATTTTGTATACCGTAAAATATTTTTAAAGAATTTACTACTTTTTTTTTTAAAGCAAGAATTTACTACTAAATGAAAATGGGTTTCTTTAATTTTTTATAAATTTTATTGGAGAATTCATTTTCTTGATATATATATCCATTTTCTTTAAATTTTTATAAATTTTATTGGAGAATTCATTTTCTTGATATATATTAAAACCCTTGTTTATATTTTTTATCGATGACTAAAAAACTTAATCAATTCTACCAGTTTAATCGTGAAAATCTTAAACAAGCCAATTTTTTGGATCGGTTTTAAGTTTTTCAGTTCGATTTATTTTAATAACTCTTGCTGTTAAAAATCAATCAGTTTATTAATTAATCAGCCGATTTTCATAAATTAATAAGTTCTTATAAACTAAAATAAATCAATTAATTTTTAAATTAAACTTCAAAATTTTTTAACAGACAAAGACAATATCTTTTAATCATATCTTAAGTTATTTAATTTTATTTAATATTTAATCAGTTTTATAATAGTCTAATACCAGTTGAATATTTTAAATCTTAAACACCTTTTTTTATCTTTTTAACTTCTAATTTCATTTTTTAAATATTGTTTTTTATTAGCTCTTAAAAATCAGATAATTAATCATTGATTCTTAAACTTTGTTTTAGAACAAATCACTATCAACCCAAGTCAAATTAATTGATGATTTATTTGTTTTGCCTTTACAAAAAATAAAAAAGAAAGCCGATGTAATAAGGAGTCCAGCCATGCATGTCCACTAAAAAACTAGCCCATCTCAATCCCAGTGGCTTTTTATCAATCATGATGATCACATGCTTGGAGCATTGAAGACATATCATTGATGATCATCAAGTCAAACCCAATCCTCACATCCGATGGGGTCCATGTGTCTAACCATTGTATATCATGTCTATCCTCTCCTACTGTGTATGTTTTCTCCACCTTTTAGTCAAATTTGGCAAATTAAGCTTAATTTAGATTGATCATACTTAATGACCAATTTGAATTTATCAATCTAAATTTGAGAAAGTCTTAAGACTGTGGATCATGTTTGAGGCCTAAGCCATGCAGGAAATGATTGATCAGTCTAAATTTCTCGAAGCAAGCTTTAAAAGTTGACGCTCTTAAAATAAAATAGGTCTTATGTGTTGGCTAGTATAACTAAAATATAAGTTATAGTTAATCTTGGGAAGTCTCTCTACTAATTAGGGATAAGATTGTGCATTACTGAATATCCTCCATTTATGCGTTTCAGTAAAATTTTTACTGAGTGTTATTGTTGCTGCTGTTGTTATTTTTGTTCTCTGACCAAGGGTTGTCTTCATAGTACCTGAGCTATTATTTTAAGATGATTTAAAGGTCGTTTGGAATTCAATAAATTTGATTCAATTCATACGTTTGGACTTGAATTCAACCACGTAATTGAATTTCATTTTTTTATGAATTCAATTAACATCTCAAATGGTGCGATTTGGTGTGTGAATTAAAGAGTCAATTCTTTTCAAAACATTAAAAATTCTTTTTCAAAATATACACATCATAAATATACAAATTACTACAAAACACACATTGATTACGTACTATTTTTAGTCAAGAATAAAAAAGTCACATAAAGTAGTTAAATTTATTTTTATTGTGTTTCTAACAATGTAATTGAATTCAATTCTAATATTTAATAAAATCTCTTATTTTAAATCTAATTTATCTACAAAATGTTAAGATAAAATTAAAGTCAAATTGAAATCGCAACCTGATTTTAGTTATTGATTTAAATATATAAACTAAAAAATATATTTTAATTAAATTATTTAATTAAAATATATTTAATTGAGCTTAGCCAAAGCCCAATTAGACTTCGAACCACTCAAGTCCAATCAACCTTGAGATCGGAACTAGAACTTTAAGCCCGAGCCCAAGTACAAATTTTTGCCTTAAGTCTGGCCCGTTACCAATCCTACCCACCCCAACTACAAAACAACGTTGTTTTGGATAGTTCAGATTACCCAAATGACGTCATTTTAAACTTCGAAATGGATTCGAACCACACCCTTAGCAGATCACATCAAAAGCCCTGTCCATTGCCTAGTCTAATTATAATATGGAAATAATTTAAGTATCATAATAAAATTATAACAAGTTGTGAATATTACAAATAAAATGGCAATAAATTACGACAAAGTAGGCATTGGAACAAGTGAAGTTGTGTAGAACTTGATTTCATTCTTTCATTTCCAGAAGGGGAATCATCTGGTAATCCATGTAACCATCTCAAAAAGGTTCCATAAGAAAAAGAATGAAGAAACAATGCTCTACCAAACTATCAACAGCCATGCGCAGTTCTTAATTCATTTCTCAAACTGTATCCCACCGTAGCTCAACATGTATAACTCCATTCTTTGAATCCACCAGATGGAACTTTTCATTGATACGTCCGTTGTGCACAACATCATCCAGATTGATTTCTACGTGTCCCAAAGATTCCTGCGACAATAATATCGGTTGAAGTTAAGGAGATAAAACCGTTAATGATCACAGTGATGGTCACCGTACCTTTGATAAGAAGCTCAATCTTGTCCTTTTGCTTACAACTTCAATGTAGATCTTCTCATGTAATGGCGGTTGATCAAGTGTAAACTGGAACTCTTCATTCCAACGCGGATCCCGGGTTTTTCTGATCATCTGAGGATGATGAATTGTTACGTAAGCATATGTTGCAGATCACTTTGAGACAGCTATAACAAAAGGAGGCTTGAGTTAACAATACTGCATAATTGCAGAAGTGGGAACTTCACCTTAGTTTTCTTCTTTTCTCCTCTGAAAATAATTAAGGCATACGGATTGTTGTGTCGCTCACCCTCGACATCCTCCGCTCCTTCCATGACCACCGTAATTAAACCTGCTCCGTTCAATTTCTCTTCATCTAAAGGTTCACTTACCCTTTTCTCATGTTCATTCATACAGTCACTAATATACTTAGCACTGTCCGCTTTGAAAGGCACAAAGGTGAGCTCCACCACAAGCTGCCCTCGTCGCTTGTGGTCATGCGGATCAGAAACACCGGTGTGCTTAAGTAAATCAAGAGTGAATTTTCTGGTCTCATGAGGTGTAATCATATTAAGCGAAACTTCCTGCATTCCCAATTTGTCGTGCCCACCCACCTGCAAAGCAAGTTGAATACCAAGCTTAAACTCCGATGAATATCTTCTGTTGTCGGTTTTTGGTATAAAAACCTTACGACCTCGTAACTTAATGTTCCAATGTTTTTCTACGTTTAAGTTTGCATGATGAAATCTCAAGGAGTAAATCCAGGCAGGGTTTCAGACTTTAGTAGTGAAGACATGTAAGCTAATATATTAGGAATTTTAAGGGAAGACCTTGTCCCAGTCATACACTTCTAGGTGAAGAGCTTGAGTTGCAGGATCCTTGACAATAAGCTTGAAGCTCTCATTCCACTCGGGATTCAAGTTCTTCTTCTTAACTGTTGTCTTTTTTGCTGGAAGCTTCTCTCCTGTCAACCTTAGCTTGACATATGGGTCAGATGTTCCCAGGATATCAGCTTTCATGAGTTTCATCGCCCGCACAACCTTCACGTGAAGTATTCCGACAGGCTTCTTTACGGCCGCTCTGAAACAAAATGGACAAATGAACAATATTTTTCTGAATTCATATCTGAATCAAGAAGAAAATTCTAGAATCACTATCTGAGATCGTCCCTAAATAGATCATAGAATTATCTATCCATGCTGTTTCGGAAAAACTTTTCTTATCTATTGGCTTACCTCCACAGAGTGAGCTAACGAAAAAGAACAGAACTTTTATCCAATCCTCAATGTAACATGCCAATGAATCATTGTTAAACAACAATTTCAAGCCACCAGACTATTCACCTATATACCTTAGCAATGTTTTGTTGTCTATCTATACTCGTGGATGATAGCCTTAAACAAATATAATATTCAGATATAGTTCTTATGACAAAAAACAAATCATAATCCTTTCGGCTTTATATGAGCTTACGCTTCTAGAACTGGGATTTCAAGCTTTTGTGGCCAAAGATATAAGCTTGCCACTTGCTTTTTGATAGTTTCCTGCAAGAATCCAGGACAGCTAGCTGATTGAAACCCATATAAATGTTGATGCAGTAGAAGTAGTTCAAGAACCGTTCACTTTCAGAAAATTTATTAACACTCCATCGCCTACCAATGAAAATAGTAGCATTTCAGCACCTGAACAAATCGATAAAGGCCAGGTATGGACATAACATCTCCCCCCAGTATTTTAAATCCAAAATCAACATGTGGCTGCACATAGATCAATAACAAAGGTTGATTAGAAGGATAGATCATAAACTTTCTACCTTCAAGCCTTCAATTAAAGTATCCAGTGAAAACCTTGGCAAACATAGCTTACCTTCTCCATTAATGACACTAAAATGTTTGCAAAACATGGGAAAGTGGGCACCAGAGGTTTCAAAGTTACCCGCGGTGCTGCATATACTTGCAAATCCACCAACTGAAAAGAATTATTGATGACTATCTTTTCGAAAACATTAGTCTTTCTAGAAATTAACAACCTTGTTATTCAGTTAAAGATAATTCCTTACCTGGACTGTAATTTGCAAAGACATTAACTTCAACACCAAAACTATGTTTGGATTGCCTGCCCATCTAATTGCTGGCTCGAAGACTAAAGCCTTCTCATTGGTCTCATATATTTTAAGGCCTGAAATTATTAAAAAAAGAAACATTATGTTAGAGTTACTTTAAACAAAAAAAGAAATCTTGGAGTATGACTTAAGAAGCAGAAGTCTATATCAAAAAAATTATCAAGATAATGAAATGCAGTTCGATCTTGTCACGGATATGAAAGGAAGAAAACCTTATAAAGTTTTCTAACATCAATTGAAAACGAACATATTGAGACTATCCTGAATCATTGTCTAAACTGGAGACAACCTTTTACTTAACATCTTACCGTACGTATTCATAAGCACAGTTGCGTAAAGAAACAAGTGCACACACACAAACAGTCTCTAAGAAACAAAAAGTTGGTTCATAAACTATAAATGAAGCTAATGCGAAAAATGAAGTTGAAAGCAAACTTACCATGAATTACAGGAGGGAGAGTTCCAAGAGTTAATTGCTCGAAATCAAGGGTTTTGATTTTATACTTTCCAATATATTCTGCAAACTGAGGTTCTACTATGGTCCTTATTCTAGTGCAAATTGCCTGCATTTGAGAAGAGTCTCGATCACAAAAGTACATCAATGAAGAAGAAATGAGCAAGGTTATTTTAGTTAGCAAATCACCTTATCAAGGTAAGGCCACATATCCAAAAGAAACTTGTTCAACCAGTCCACCTGACGCATCAGACAATATAATGAAACGTGGTACATTAAGCACATCAGAAAACACAGCATTTCTTTATATAGTTTGAGCTTACTCGTTCATAATCAGGGCATTTTATCCATAGCGGAATCTCAGGTAGAATGTCTTGCAAGGTGCTCTTGTCCAACTCATGGAGTGGCTTAACCTTTGGTTCCTGCATTAGATTAGTACAAGTCCAATATTAAATGGGCCTGTTTTTCTCTAGATGGAAGTCTTGTACTCAAAACAACCTTCTGATGTGCTAACAGTTTATCAATCCTCACTTAGTCCAGTCAATTTAAACTTGGTTTCGGTGAGAACCGAGCTGTCTACTGCCTTTCGGATTAAAATTTGGAGAAGAGACCAAATTAAAGGCTTGAAATTTTGTGCAACTCTAACTACAAAGTTGAAGAAATTACATCTTTTTCTGTAAAGTAGATATGTTTAGAGTTTCAGGTAAAAAAATTGCGAAAGCTCATCAGTTAAGGCTCAAAATCTTAACCTAGAAAATATTAAAGAGACAAGTGGATTGAAGGTATCAAGATAAATGGTGTGGAAGGTCCAACTTAAACCCGATATAGCAGGCAACTACTAGTGGACCACTTAAGATCGACCCACAAGTAAGCGTGCAGTCTCAATCACCTTAATGGTAGTTCTAAATTCTAATCAACAATGTCTTAGCAACCACACATTAGTGAATAGTGATTAAAACATTATTCTTGTTATGTCAGTAACACTCAAAACGTGGCATTCTACATTGCTTTACGCGTCTCAATGAAGTCCAGATGAAACGAAATCCAGAAGCGTCTGATTGAAACTAAAAACACTATTTTTTTCACCCATGACCCACTAGATTTTCGACTCACATGATTTTAAAATACCAAAGAAGATGAGAGTGATGAACTGATGAAAAACTGTTAAAAAAGGAAAAACCCAATTCGAACTTTATATCAAAACTTTCTTATATAATTTTC
>JAOTAY010000003.1:31206768-31217520 GCA_025629805.1 Erythroxylum baracoense | reverse complement strand
ACGTTCTTATGGATAATGATAAATAATAATAATAAAAGGGATAAGATATTATAAAATAAGTCATAATTTTATGTTTTCTTCTCAATATTGTAAATAGAAAATAAAAAAAATTGTGAACAACTTGTGGTAGTTATAATTAATTATTCTTATCACTTAACAAATTAAACAATTCATAAATTTTAATTTTTTTTAATGTAATAACCTTTTAAACTTTTGAAATTTTATCTTGCCGATGTGGTTAACAGTAGGGATGGTAATGAGCCGACAAGCTCGTCCCAACCTTAACCTTACTGCCTAAGGCCTGTCCTAGCACGAGACAACTTAATACAAACCCAAACCCAACTCAAATTAGAGCTTTCTTAATTTAAATGTTAAAACGATGTCGTTTTGCTAATACATGTTGGATTTTGGGGTCAAGCCAGGCTCGGACTAATTTTAAAAATAGGCTGAAACTCGGTCAACTCAAACCTGACTCATTGACTACAAGTTAAGTCAGGCTCAAGCTCTATTATCACCTCTAGTTAATAGAGAGACACACGCTTAGTATTTACTAGACATGTCACAATATAAAAAAGGGTTAATTACTATAAAAAACTTAAATTTTCGTCAATTTTTCAATTATAGCCTGAACTTTAAAAAGTAGTAACAAAACATCAAAAGTTTTAATTTTTTTCAATTCTAACTCAAAATTTAAAAAGTCGCAATAAAATGCTCAATTTTTCAATTTTCTTAAATTATAGTCCGACGTTATCTGTTGTTCTCTCGATGTCCTCAACTCTTTGTTTTCTGTTTCTTCTTCTGACGTCTCAAACTACTCTTGCATTACAACGGTTAGTAAGCTCTTCGTTTTTAGTTTTTTCTCCTGATTCTCTTAGTGTGAGGGCATCTAGACTGTATAATCTAAAAATCGAATGGTGACAACATCGAGAGAATAAACTGAAAACGAAGGAAAAATCTGAAATCAAAGCATAAGGTCGGCGGGGATTGTATAATCTGATTTAGATCATTTTTAAACAATGACGTTATTTTAATTATGTGATTAAATGACGTCATTTCATTAATCTGTATTTGTTGTGTTAATTTTGACTAACGTATATTAATAGTATAAGATTTCTGAAACAAGTGACAAGTCATATTAGCAAATTTAATGAAAATACTAACGTCAGATTAGAATTGAAAAAAATAAAAGTTTGAACATTTTATTATTACTTTTTAAAGTTCGAGTTATAATTAAAAAATAGATGAAAGTTTTAACTTTTTTGAGTAATTAACCCTATAAAAAATAAAAGATCGATCATTTAATTAAAATTTTTAAAAGGTTTAATTGAACAAAATTTAAAAGATTGGACACTTTAAATATATTATTCTATTTTAAATTTATACGTAAAATTATGATAAATTACAATAATAATAATCCAGAATTCTTCATTTTGCTCAATTTAAATAGTTTTCAATATTATTAATAGAAAAATATTGTGGTGGGGTATAATTATCTTTTCCAGCACAAAATTTTGGACAAGTCCATATGTTGGACTTTCCTGCAAAGAGTCCACAGAATCAGCACACGGGTTTGGTTACTAGACATTACGAGACAGATGAGATGATTGGCTTCAATTACTGAGTAAATTTAATTAAATTTTAAATTAAATTCATATTTAATAAACCAATTCAAAATTCAACTTAAAAAATATAATTAATTTAATCATCTATTCAACACGACATCGTCTTAAATTTAAACAAAATTGGTGAAGTCGAATAAGTCTTTTTCATTTATTTAAATAAATAATTGAAGAAGATTAATCGATATTTATGTTCATTGTTGAAAATACTTAAAAAACTCAATTCAATTTATTAATTAATTGATCAATTTTTATTAATTAATAATTTTTTGTAAACTAAAATCAATTAATTAATTTTTATTTAACAATTTCTGTTATAGTTAAATTTTAAATTTTTTAATAGAAAAAATTTTTTATTCATATTTTAAATTCTTTAATTTTATTAAATTTTAGCCGGTTTTATAACGGTCTAAAATAAGTTAAACTTTTTAAACCTTAAAATTCTTATCTTATCGGTTTAATTTTTAATATAATTTTTAAAATATTGGAGGATGACTTTGTAAATAAGCTGGTAATATGTTTGATTTAAGCCAGAGATGCAGTAATGTTAAACTATAGATTTTGAAGGATTTGATATTGAAGATTGTGTAATATTACTATTTTAGTACTGAAAAACTTAATGAAAATCTTATTATTTGCTTTAACATGCATATAATATATGCTTTCTCATATGCTCAAAAGTAAAATTTTAATACAAGAATTTGTAATTAACTACATTAATTATAATTAATAATTGATAATTATCAATTCTTAGTAATTTATAATGGATAATTTTAACAGTAATTTTATTAATTTCTATGATAGGTAAAAGTTATTTTTTACTCTACCAAAAAAGAAATTATGACATTAAAGGAAAGAGAGACTCGTATTTGTAATAGCTTGATATAATTAAAATACTAAATAATTCATTATTAAACATATATAAAAAAACAAGAGATGTGTATATAATTTAGAATAATAATTGAGATTGGATTAAATTTGAAATCAACATTACCTCAATCTAATTAATTTAACTTGTTTTAAATAAAATGATATTGTTTGACTCATTTAAAATTTGTTAAAATAATTTTAATGGATTCAAATAAAACGACATTTTTTAACTTTGATTTAATCGAATTTTTGATTAAAACTAAGTACAAGATTATAGTTAAGACTTAAGAGTTAATTAATGATTAAAAAATCTAATCGGTTTAACTGATTCATCAGTAAAAACTTTAACTGTTCAATTTTTTGATTCGATTTATTTTAATAATTCTTGTTGTTAAAAACTAATCAATTTATTAAATAACTGGTCAATTTTTTATAAATTAATAAATTCTTGTAGACCAAAATAATAAATCAATTTTATTTCACATTTTTTAATTAAAATTTTAAAATTTGATGGGTACGAATAATTTTTCAGTCATATTTTAAATTCTTTAATTTTATTTAATTTTTAACTTATTTTATGACTGTCTAATACTAATTAAACCTTTGTTTAATTTTTGGTATGGGTTTTAAAAAATAGGAGTTAAGAGTATGATTTCAATTTTGGTTTATTTCATCTTCTTATAATCAGAATAAAATCTACTCAAATCAAAATTGCATCAAAGGGCCTACTGATGTGGAAATCATGATCGAACGGTAGTCATTGCATATCATGAATATGATAGGAGTATTCTTCATACACCCAAGATGTCCCATTCCATAATTTATCAACGCCAGCTACTAACGTGCGCCGGTGGCACGCACTACAACTCATTTTTCGCGCTTAAACCTCGATCCCCAACCGAAATCGTACGGCTTCTACACAGTTAATTTCTCTCGGGCGCTTTGTTCCGTCAGTTCACGTTAGTTTACCCACTCTACTTGGCACTATCTTGCGCCCGATTTGATATGTTAGTATATTTCTCTAAACCTAGATAAATCGTTTCTTTCTTTCTCTCTCCACTCTTCATGTTTCTCTCTCTAACTTTGGCGTGTCTTCAAGAAGGCGAATTCTGACAGTTGCTTGCGGAACAGGTTCTTTTATTCAATTTACCACTTAATTTTAGTTCAGTCTTTCAAAATCTCGAAGTTAATGGTGTTATTTTGAATCTAGGGCTTTTGTAGAACCATGATTTTAAGGTTTTGGTCTTTGGACAATGCTGGCAACTAAGTGTAGGGTGTTGATTTAATTTACTGTAAGTGGTGTTATTTGAAATGGGCAATGTGGAAATACCCAAATGGATTAAAGAGTTGCCATTGGCACCTGAGTTTAGGCCAACAGACACTGAGTTTGCGGACCCAATTGCTTATGTATCCAAGATTGAAAAGGAAGCTAGTGCCTTTGGTATATGCAAGATTATACCACCTTTGTCTAAACCTTCCAAAAGATATGTGTTTGGAAATTTGAATAAGTCCCTGTCCAGGTGTCCTGAATTGGGTGATAATGTAGATATGCCAAATGTTTCGTCCCCATGTAAAACGAGTTTAGGGGTTAGATCCAGTGATGGGGAGCAAAGGGCAGTTTTCACCACCAGGCACCAGGAACTGGGCCAAAACGTGAAGAGGATAAAAGGGGCAGTCAAGGATAATCCTCAAGTTGCTGTTCATAAGCAAGTGTGGCAAAGTGGAGAGATTTATACGTTGGAACAGTTTGAATCCAAGTCAAAGGCATTTGCAAAGAATGTGCTAGGTATGATTAAGGAGGTTAATCCATTGGTTATCGAGACATTGTTTTGGAAAGCAGCTTCTGAGAAGCCTATATATGTCGAATATGCAAATGATGTTCCTGGGTCAGGTTTTGGAGAACCAGAGGGTCATTTTCAGTATTTTCATAAACGGAGGCGAAAGAGGGCCTCTTATCAGTCATATCGCAGGAATGCAGAGAATTTTGAGTGCAAGAAAGTTGGAATTGGTGACAAAAATAACTTCCCTTTCAAGGTTATCAGTAATTCTATTGAGAATGAGTCAAGCATCTCATCAGTGACAACCCCTGAATCTTCTATTATGAATTCAGCTTTGTTTAAGGAAGAAAGTCAAAGCTCTTCTAAGGGAAAAAATGCAAGTGGTAGCAATGATATGGAAGGTACTGCAGGTTGGAAACTTTCAAACAGCCCCTGGAATTTGCAAATAATTGCTCGTGCACCTGGCTCACTTACGCGTTTTATGCCTGACGACATTCCTGGCGTTACTTCACCAATGGTTTATATTGGTATGTTATTCAGTTGGTTTGCTTGGCATGTTGAAGATCATGAACTTCATAGCATGAATTTTCTTCATACTGGCTCTCCAAAGACTTGGTATGCTGTACCTGGAGATTATGCATTTGATTTTGAGGAAGTCATTCGTACTGAGGCTTATGGTGGTGACATTGATAGCTTAGGTGTGTATAACTTTCTAATGATATTGTGTGTTTGAATCTGGAAATTGTTGGATGTTATAACCTCTGTGGTATTTGTGTGATTCAATCCCAGTTTTTATTTCTTGGCAGCTGCTCTAAAGCTGCTGGGTGAGAAGACGACCCTTCTCTCGCCTGAGATAGTTGTTTCAACAGGCATTCCATGTTGTAGGTGAGTTATGATTCTCCTCTTTATTATTTCAAACTTGTGTACCTTTATCTTCTCAGTTTTTCTAAGCTCTTGTCCTGCTTAGGACTCTAAACTATGTTGCTTTTGGTATCTGTTTGACATACTTGAATAGATTGATTGTATTTGTGGCATTAAGAGTATAATGTATATTTTTTCAGCTGACTTTATATGTTGGATGTTAAACTCATGTTGACTCTTGGTATTCATTTAGGTTAGTACAATATCCTGGAGAATTCGTCGTGACTTTTCCACGGTCTTATCATGTAGGCTTCAGCCATGGTAATCACTTTACAGATTGTCTTGCGTATACGATTCTTCTAAAGGATGCAACTGTTATGACACCTATATGTTGTGCTATAAATTGTTTCCTTGTTTGGTAATCACATAGCATCTAACAATTTGAGTCAAGCAGAAAACAATTTTTTTCTTCTTAAAACTGGGAAGTTGTAAGGTAGTTTTGCAAAGTTGAATATGATTACGGAACATCATTCGCTAGATTATTATTTACCACTCTCTTTTATCAAAGGCAAGAAACTTTTTCCTTGCTCATGACATTGTATGCTGTTTGTGGAGATATGATACTTAGATTTACTTTCTTAAGGTGACTTTTCTCTATTATGTTCCAGAGATTTTGGTATATCATTTGCTTTAATATATAACAATTACATTTATTAAAGTGTATTTGCTTTAATATATAACAATTACATTTATTAAAGTGTATTACCTGACTGTTGGTTGCTATTCTTCTTCTGTGATGCTTTTTGTGATATTTAGTATCACCTCATACTAATATGTTTTAGTAGTTTGGACTATTATTTCATTACTGTATCTTTATATTTATGTTAGGCAGTGCTATTTCAAGGACCTTAATCAAGTTCTCGTATCATTTTCTTTCCTGTTTTTTGGTCTATATAGGTTTCAACTGTGGGGAAGCAGCTAATTTTGGGACTCCGCAATGGCTTAAAGTAGCTAAAGAAGCTGCAGTGCGTAGGGCGGCCATGAACTATCTTCCTATGCTTTCACATCAACAACTTCTATACCTTTTGACCATGTCTTTTGTGTCTAGGTACAACTTCTGTGCTCCAACAATCTTTCAAAGTTCAGACAGTCTTTTATTTGTTAAAAAATTAGTTGGGAGTTTGAATCGGTAGCAGTGATGAACTGAACATCCCACAGGAAGTGAGATGTATTTTGCTGGATTAAAAAATGATTCTGTTTTGTGCCACCTAACTATGCTTTCATGTTGCTAGGCTAGGTTTTACTTCATTACTTATTATTTCTCTTTACGTGTAGTGCTCACACAATTATGAAGTGCTAATGCATCGTTGGTATTTCCATCATTGCTATATTTGTTTTGGTGCCAGAGTGCCAAGATATTTGCTACCTGGTGCTCGTTGTTCCAGACTTAGAGATCGTCAGAAAGAAGAAAGAGAGTTTTCAGTAAAGAACGCTTTTATAGAAGATATGGTGAAAGAAAACAACAATGTACGTCTGCTTCTTGGAAAAGATTCCACTTACCACGTAGCAATATGGAACCCTGACTTGCTTCCATGTGCAGTTAAAGAATCTACATTAGCTGATGTATCTCCTACTGCTGCTCCCACAACAATAAATGGTTGCAATTTTCATTCTGAATATAGTAATAGCAGTACTGAGAATGATCTGTTTAAGGAGATGAGCATGTACATGGAATCTCTTAATGATTTGTATGCAGACGATGATGACCTTTCTAGTGATTTCCAAATTGATTCGGGAACTTTGGTTTGTGTGGCTTGTGGGATCCTTGGTTTTCCATTTATGTCTATAATACAACCATCTCAGAGAGCATCAACACAACTTCTGTCCCTCGATGATCATTTAGTTAAAGAATCAGGAATTCCAAGATCTGAGAATGATCTTTTTTCTGCAGATACTGGTGATAATGTCAAGGGCTCTGTTTCAGGTATTAAGTTGAAAATTTTCTGTCTTGTTTGATAAATAACTGTTTTCTGCTTAATTGTTCTCCATTGTGAAATTAATCTTGGACATGGTTTTATATGTGTTGTTTTGCCAACTTGCGATGAGAATTGTTGTATCGAGTCTATGATGTCTCAAATCTCCTAGTTTTGGTGATGTCCGAAGTGGATGCAACTAATACCGTAGTTTTTACTTTTCATTTTAGTATCACTAGATGTCTGTGCCGATGTAGAGGAAAAGTTTTTGCAAGTTCTGGACATTTGTTCTTGTGTATGGCAGTGTTGGACATCATGTAAAAATCAGTAGAACATGACATTTTTTTCATTGTCATCAGAATTAAGATGCGACATATAATCAGAATTTGATTACAAAGTAAGGGACATCTATGAGACATACGGACATAAATTCTTATATCTTGACATACTAATCAGTTTCATAAGAGTTTGCACTGAGTGAATCAGTTTGTTCTGACCTCGTGATTGCAGATCATCTTCCTACTGGTTCTAATGTTTCTCTGCCACAGAGGGATCTGCAATTTCCCAGTGGTTGGAATGCTTCTTCTAAATTTTTGAGACCTCGAATTTTCTGTCTGGAGCATGCTATCCAGATAGAGGAGCTCTTACAATCAAAAGGTGGAGCAAACCTTCGTCTAATTTGTCATTCAGGTATATAAAATTTAATTGAACTCTACTAAGTCCACAAGTGTTGTACCCCTCATTTTCCCTTGGTAATTTACCACATAAGTTCTATAAGTTGTTAATAGTTATGTTGTTGTCCTTCATTCTTGTAGACTATCAGAAAATGAAGGCACATGCATTGGCCATTGCAGAGGAGATTAATTGTCCTTTCAATTGTAATGAGGTGTCAATGGAAGGTGCATCCCAGGAAGATCTGAACTTGATAGATCTTGCAATTGGTGAGCAAGAGCATAATGAATATGGGGAGGACTGGACATCAAGACTGGGTATAAACTTACAGTACTGTGTAAAGGTCAGAAAGAACTTTCCATCCAACCAAGTTCACCATGCATTGGCGTTGGGAGGAGTATTCTCTGACAGAAATCTCAGTTTGGATTTCCTGAAGATCAATTGGCAGTCTAGAAGGTCCCGGTCAAGAGTCAAGTTGAATCAGCTAGATTGTAAGAGCAGTCTAAAAGATGACAAGGTTGACGCATCTGGGAACAAGTCGGTTGGTGTGGGTTTGAAAAAAGAAAAACTTCTCCAATACTCAAGAAGAAAGTTTAAAGTTAAAATGAATTGTTCCACTAATGTGCTTCAAGGATGCTCTAGGAAGCACTTGAATGAAGAAGTTTTAGTTGCTAGAAGTGAAAACTTTGAAAAGCATGCTCACACTAGTGATACTGGGATTACTGAACGTGGTTCTACACAACTTTGTTTATCTTCAACTGAAGTGCCCAAGATGCCACATGAAGCAACTGCTATCATAGAAGTTAAAAGTGATATAGACCGGTCTGAGTTTCAGGCATTGGAAATGTCAAAGAAGGAAACGGATACCGGGGGTAGTGTTTGTAACAGAATAGCCTGCAGTCCTAGGATGCAATGTGTGATTAGTGGAGTAAACATCGACAATGAAGATTCTCAGTCCAGAAAAAGTTCTAGTTCACATGTTGCTGCAGCTGTGAAAATGCACGCAGAGGATGATATGGAAATTACAAATGAGAGTTGTAATGTGGTTCATAAAGAGAAGGATGTAATTCATAGAGATACTTTGGAAGGGGAGGCTTCTGGTCCTGATAACTTGGTATGTCCCCAGGTAACTTGTCCAACCATAGAACAAAGAGAGAGAACGACTTCAGACAAGTCTAGCATTAACAGTGAAATCAATGATCGCTCTGCTGGTGCCGAGAACTTGTTACGATCTCGGGTTATGTGCCCAACCGTGAATCAAAAAGAGAATGCGTCTTCAGAAAAGTCTTGCATTGACAGTGAAGTCTATGATCACACGGTTATGGCGAATGACAGGCCACAAGAACCCCAAACTGCATGCCAGAGAAATGAAAACGACAGCATTTCATGCAATGACACACAACTAAATAAGACGACTTCCCCCATAGAAGAAAGGCATCATCTGCTAGACCTCTTTACCGCAGATGATAATGTACGGCAGGAAACCAAATCAAGGAGTGAATTAATTACGGAAAAACATGTGCATGAAATAAATTCAACTACAAGTGCAGTAAGTGAGAACGAACCTGTTTCAAACGATGTAATGGGGATCTACCGGTTGCCTTGTTCTCCTATTGAAAAGTGTTCTGGAGCTGAAGAAGAATCGTGTGACGGAGAAGGTATGCTTAAGGATAATGAAGTTTGCTCATCTGATGAGCTGGAAAGCATGGGCTTCGCATTGGTGAGCCTTGGAGCAAGATCTGGAAACAGTAGAAAAAGAAAGAGTGGACTGGAGCAGAAAACATCTAACAAGTTGAATTGCAATGGTTTTATTAGAAGTCCATGTGAAGGCCTGAGACCGAGGGCTGGGAAAGACGCAACAAATAGAACTGATATCGACTTCAAACAATCAAACAAGGAGAATGTAGTGACAAAGAGGGCAAGAAAAACTTCTGACGTTTCACATTCTCGTCCAAAGAGAGAGAAGCGGATGACGGAAAGATCTCACAAGTGTGAAATTGAAGGTTGCCAGATGAGTTTTGATACAAAGGCAGAGTTAACGTTGCACAAGCGCAACCGGTGCCCTTACGAAGGGTGTAGAAAGAGGTTTAGTTCTCACAAATATGCTTTAATACATCAACGTGTTCATGAAGATATGAGGCCATTGAAGTGCCCTTGGAAAGGTTGCACCATGTCGTTTAAATGGGCATGGGCTAGGACCGAGCACATACGAGTCCACACCGGAGAGAAGCCATACCAGTGCAAGGTCGAGGGCTGTGGCTTGTCTTTTAGGTTTGTGTCAGACTTCAGCCGCCATAGAAGGAAAACAGGACACTACATAGATGAGACACATTGAAGATTGGTCATAATCAGGTAGGTTTTTGTACTCTTATGCAAGTGTGAATTAGGCTTCGTGAGTCCAAAGAGGCCAGCAAAATTCGTGTACAATCAAATCCTAACTTGGTTGAGAATAGGAGTAGATTGATCCTTTTGTAGGTCACCAATTATTTGAATGTAAGTGATAACTTCCAAGTTCCAAATGTCATCTCTTGGTTGCTTTCATACCCTGGTTTCTACTATATCCAATCCATATCCACTTCCCCAAACCATGGAAGTTAAATGTATGATAAAGTAAGATCATAGAACCAACTAGAACATGTAAGAATAACTAGTCAAATACGATGTTATATACCAAAAAGATTATAATAATTAATAATTATTTGTAATAAGATTTCCCTCTGATTGAATTAGCAAAAAGATCTCAATGCTATAAGAACTGGCGACGGCCTTCATAGAGCTTCCCCTCCCTTCTTATCTAAACAAAACAACAAAAGCTCGACATGGCCGCCGCAGCTCCGCCACCGCCACCAGCCCCAACACCGTCACCACCCACTGGCATACCGGACTCAGAATCAACTCCGGTGGGTCACCCACTTTTCTCCCGGATCCGCCTAGCAACCCTATTAGACGTCCCCCACATCCACAAGCTCATCCACCAAT
>JAOTAY010000003.1:31182455-31204893 GCA_025629805.1 Erythroxylum baracoense | reverse complement strand
GGGTTCTACATCGAGGATCTGTTCGTGAGGGAGTGTTATAGGAGGCAAGGTTTTGGAAAGATGCTGCTTTCTGCTGTGGCTTCACAGGCTGTGAAAATGGACTATGGTAGGGTGGAGTGGTGTGTGCTAGATTGGAATGTGAATGCTATTAAGTTTTATGAGGACATGGGTGCTCAGGTGTTGCATGATTGGAGGATTTACAGGTTGACTGGTCCTGCTCTTGATGCTTTAAAGAACGGTGTTTAGGATTTTAATCTCAAAGGTTGTGTTTTGGGATTCATGGGAGGTTGTGTTTTGGGTTCATGGGAAGTTGGTTAAGGTTATCGTTTTGGAGTTGTTTTCTGCGAGTGATCTCCAACTTCTCTGGTTCGTACTTCACATTTTCAATCTTGCTACACAATGGCCAATCTCTGAACGGATTATAAATTGCAACTCAAGCATTTAACAGGAACGTTTTGCTTTAGAAATGCAAAGATCTGGGGGTTGAACTTGATGTGTTGTTCTTGTTCACTTGTTCTTACTCTTCCTGATAGACTACCAAATTGCAGAGTCAAAACACATTCTTTCCATCCACTCAATCAGAGCTGCCTTGTGCCTAGTCATTTTGTCTTCTTTTCCTCCACTTAGTTCAATGAACCACTCAGAGCTGCCTTGTGCCTTGTCCTTTTGTCTTGCTTGCTCTGTTCTATAATCAAGGTTTTACTAATGACTATGTTTTTGTCTTCAGCATCAGAACTTGTTGCTCTGTGTTAGGAAGGTTCCTTCTGCAACCAAATTTAAAAAGGAGGCTCATTATTAGAAGCAACGCAGATGTTAACTTAGGCTTCATTATTTCCATTTTTATTTTTAATATTCTATTTTTATTTCAAATTAGTAAAAAATATATATTTATTTGAATTTTTTGATTTTGATTTTTAATTTTAGTTTCTTTCTAATTCTTTGTTTTTTATAATCTGATGTAATATCAATTAAATATATATTATTTAATTGGTTTAATATATTAATTATTAATAAGAACTACAAATAATTTAATTTAATTTAATTTTTGTAATTAAATTAGATTAATAATTATTAATAAACATAATTACATTTAAAATATTTTCTTATTATGTAAATTCAAATAAAATTTGAATTAATAATTATAATATATTTGAAATTAATATTAATTTTAAATAAAAAATTGAAATTAAAATTATTTAATTTAACTCTTGTTTGATTTTTATTAAAAAATTATTAATAAAAATTATTTTATTTTATAATAAAAAATTAAAACAAATTTATTTAATTAAAATAATTTATTTGTAAGTTTTACCAATATATGAAATTAACAATAAAACATGTATGTATTTTTATTTAAAAGAAAAACACAAACTGAATTTAAAAAACAGAAGTTAAACTACGACCCTTAGCTTTTACTCATTTATTGTGTGCTAACTAAACAAAATCATCAAAATGACTGATAACTTGTTTGTTGTGTTTCTTTCTTGACGAAAGGAAAGGCTTTGAGAGGGAGATGAGAGTACTTTACACCTTTAAATTGAAACATAGCTAAGAAGCTGAGCATGTTGGTTGTCAATTTGTATGTTTTCTGATATCAGAGAATTCTCATGTCCAAATCTAACATCACCATCTTCCAAAGGCTCGAATCTGAAAGAGCTTATTGTCTCAATTTCAACCCTGAAGTAAAAGAAACTCTCCCCAAGTCTTAATTTATATTTGTGTGTAAGTTATACTTTCACTGAACTTTTCTTCCAAAACACTTCTTGCAACATCATTCATTTTTGACCCAGCCGACTTGGGGCCGAAATGATTTGGCCCGATTGAGCCACAAGTTGAGGTTAGGTCAGATCGACCCGTGGTCTGATTAAAATAATTAAAACAGCATCGTTTTATAATTTAAAAAAAAGAATGACTCATTAACATCCCTATAAACTTGTCTAAATAGTAAATTTAAAGATCAAGATTTAGTCTTTTTGAAATGGACAAATTGATGGTGAAAGGCCTCTCACGAAACTGGTCACTTTTTTCTTAAACTCAATTTTAATTTATTGTAAAATTAAATTTATAAATTGATATTTTTATTTTTAGTAACTAAATTAAATATAAATTATGTATTAAAATAAATAAACTAATTAATTATATATAATATGGAAATATAATCTAATTCATAACTACATTGATTTAAAATTTTTTAACTTTGATATTATTAAAGAATACAATACTATATAAATATTAAATTAATCCATTCAAATATCACAAATTAAATTGATTTGAAATAATTATTATATGGTAGCTGTAAACTAAATTAACTTTAAATTACTTGTAAAATATTTTTAAAAAATATTTTTTAATTTACATCTCTAAATTTTTATTTTAATTTTGAACTTAAATTCAATTTATGAAATGATTCTTAAAAGTTTATTCTACGAAATCAAAAACTCAATTGAATTTCAAGCCTTCTCAATCTATTCAGGTTCCACTTGGGCCACAAATTTTGGACCCGAACCCAACCCGAACTAATGTCAAGTCTTTTGGTAAACCCTTCTTCTTTTCCATCTTTATTACTTATATGTCCAATAACCGAAACGATACATCTTCTATTCAATTTTACTTTGTTCTATCTAATGATTAAAACGACGTCATTTTAAAGACTTCATAGCTCATAAAAGTGGAGAGAAGATCCCTGCTCTTGTTACTTGCGAATATGCAGTAACATAACGACGTCATTTAAATTACTATAGCGTCTCCTCGCTGTATCATCGAGACAAAACAACGAACGTCTTACTTGCGAGCTTGGACAAGAAGGCGAGCAAGAACCCTTCTTCTATGGCGGCGTTAAGGCACTTACTACTAATGAGGCGAGTACGGTCCGCACTTGCCCGCAATAATAAGTCCTTTGCTTCTATTCTTGATAACGGTCAGTTCTTCATCTCTTTCTATACCTGTTGCTTCGTGTCGTGTTGATCCCCTGGTGTTTTAGATCATGTGCTTGTGTGGTTTCTTATAAATTCTGGGCATCGATACGATTTGGGATTTGGGTTTTGGGTTCTTTGGTGTTGCTGATAAAAGCGTGATATTTGTTTTGTTCTATCTTTGTTCAGTTCTGAACTTGTTCTGTTTTCCTCAGAATCATTTTTAGTGTCAGGTTCCAAGTTTAGAGCACTTTATATTTGATTGCAATGAGATAAATGTTTTCGTTTATCCGGATTCTTTACATTCAGTGGCTAGTTATGTCTACTAGTTTCCTCGAGGGAAGCAATCTATTTCATTCACTGTTGATTACCAATTTCTTAAAATGGTTAGTCTCCTTCGAGGGGCTATTTTTCTCAAATTGTCAGTCTGATTCTTGAAATGGAACCCAGTGCTTTCAAATAAATGCAGCACTTTATATTGGTAAAAACCTCCTTTGGTTGATTAAGTATGTAAAACGTGAATAATCCTTATTCTTGTATTATAGGATCATACTTGGTAGTGATCAGTGCCTGTGCTCTGGGCTCATTCAGACAGCTTAGATTACGGTATGCAGCTAGTGAGAGCAATGAGCTGGTGGTCTCTCCTTGCAACGCTGATTAGGAACTTAATTCAACCATAATGTGGCTGTCCTATCCCCTACAGCTTTATTGTTTGCTTTTTAGGTTTAGTTGTTCATGACTCGATATAAACATTACGTAGTTTGATTGCAGTTCTTAAAGAGCTTTACACTCCCATTACCAAAATACTAGTGCAAAATAAATATATTGGTGTTCGTTGGCTTGTCCTACTGTATTCTTCCTTCCGTCCAGTAGGCTCTTTTCTTTTGCAATCTGCGTAAAGTATTCTTTGTCCATTTAACAATAGTAAATGGGGCTTAAACTGTATTGACATCTCTTGTCCCGCTAGATATATCCCTTGTTAGAATATGAAGCATTCATTTGTGTGATGGCTGTCACTTATTAATTTTGAATTTTATTTTGCCAGAATCAACCGTGAAGGTTAATCCTTTTTCCAGTTCAATATTCAGCAAGAATGACTTTTGTGCAAGAAGGTTTCAGACACAAGCAAATCTGGACAGCCAAACCAGCAAGGATTTGGAAAATAACGAAGCGAGTTACTCAAAGTCCAATTGTGATTCTGTTGATACCTCGTTACAAGTTGACATTAATGACAACAGTTCCGTGAAGCTTTCAGCGACATCCAATTTGAAAACTTCATCAAGGCATGATCTTGCCATGATCTTTACCTGCAAGGTCTGCGAGACAAGGTCTGTCAAGACAGTTTGTCGCCAATCCTACGAGAAAGGTGTGGTTGTTGCTCGCTGTGGTGGCTGTAACAACCTACACTTGATTGCTGATCGTCTTGGTTGGTTTGGAGAACCAGGAAGTGTTGAAGAATTTCTGGCTGCTAAGGGAGAGGAAGTTAGAAAAGGCTCTGTTGATACGCTGAGCCTCACATTGGATGATTTAGCTGGAAGGAAGATCACACAAGAATGAATTATCATCTTAATTGTAATTATTATCATGGAGAAAGACACTTGGACTTTTGTCCTCATCGGAATGTACAATCTGTCTCTGATATATAATTCCTTAAATTTCAACCAAATTTTGTGCTTAAATGAAAATGAACGACGAGATGTTCCACATTCAAGTGTTGTTTGAAAAACTGACGATTTATTCAATGAAATTTATGATGAAAAACCCTAGATCAAAGCTCTTTCTCAAGCTGCTACAAGTTCAGTGAGTTCATTTGACAACTGTGACTGTGTTTTGGCTAGCTTGCGCCATACTTGTCATTTTCAATCTTTCATTGGCAACCTCCGTTCATGGACTTGCTGGAAAGTCGCCTCTCAATCATGAATTGAAGTGGACAGTTGGGTCTACTCATGTTTTTGCATTTGGGATAATTTATGCAAAGCTACAACGAGTTTTTGAGTCAATCAACTCCGTTCATTATCAACTCTGAAGAAAAAGACAATACTCAGAATCTATGTGCATATATATAGATAAAATATATGAAAAGGAGAGACAAAGGATGTCGTCTTGAGGAAGACAAGAAGTGAAATGTAAGTACGATGACACACAATCCCACGTATAATTTCTCAGTTTGTTACCAGAAGAAGCGGAGAGACACGTGAAGATGAGTACAACAACTCCCACCCCTTCTTCGTGTATAATTCCTTGCACTTCTTCTTCTTCTTCTTACTCTTCTTTTTCAGGGGTTATTCAGCTCAAGAAGATCTATGGCTACTATGACTGTTTTCTCTTTCGCGCCAAGAGCCCACCTGCTTACCTCTCCGGCCACAATCATTGTATCTATGTCTATCAAATACAGGTCTCGCAGAAACTCGCTCCGGGGTGATTTCTTGAATGCCCATTTATCTATATTTGTGGACTGTTTGATGTGTTTTTCCTTTTTCTCGTTTCTTCTAACTTGTCTTTTGGTGTGTTTTCAATGTCTGTAAGAAGGAAAGTTCATGTTTTGGTTGCTTTCCAGAGTCTGCATCTTGAATTCTTAAATTCAGGCCCATTCTACTTTTCACCTGTAAATTTATCTGGTTTCTGTTATGGTTGATTACTTTCATTCCGAGTAGAAGATTATTTAGTCTTGAGTTTTGGAATTATTGCGTTCAATGCACCTTGGATGGAAATATTGTCTCAACAAATTTGATCCATCTTTACTGGAAATGAAAATTCTCTCTTTTATGTGTATGCAAGTGCGATCCGTGGCTGCTCCAGTAGAAGATGTTGCTGGATTTGATGATATGGTTTCGGGAACGCAGCGGAAGTATTTCATGCTTGGAGGGAAGGGAGGTGTTGGGAAGACAAGCTGTGCTGCTTCACTTGGTGTAAAGTTTGCTAACGATGGGCACCCCACTTTAGTGGTTTCAACTGATCCTGCACACTCCTTAAGTGATTCTTTTGCTCAGGTTTAGTGAAATACGTATTCTTTTCAAAGACTTGAAATTATCAACAAAATAGGAAACTTTGTTTTTATTTTGTGTTTCTATGTCTTCGTTGGTTTATATGAAAGGATTTGGCTGGAGGGACATTGGTACAGGTTCAAGGACTGGAATATCCACTGTTTGCACTTGAAGTATGTGTATCTTCCTTTACAATTTCTGTTTGGCACTGCTGTTGTTTTATGAGGACTATATTCTGAAATATTCTCTCCGCTGATCTTATTTCTTAATGTAATCAGTAAGTTAGATTTATAGTCTTGCAACAGATAAACCCAGAAAAAGCTAGAGAAGAATTCCGTACTGCAACTCAGAAAGATGGTGAATCAGGGGTAAAAGATTTTATGAAAGGCATAGGACTTGGAATGATTGTCGATCAGGTAAACTTTTAAACAAGATTCTTGTCGTTGCAATTTGATTGAATTCCCACAGTTTCGATTTCTGATATTTGACGGTCATGAGCTTGAGTTTTAGTTTTCTTTCATCCACTAGAATTTGCCTTCCTCTGTCTTTCATCTAGGTCTTCGCTTATACTTTCACCTCTAAGAAAAAATATTAGTATTTACATGAAAACATATGCTGAAGTTAATCAACACGAGACTTCAAGTGAAAATCAAATTCACCTATGCACAGTGTAAGTTATCCTGCCTCACTGGTGTAAATAGAGAGGAAAATGTTGAAGTAATGGACTAAAAATATGATTTCTGGTGATCTGTGCTGAGCTTGACTTGTTCATCATCTTTTTTCTGTCAAAGTTGGGAGAGCTAAAACTGGGAGAGTTACTAGACACACCTCCTCCTGGACTGGATGAAGCTATAGCAATTTCCAAAGTATGCTTTCTATGCTTTGTTCTCCATCATGGTTCACTTCATGTGGCTCTTCATAAGCTTTAGTACCCCCCTTCTCACTAGAAGCGTTTGGCAGGTTATACAATTCCTTGAATCAGAGGAGTATAATATGTTCACTCGAATCGTTTTCGACACTGCACCAACGGTGAGCAAATCCTCCATATTCGACTTAACATGTGAAATAAAATCAAATGATAGCCATGGCTATTGCTTACAGGGACATACATTGCGACTTCTGTCCTTGCCTGATTTCATAGATGCCTCCATAGGCAAAATACTGAAGGTAATGCCAGAATACAAAACTTGAATGATATACTACTTTTTCGTTTCTTTTCCTTCTATTTCACTTAACTATTCTACCAAAAAGATCAATGATATATTCTGTAGAGACATTATTGACAGTGTAATTTGTCAACTGTCTCTTCTATTCTATAATAAACTAATGCACACCACATTTCTAATTTGCTTTTGCTTGGACTAACTATATATAATTAAGATACAGACTTCTCTGGTATAAACTATTTTTTGGTTTAGATGAATATGTATCTGAGCCAATAATGAGGACCAAATTATGCCTTCAATGTGAGTGCTTCTCATCCATTTCTATCTAGTCTGCGCTATGATAATGTTTTTGTTGGTTTCTTTGTCTGTTAATCTTCTATGGTTCTACTCTGTTTTGCTTATGACAACAGCTTAGACAAAAGATAGCTTCGGCTACCTCTGCCATAAAATCTGTTTTTGGACAGGAGGGAACCCGAAAGGATGGTGTAAGCCTGAAACTTTTAGACTGTAGTACCTCTCTTTTCTATTCATTTTAACTGATAAACCTGCTTTATTGTTCTTATTTTCTGTCTCTGATTTTCATGTCAGGTTGACAAATTGGACAGGTTGAGGGATAGGATGCTAAAAGTGCGTGAGCTTTTCCACAACACAGATTCCACAGAATTTGTGATAGTAACAATTCCCTCGGTAACTTTCTGTAGTCTTGACTTGTCCACTAATAGCTACATTTTCGATTGATAATTCTGCTTAAGCCAGTGAAAGTGTGCTTGCAAAAAGTAAGTAAATGACTAAAGTTTGATGCTAACCCTTGCTATCATGTTTTCTATGGAGCTTTTTGGAAGCTTCCTCAAAAATTGGAGAAAAATGTTGAGTGAAGACTTATGTCCAATTGGAACATCAAAATGAAATATATTTTGTTTTGGAGTATATTAGACCTGTCTCGTTGAATTTTCTTACAATCTGTTGCAACTTGGCAATTTAATCTAAGGTAATGGCAATCAGTGAGTCATCAAGGTTGCATGCCTCCCTGAAGAAGGAGAATGTTCCTGTTAAGAGGCTTATTGTTAATCAGATTCTTCCCGCCTCTGTCTCTGACTGCAAGTTTTGCACTACCAAAAGAAAGGTATTTGTAGTCGACTTTCTTTGCATTGCTTTTGCCAATGTACATTGTTGCATAGCAAGAAGGAACATTTGCCATTTGCTTCTCACGAACATAAGTTTATTTTTCTGTTGTATTATATATCTATATACATATCTCAGGATCAGATGCATGCCCTTGACATGGTTCGTAGTGACCCGCAACTCTCCAGATTGATATTGGTCCAGGCTCCATTAGTTGATGTTGAAATCAGAGGTGTTCCAGCTCTGCAATTTTTGGGAGACATTGTATGGAAATGAGCATCCACATAATAACATCACAAGCTTTTGGTCACCAAATCATTTCTATTACTTGGAACTTAGATATGCTTGCACAATCTTTAGAAGCTTAGTCAGAAGCATTTTTTGAGAACCTGAAACTTCCAATATGCTAAATCTCAAATGAGAAAGCCAACTGTTCTGGCAGCAATTTGCTTGTTGGAGCTGTTTGTCCAAAAAGGATCTATAAAGTGAGACATCTAACTCCTTATAACTTTTCTGTTTGCATCATTTCCTCTCCTTTTTAACTCATCAACTCTCTTCTCTTGAAACGTATCAAACTTCTAGAGATGCATTTCATGTCCATGTTACCGGCTTAATACCTTATTCAAGTTGAGTGAAATTTGCATGTATCTGTGGTCGTTCAATATGCTTATATCTGTCATAAAATGTCTTACAGTGCCATATAAAGGAAAAATAGTCTCACCTAAGTTAGTGAAGATGCCTCATTCAAGTCTGAATATTCTACAAAATTTTTCAAAATTCAATTACATTGTCACTTGCATTATAGAGATCTAACTATAGTAGACTCATCAGCTGAGTAGATTTGAAACTATACATAATCCGAAGGGTGTAACCAATCCAACCCGACTCAACTTTTGAACAGACCTTACAGTGTAAGAACTCTTAATTTTGTACAGTAATTATAATGCCTGAATATCATACCTTGAGAGTGAAACTCACTTCCTTTTAAAGGTATGCATACCAATGAAAGCTATGACACGACTAATTACTCCGATGAGGATTAGAACAAATATACAAAGACCCCAGTGATGAAGATTATAGCCAAATTTCCAAAGTGAACCACAACGAGTAATAAGCCACACCCCATAGTACCTGTGACAAACAAAAACAACAAAAGGCGCAAAGGCCTTGTTGAATAAGAAACTATTGAAAGACCTGTCATGAAGCTTATTTCCCTAATAATAGATGTGCAGCATTCTTTGTTCTTTCTATTGCCATAAACTACATACAGAAAGGTCAATTATCATACCTCTCAGCATTTGCTATCACAAATGCTTCCAAGGCCCATCCAGAATAGCCAAAGTATGCTATATACTTTACAGCTTTATTATCTTTTGGTCTGGTGGCAATTAGAGTCAAAACTACTGGAAGAAGAACTGACCACTGCAAGGAAAGAAACATATCAGAAAATGTGAATGACCAATAAGCTATCTTTTTCAGTTTCCATTATGTAGCACCATCACTCACCAGCTGAGCTGAACCTGGTTCAAAGAAAATGGCTAACACATAGGCTATACCAGTAACACAGTAGACAAGGCAAAGCAAGACTGTGTAGTTATCTGCAAAGGAAGATCTTGGATTTGTGAAGAAATAGAACATAGAAAGATACACCACAGGCTTGACCACAGTGTTGAAGAGGTCAACAGTGTCCTTGGCCAGAAAGTAAGCCAAGCTGCTCATGCCAGAAGCACTTTCTCTCCAGTACTGTAACTTCTCAAGAGAAAATGATCTCAAAGCTGCTATTTTGCATAGGAGAGCTGAAATAAAAAAAGAAGATGGGTGAGGAACTGGTGCATAAAAATGCCACAGAAAAGCAACTACGTTTTCAATAGATAGTTTGAGAGCTCTTATGCCATCAAATTTTCTAGTAAGTTTAATTTTTTAGTTGCAGATCTATTTAAGTACAAACAAACTTGCAGAGTGGTCAACTGAAGTTGCCATATTTACAAACAGCAATGATGGCATATGTATAACCAGCTGCCCCAAATGATTGATCATCCACTTTTGCAAGTGATCCTAGACAAGCTCCAGCAAGCAATAAGATGAGGTAATCTGTTGCTTGTGTTTTAGCTTCCCTCAGACGTTGTTTACTGATCCTGAAAAACAGAGCATCGATAATTAGAGTGATAGATTTGCATAGGGAGTGTAATGATTTTATGACTATCTTCAACCAAATGTTCTTAGTTTCATATTCAAAAACCAGAAACCTCAACAATACACTTATAAAAGTATCAGTTGATTGGATAATAATCAGTAAATGCTTATTTAAGAGTGTTATGTACTACTCAAAGAACTTAAACAAGATATAAATGACAAACTAGAAATGTTTCATATATGTTCAACACAGATTTCTGTACCAAAATGAAATATCCTCAGCGTACGTATCCATTTATAGAAAGAATAATAACAATGTACCTGCCAAGATAATATCTATATTGCTGAAATACACCTGGAGTTCTCCGGTGTGATAAGTCCCTAGACTTCAGGAAGTTATGTCGTATCTTGTCCTGTTGTAACCCCACATTGCTCTTCATATCTTGCCATAATTCTCCTGCAAAAGACCTATCCTCCATTTCATTGCCTTCAGAACTTGTCCCATGTGCTGGAGCAATACCAAGTGCAGCAGCACTGTGCTGCATGTCTGGTGGCACCGGGTATCCATTATGAATCATCCATCTAACAGGAAGTTCCCTGTAGTTCACACCTGCACTTGCAGTTGGCATTACTATACCCTCTAGAATGTCAATAAAGTGGTCAGGAGGATTAACTCGTTCTGGGACATTAATCCCAAGGCTAGAGAAGTACTCTTCAACTTTCTTCACAGAGCCATGATATACAACAAAGCCTCCTTTTGCCAGAAGTACCAAGTCATCAAACATCTGGAACAAGGTATAGCTGTAAAGAAGCTCTAAAAATTAATTGGTGAGAAAATAAAAGTAGAAACAACCATAACCAAGGCAGCATTTAGATATTAAACACGAGTTTTTAAGGGGCCATTATGAACAAAGCCTATTCCAAATGGCTATTGTTTATACATGGATGGAGTTGTAAGAACATGCAGCATTCATATCGAGAGGATGATTTCATGAGTCACTTTTCTAAACATACGACCTTCTTTGCTACTCCAATAAAATCATTTGATCTCATTCTTGATTGGCACCATGTTGCTTTTGATTCGATAAGGCCACAATCATAATGCATGAGAGAAGTCATGAATAAGAATTTATACCTAAGGAGATGTTGGATCGATATCCACACACTATCTTACTATTTAATGAAAGAGGCATAACAAAACTAACTATTTTCAAGATGACAGATATCCGTTGCTTATTTGCTTCTCCTTCATCCCATCTGCATGATTTGCCACTAAGACGGAAGCAATGGCTATTAAATCTTTACTCATTCAGATGGAAATCACCACCTTCTTACCACAAGATCTATGCAAGTTCCAACCTCAAACAATGCAAGATCTCCAAAAGAATGCAGACTGGTATAGTAAGGGTTACCTTGGTTGGTGAACAACCATGCAGATATTAACACCTTCAAGAGCTTCGCGCCGAAGCGCTCTAAGAAGTAGCTGAGAGGATGCACTATCCAGACCAGAAGTGGGTTCATCCAAAATCAGAAGAGAAGGCTCCATAACCATTTCCAGTCCTACATTTACTCGCTTTCTCTGGCCGCCAGAAATTCCTCGCTTTTCAACGGTTCCAACCAACAAATTCCGTACTGTTTGTAGCCCCAAAGATTCTACAACTCTTTCAACAATTAGAACTTTATCTGCTTTGGTCAATTCAGAAGATAATCTGCAAACATCATGCATGTGTTATGATAACTGAATAGGCAACTAATACGAAATGATTATGGATGCATCATTATGCATGAGAAGGTAAAGAGAAGGCAAAAAAAAAGGAGAAACATATTATGCTACTCGATAGATTTAACTTTTGACTTCCCGGTATCTATATTTCTCTTTCAATGACAGTATACAGAATCAACAAAGAGTTGATTGCTATTTAGATGAAAGCTTCTATATCTTCAGGGTCCAATGAGTGTGCAATCTTATTTTTGAGATCCAAAATGTGCACAACACACTCCAACACAATTATATTTTCTATCCGAATCCTGGAAATTGGATTCAAAATGAATGTTTAGCTCTTAAAAAGGCATTTAAAGCAGGAACAACAATGATCGTTCCATTTGACTAAATAGTAGCTCTTAAATGCTTGAGGGTAAGTTGCAATCTACACCAAGAAAAAAATGAACATATTTCTTACGTCAAAAAAAGGTGATTGTTATTAAACTAAAGAGGAATGGATGCTGAAAGATCATAATAACTTCCAATGACACATACCTGCAATGTGCACTGAACCAGAGATTCTCTTCCACGGTCAAATTTCCATGCACAATATCATCTTGTGGAACAAAGCCAATAATTTTCTTATACGAGTGGATGGATTCGTTTTTTCCATTTATAAGAACCAGGCCAGTCATGTTGCATGATATGGCTTTTCCTGCAAGAGCTGATAGAAAGCTTGTCTTTCCAGCCCCTGATGGACCCATGACAGCAGTAATACGACCAGGTCTTAACTTTCCTGTTACACACCTCAGTAAATGCTTATTTTTGGTCTTTAAGGTAAGCGATAGGTCTTTGAATGCAATCTCTATTAGAGGCCTTTTCTTCAATTCAGTATTAGTAGCCATTGAAATCACGCCAGAGAAAGTAAGGTTTTTGTTTTCTTTCTGTATAGCTCTCTCTTTCTCAAGTTGAGAATAAGCATACCTAAAAATTTGGCTATGAGTATTCAACTCTTTTCTTGTATTTCCTTTCGTTGGACCTGCAGTATCAATGCTCGGATCCTCATAAACATCAAGATCATCTTCAATTTCATGCATCATCTTCGTCAGGTCACTTGGTTCCTTCTTCTTTCCATTTGGTCCTACTGATGATGATATGGATGTGGATAAAGAGTTCAACTCGATGGGTGGATATAAGTCTTCATCAGCATCTGACTTATCTTGATTCAAAATCCTAAGTTGCTCAGGAGGTGGAGCAGATTTCCTAATAGAAAATCTCTTTGAGAAAGGAGCTTGGAAGCCACTAGCATGATTCTTTGCATAATTTTTTGCAGCTTTCCACCTTTGTTGTGCTTTTGCTTTTTCCCTTGCAGTTCTTGCTGCTGCTTCCCTTGATTTGGCCAGTCTCCTTTCTCGAGTGGTGATAACTTGATCAGAACAGTTGTATATGATGAGCAGCAGAGTACTTGTAGCAGCCTGGATATGCAATTAGTGTAACTTAAAGCAATCAGCTAGCTGTTTCTTGTATTGCAAACTTATTTGAGAAGAATTACAGGTTTCCTTAAAAAACTCAATTTCTATAATAGAATCTAGAACAGAGAGATGATATAGAAAATAAATATGTCACATTATGCAAGACTCAATACAAAACATGAATCAAATAAGCCCCTGATCTAAGAAGTTGGCATAGTTTACCCAAATAAACAATTGAAGTCCCCAGACAAGTGAAGCTAAACTACTTTCTGAAGAAAATGTAAAGATAGCAACTTACGATAAGCATAAGTCCATATGCATGAATATTTTGATTTGAAGAGTTTGCATCACATGAAGTCAACCTGAAACATCCTGAAAGGCGAGCTGCAAAAAGTCAGAGACGACCATGTGGAGTTGGAAAAAAGTTGACTGTAAGTAATAACAACAACAACATTCCAGTAGGAATTTTGCTGAGATGCGGGGTCTAGGGAAGTTCAAAAGTACACAGTCTTACTATTAATTGGTAGAGAGGCTGTTTAATAGCTCCACACAAAAAAAAAAATTTTTGAAAACAGTTGAAAGAGAATAAGTTGACTGCACGTAAAGGATACTAAATCTGATTTTATCCAAAATACATGAGCACATAGCATTCAAAGGTTTGCATGATCAGTTAAATGGCTAAAATATCAATATAAGTAACTTCATTAATACCCAGAAAAGGAGGAACAGGAAAGAAAACACTTACTTTTCTCAGAAGTAGAACCCATTCTGCAATAGTGTCTGAAAATCCAAAGATTAAGTCCAACATCAGTAAAGAAGAATGTCAAAGGCAGTCAGGATCGTGTGGAGTTGTCAACTAGTTACTATTTTAACAATTCACTTCAATGCAAATACATGAGAGAAAATTCCAATCAGCAAAACCGTAGGTTGGATAATATAAGTCTTTGGGATAAAATAAATACCCACTACTGCATTCATTTTTCTGTACTGTAGATGAGCAGTATGATCCTGCTGGACAGAATATCTCACTACTAGTACCAACATCAGCCCATAAGTTTGCTCCTCCACAAGTATGATTTGGTTGTCCTGGTGGTAGTTGATAATTGTATCTGCAGAGACATACATTCTGGTATATTATTGACCGTTGGTATTGCATATAGGAAAAACCTGAGAGCTAGAATCCTAACTTACGGTTCACATAGACCAGTTATCCGATTGATTTTTGCGAGGGGGCAATACGAACCCAATGGGCAAGCTGAAAGAAAATTCCAAGTAGTAGAAAATATCAGAAACTAACAAAAATGCACAAGTATAAGGGCACCAATTAAGTAACACTTGATTCCTGGAAGACTTAACGTAAAACCTGCAGAGGAGCAAGCCAAAACAGCATAATATTTGTGACGGAATTAGATTATTTTCCATTTAAAAGGGTAACAGACAGGACATTTTAGGTACATATCCAGAATGACATAAAACATATGTATCTATACATTTGCAATTCAAGTGTAGTCCCAACAAGGAATGAACATTTAACTACAAAGATTTTAGCTTCAATTCTTCTTCAGAGATACTTACGTATCATGCATGTAAGACCATGAGGACAGAAGAAACCCTCACAACATTTCTGACAGTTAAAAGTCCTTGAAGGTATATCCCGTGAGTTTTGAAGGTCAACAGGCTGATCTTGACTGATCCTGCAAGTCCATCCTGGCTCACAGCCAGAAACCCAAGAGCTTAAATTACAGTTTATGTTGGGTTTCAAATAATTATCTTTGTTTGATGATTCAAAGAAACTATTGAAGTAGAATTTCAACTCTGCCACTGTACACAAGTGCCTAGAAAGTTGTCCTGTTGCAAAGATCAAATTAACCAAATGAGTATTCGTTATAAGAGTATAATAAACCAATACATTGGAGAGAAAAAAAGGTAGAAGATAATACAGCCTGTATAGTTTTGTCAATACATCCTGTATAGTTTTGTCAAAAGTTTTTCAGAATTATTAGTTATGTCTTTCTGGCAGATTATTCGATTAGCAGATAATTGATAGTTGATAGGACCTGTGCTGAATGTTTCAACGTCAACTATTTACTAACGATGAAAGCTTTAAGCAACAAAGTCTCATTGCCATAATAACAATCTCAATCTCTCAACACCCAGCAAAACTTGCCTCACTGAGATGCTCTTAAGCTATCCCTGTATTCTTCTTAACATCCTAAAGTTCTTCGACCCTATGTAATCTTCTTATTATCCTAGAAGTTATAAATGCTTCCTGGAATCTAAATAAGGAAAATTTTGGTGTTAAGAGCATAAGCACTTCTCTCTATGTCATCAACTCTCACAAATCAACCAAAACATGATCATATCTTAGTTGTTACTCAAGTAATACAAATACCTTCAGACTTCATAATGCATGTAGCCAAGAATTCTGTATTTGAAGAAAAGTTGAATGCTTGGTTCCAATCAGCTTCCCTGAAAAAAAGAGAACTTTTAACTTACCTTCATTCCAAATGTTATTGATCAAGACAGATGAAGTAAACTACATAGAAGGGTCTGAATCAAAATTTCAAATAGAATAACCTAAACAAAGAAAGTACACAAAGCAATGAGACCAAATTCCCTCTTTGACATTAGAAATCCCACAGTTCCACTCAGAAATATGCATAATTCTGAGCCTAAGGAAATTCGATATAGAAAGAAGTAGTTTCTGAAACAGATAACTTACGGGTTCTTGACGCAGAACTTGGAGCGTTTTCCAATAACATCTCTGCTAAGAACAGCAGTCAGATTCGATAACCTGTTATAGGCAAGCTGTGTTACGAATGGACGAAGTGTGGGGTTATCAATTCCCTCATAATCACCTAAATCTTGGCATCGAACCAATTGTCTTTGTAAACTCAAAGCAACAATGACCCATATAAGCATTATGCAGGAACAGCAGATTCGCAGCTTCTTCAAGCTCATATCTTTAAGCTCAAAAGCACTTGAGTGAATTGAAAAAGACTCCAACTTTGCGCTCTCACATGAGAGTTGCTGAACAAAGACTGATTCTTTATGCTAAAGAGATATGTGAGTCCATTGTAAAAGCCATTCCCTTCATCAAACCACTCATCTAAAATCTGGGAAAGGATGAGTTCAGACAATGTGGTGGTTGCAGGTCAACAATTGATGTTTAAATGTAGACAGCGAAGTTGCCAATGATTGCCGGCTCTCAAGACAAGTTCTGCTATGGTTTGGCAAATCCAAAGTCAACACTTTCACAAGACTCATTCTTTATTTTTAATTTATTAAATAACAAAATTTTATACATAATCACTTAAATAAAAATATTAATCTAATAAAGATTTTAATATCAAATTAAAAATTACAAGTAGAATATTTTATTTTCTATTAGAAATTCATTCAATCCAAAAAATTAAATCCATAGATAAATTATTTATCATTTCGATATCTCTCTCACGTGAAAGCATGAAGAAATATAATATATCATAAATTTTTAAAAAACGAGGATAATGCAATTGAACTCGATAATTCCTAATTAAATAAGTTTGATGATTTGTTAAATATATTATTTTACATTAAAAATGTGGATAAATTTAAGGATAATATAACTTAAATTTGATACTCTTGTTAGGGATAATAAAGCCCGAGTTAGAGCCCAAGCTTGATAGGGCTTGAGGCAGCCCAATATGAAGTCTTTTATAAATTAAAAATACAAAACGTTTTTGTTTTGTTTATAAGAGTCAAGTCGAGCATGAGTAGGTTCAATATGAATCTTAGGCTTACCTAAAATCCAAATTTTCAAAAAATTTGAATCCGAGGTTCGATCAATTCAGGCTTATTTCGTTGACTTTAGGTCTTGTCTGAGCCTAATTGTCATCCGTATTTCTTATCAAATAATATTGTACTAACTTTATAAATAAATTATATATTTTTAATACATCTTTTCACATTTTTTTTTGCATATGTATTATAAATATAAGTAATTATTTTTATTTTGAATGAGTATTTTATATGTGATTAAAACATTATTTCGTTAACTTTAGATTCAATCCGAGCCTAATTGTCATCCGTATTTCTCATCAAATAATATTGTATTAACTTTATAAATAAATTATATATTTTTAATACATCTTTTTGCAATTTTTTTGTATATATATATATATATATATATTATAAATTTAAGTAATTATTTTTTATTTTGAATGAGTATTTTATATGTGATTAAAACATTATACTTCATTAAAAAATTTTAAGACATAAAAAATTGTGAAAATTGTGTTTGGAAATGAATATCACGCAATTAAATTAAATTCACTCTAATATTATATTAGTAATTATTGACTAAAATATTATTTTAATTAATCAAAGAAGATTATGATATCCGTGTTTTTTAATTTTTATCAACCTCTATTTTAAAATAAGAGTTAATATAAAAGATATTGTATTTCAATATAATTTTTAAGATATTAGCTTATAAGTTTATTCTTATATACAAACTTTTTTTAAAATAAGAATTTTGTGTCTGTCTCTTATTCTTCTATTTTAATATGTTTGACATATTCTTCAAAAATTATTTTGTTTAACAAAAAAGGTTTTGCGACTACCAAATTATGTAGGAGAATATGCCCTGATCATCTATATACCTACATTAAATGAAAACTACGCAATGTTTAAAAAACGAGACAAGAAGTTAAATCAATAAGATAAGAAGTTTAAGGTTTAAAAAGTTTAACTCATATTAGATTATTGTAAAATTTGTTAAAGATTGAATAAAATTAAAAATTTTAAAATATGATTAAAAAAATCGTCTTTACATATAGAAGTATTTAAAGTTTAATTGAAAAAAGAGATTGTTAATTCGAAATTAATTGATATATTTTAGTTTATAATAATTTATTAATTTATAAAAAATTACTAATTAATTAATAAATTGATTGTTTTTAATAATAAAAATTATTAAGATAAACCGAATCTAAAATTTAAAAACTAAACTGAAAAGTTAGATGTATCAAGGCTTTTATAGTTGAACAAACTATACCGGTTGAATTTTATGATCATACAAAGAGTTTAGAGTGAAACCTTTTGGGTTATTTAAAATTTTTAAATTTTAGAATTATTTAAAAAATCATTTTGTTTTAATTTCAATTTTTAATATTTTATATCTTCGTTAGAAAATAACGATAATGTACACGGCACACGAACATTACATATGATCAATCAGATATTGTTACAAGAAAACTCAACTCAACCTAATTCTTAAATATTACATAAACTAATAAAATTTGACATAAATTAATAATTTATTGTATTTATCTTAAAGTTATTAGTTTAAGTTTAGTATAACTAATTCGAATGAATTTTAATAATTAAATTGAGTCACTACGTCAGTAATATTTCATTATTTCAAGTATGATATTCATATCACACATGTTTTATAATCATATTTTATATAATATAAGGAATTAATATAGAAATTGAAAATTTTAAAAATGAAAAAATTTAAAGACGAATCTGATTTTTTTAATTATTTAAAACATAGGAGAGACCCATTTTTTTAATCCAATAATTTATGTACACAATCAATAACATTTTTTTGAAAACATATAATAATTTATTAATTTTATAGTTTAAATAAATTATACAATAAATTAATAATTTAAAGTCATTTAACATTTTCCAATTAAATAATAAGCATTATAACTCTAAGGCGTAGACCCTTTTAAATCTCACATCAATATTAAAAAGAATGATTAATTAAAAGTCAAGACACAATAAAATTTCACAAAGTGATTTAAAAAATTTGTAAAAGTCAATTATTATTATTAAAATAAAAAAGTGTCAAAATAATGAAAGAAGCTATGCACGTACTTAACTTGGTGCAACTTAACTTGGTCGGGCCTACCTAAAATTAACATGCATATTTCGAATTAATGGAATTTTAGATTGAACTTAAAATTTAAAAAAAAAATTAAATTTTAGATTGAATTTAAGTTTGGATTGCTTAAATTTGGTTCTATTTGAAGTTCAAAATTATCAAATCAAATTACATTATTTCGAGTAAAATGACATTATTCTTACATTTTAAAATTTAAATTAATCCAAATTAGTTAAAGTTCAACTGAATCTCAAATTGGGGCTAAACTCATTGTCAAACTTAAATTTTACATAAAACTAATGTTTTAAAAACTACAATCGAAGTTAAATCGGTAAGATAATAAGTTTAAGGTTTAAAATGTTCAAGCGATATTAAATTATTATAAAATTAGCTAAAAATTGAATAAAATTAGAAAATTTAAAATATGATTGAAAGAAATTATCCGCCAAATAATTTGAAGTTTAATTAAAAATATTAATTAATAAAAATTAAATAATTAATTATAGTTTATAAGAATTTTTTAATTTATAAAAATTAACCAATTAATTAATAAACTAATCGATTTTAACAACAAGAGTTATTAAAGTAAATCGAACTGAAAAGTTAAAATCTAAACAAAAAATTAAAGGTTCAAGATTTTTACCGTTAAACCAATTAAACTAATTGATGGTTTCAATCTAATTAGAGATGGTTTAAATTATTCTAAAATAATATTAAAAATATTCTAAAATAATATTAAATCAATAGTAATTTAATTTAATATTTTAATGATAAAAGTGAAATCCTTCAGACTATTTATATTATATACGAGCATAGTTTAAAATTTAATAATCTTGAATCAGACCTAATTTAGCTTATCAACATTCCCTTCATTTGCAAGGCTTGCCCTCTCATTGATTGTGTCAAAAACCAGCAAAAATAAGTGATAACACCACTTTCTCTGTGAAGATAAAGAAATGTTCTTGACTAACTGGCTGCATTTAACTATGATCATACCATTCAACAAGAACAATTCAACGTCTAGAAACGAGCAACCTGTAAAATCATACGAACCCTCCCTCCCTCATTGTGTTCTTATCATGATTACAAATACGAAGTTGGTGTGATACCTATCATTATCAGAAATAATCCAAACTACGTGTGGATTTGGATCGTATAGTTGACATTTGTCCACAAGAATTTCTTCCATATGTGGGTCGACGGCAATTATATTAAATCTCCTTTTGGTTTCTCTTTCATTCTTGGAAAGTTCTGACTTGGAAGCTTTAGAAAATGGCTGAAAATAGCAGCTACGTAGTTCATGGATGCCAACTTCCAACTAACATCCATGAAAGACCCACGTAGCCCACTGGATATTACTAAAATAAGGAGCAATATATGGCCTGACTCAATCTCTGTGAGTGTGATGTTCATTTCAAAAATCCCATCTTTTTGGTATTTGAAACAAAGTTCAAAAACCCCACACGGACCAATCATTCTGACCTACGCGGTTTAACCTTTCACAGAAAAAGATCAGAAAAGTATTATAAAGTTTCCACCTTTAGCTTTCTTTCTGCAGTTTTGGCTTTTCTTAAAAAGAAAGAAACCATTTTTTTTGGTCACCGAGTATATCTTTTTATTTAAATATGGGTTCTTAGTTGGTGAGCTACATTTCCAGCTGCCTGGTTTTGACCGGCCATAGATCATGGAAGGCTCGTTCTCGTGTTCGTCGCTTGTCCCTTTTTTTTTAATAATTTTTGGATTCTGGGTCTCTCTCGTAACATCATCATCATCTTCTTTGAGGAACAACACCAGTTGTTAGCCTTTTGTTTTCACTTTTAGTTGAATATTCAATATATAGCAGCAGGTAAGCACCTTTCTTTAATCTGTATCTTTTAGTTTCAACCATAACGTTTGAAAACTTTTTGCTGGTTTTGCTAAAAATTGCGTCCTCGCAAGTTTTTGGGTTGCATCGAATTGGGATAGGCTTGTAGCTGATATACAACTCTGATTCCTGTCTTGGTGTATTAGTAAATTTCATGAGGTTGGTCCTCTATGCAATCTCTGCATCATCTGAAAGAGAGATTTATATCTGCAGAACCTTAAGTAATTGCCTAATATTTGTAGCTGTAGGTGTATATTTCGATAATCTTGATCTTAGTGATATCCGTGTAGCTTGTAATACTAAAACATTTGTTCATACCTTGGAAGGTAATTGGTCCATCAAGTGAAATGAAGTGTCTTTACTTCCACAGCAGAGAGAAAAATGAAGAAGAAAAGATGACAAAATCTGTTTCTGTACACTCAACCGCCTCAACATCAATGTCAATGTCAACTGATTGTGATTTCCGGAGATTAGGATCAGAGTTCAATTCCCAGAATGTCTCTGATTTCAGCACAGAATCATCCACAAAGAACTCATTTCCGTTGTTCCCTCAAAGGCAAAGTAATCTCAGAGAGTTCACATTTTCAGAGTTGAAGACAGCCACAAAGAATTTCAACCGTTCTCTTATGATCGGAGAAGGTGGATTTGGTACTGTATACAGGGGAGTTATCCGGAGTCAGGATGATCAGAGCAAGAAGATGGATATCGCCGTGAAGCAATTGAGTCGAAGAGGACTACAGGCAAGCTCTATTGCTTTCTTTTTTATCCTTGCACTCGTCTGATGCATCTTGAACTATGCAACTTCTAACAAGTTTACTAATCTGGACAAGGCATTAGCTTGAAGCTTTCATTTACCATTTCAACTATCTGATGTGTTCTTCTGTTTACTCACAGGGGCACAAGGAATGGGTTACTGAAGTGAATGTCTTAGGAGTTGTTGAACATCCAAATCTTGTCAAATTAATGGGATACTGTGCTGAGGATGATGAAAGAGGAATCCAGCGCCTTCTAGTATATGAGTATATGCCGAATAAAAGTGTGCAGGATCACTTGTTTAATCGGCTCCGATCACCTCTAGGTTGGACCACAAGAATGAGAGTTGCCCAAGATGCTGCTCGAGGCTTAGCATACCTGCATGAAGGAATGGATTTTCAGGTATCTCTAATTGGATATATGCAGAGTATTAAGAATTAAACTTTGTGATTTAC
>JAOTAY010000003.1:31108366-31138624 GCA_025629805.1 Erythroxylum baracoense | reverse complement strand
ATTAAATTATTCATAATTTTTATTAATAATTAAATAATATATATTTAAATGATAGTAAATCAGATTATGAAAAAAAAAGAAACAGAAAATAAAAAAGCTTTTTATGGTTTTTCATATTTAAATAACCCCATGCACCTTTCTGAAAATTATTTCATAGATTTAATCAGGAGGAAGAGAAATTATAAACAAGAAAATTTGTATTCATATAGCTGACAGATAGGAAATTTGATAATATCTGTCAAACGTATAAGGGAATGTCCTCTGGTCTTTTCCTCTTTTTTTAACTTTTCATAATGAAATTGCAAACTCTGAAATGGGAATTACAGAGGAATAAAATTGTCTGAAATCCACCAATTCTAGGAAAATTGAAATTCTGATGTCAATCAACCAGGAAAAAACAAAACTTTCAATTGCTCAACTGTTGAAAAATTCTGGACAGGGCTGAATACGTTCCAACTGCTGATGATACAACCCCTACTGCAATAATTGCAATGCAAAATGCAACCTAGAAAAAGAAACAACAAAATCAGGAAAAGAAAAAGATAAATTGAAAGGAAAAGAAGGGTATTGATTTGGATGCAATACCTGAAATGGAGTTACTTTTCTCCTCAATATGCTCAAGAAGCAAGCACACGGAAGTATCAAGGTCTGCAATAGGTATTATTACTAGTAAGTTCAATACCTATTCTTATCTTATGCAGAAAATTTATGAACAAATATGATTTTTGGCTAAGCTTAATTGTTGAAAATCATAGCAGAAAGTTTACCACAAGCATTGTAAGCAGAGATCCTATCAATGACAACACCAGACCTGAGAAAAAAAATGAAGTTCTATTTAAGCAATGGAACTACAATCTGGTAGTAAAAGACAAATCATGCATTGCTTCACATAAGCATGGGCAGATTTAGTAAAATCGGAACGAACCAAAAAACGGGACTGCAAGACCAACAACCAAGGTGGAGATCACAAGCACTGTCCTAATGCAGATAGCATAAAGATGAGACTTCACGTGGTTTGAAGGTAACAACTCCTCCAGACTCATCGCCACAGGAGAAATAGTTATAGCATATGTGCTTTAGATTAAGGAGAACTAGTCTTCTTTATAGTTCAAGTGTTAAAAGCAGAAAAATGATAACTTTGAATTTTCTAAAGTTTGAATAATAATTTCTGAAAAGGATATTTGGTGAATGGGTTGATGACCTGCAGGAACATACATTTTAATCAGATTCTAGAGTTCTTTAAGAATTATCATAAACATTAGAACTAAGAAAAGTTAAAGATCATACAGTCATCCACACAGCAATCTTTGAGGCAACAAGATTTTGGGGCAAATTGAGAGTGTACTGAGACTGGATTGATTCTCCAAACATATTATACCCCATAAAAGCAACTCCAGCATACATTAGAGTGCAAATACCAAAGCTGCAAAGTTCAGTAAAGATTTGGTAAAAACTCTGATTTTCTATGACAATGGAAAGTGATAATGGCAATTCCAACTTACCATGTCAAGAGAACTACAGGGAATTTGCTAGGTTGAGCCATGGAAGAATAAATGTTCGGGAAGACAGCATGCCCAGAATAGCAAAATCCATAGAGGCCAATAGCAACAGGAAGTGTTCCAAGGTTTAGTAGTGTCCCTTGGCTATGAACACCAACTTGATCAACCAGACCAACCCAAAACAAGGAGAGGACCACCACCATTGTTGAAATCACTCCACCAGCTGGAGGAAATATACAAAACATTAAGCAAATCCTGTGAGAAACTGGTTTTTGGACATGAGACACTCACCAGATATGTAACTGAGGACACTGAGATCACGAAGCCAAGCTGTTGGAATAACAGCTAGAGTTGTTAACAGAGCAAATAAATGGTGCGAATCCAACTCTAGTCCACCAATATTAATATGTGCATTTGGAAAAATTGATGACAAGTTATCACTTTCCAGAATAATATACTCAACACAACTGGCCTGCAGGTGAAAAAAATATGTAAATTTAGTTCCATAGCTGAATAAATTTAGAAACTTCACTGTCCAAATAATGGCAAAACATAGAAAAGAACAAGCTTTACTTACATATAACTCCACATACAGTATGATCTGCAACAAGCAAAGAAACAAAAACCAGAAATGGCACTGTTAGCGGTAATCTTTTGTGTTTCATATGACTTGATTCCAAATCGAAACTTACTGATATGACAATCCGTCCTGCACTACCAAAAGCAGCTTGGCCAATATCTGGGAATGTTTCAAGACCAGGTTCACTATCCAGACAGCATCGTAAAAGCATTCCAGTGTAAAAAGATAGTACTCCAAATAGAAGCAATATAAAGAGACCAAGCCATCCTCCTTCTTTAACAGCATAAGGAGTAGACAAAATCCCAACTCCACATAGAACATTCATCCCTGCATTCATTAGAACACCCTTTTTTTGTCTTGAAAACTATAACATGTTATGTCCACTACTATGTCATGTGATGAATCATAATAAACAGATCAAACTGTGTGAGATCAACTTACCATTGAGCACAGCTTGCTTGAAAGAGCTTTGTCTGGATATGGGAAGTTCATGGGAAACCCTGGAGGGCCTATCATCCTTTCTTATTGAAGATTTTCTTGCAAGAGGAGGAAGTAAGGAACGAGAACTCCGTCTGTGGTGTGGCTGGTGTTCATCTTCTACCTTCTCTAGTAGAGGCTTTACCGTGGAAGGTAATGCTTCAGGTGTGAGCCTCCTCGTGAGTGAGGTTGAAAGAAATGAACTTCCCAACCTCGATAATGAAGAGCTGCCCAAAAAGTTGACACTTGGAGATGGTACACTACTGTATAAATCAATGGATTGCCTGGAATATAAATCAACAGAGAAAGCTGAGTTCTTTGAGCTGGACCTTCATACACACTGAGAACAGAGCACAAAGAAGAAAACAGAAACAAAAAACAGAGAGATTTGGAGAAGACCTGTAACTTTGTGGCCAAGAAGTAGTGTAAGATCCAGGCTTGCTTTGTCGCCTGATCTCAGCGAAGGAAGTATCTGAATCTGACCCAGTTTCAGCTTCTTCTCCTTTTCCGTTAAGTTCCTTCTCTGAATCTTCTTCATCACTCTCTATGTAAAAGCTCTGTTCTGAAATTGAATTCTTCATTTTCCTCCTACTCTGCTCCGACACCAAATTGCGGTACACCAATTCACGTTTGGTTTATGAGAATATAATCAGAAACATATCCGGGCACCAAATTTAAAGGAAGGAAGAGACATTCAAACTCCTTTTTCCCAACTGAACCTTAGTTTGGTATGTTTCTTTATTGCATTACCTGAAATGGGAATCAAGAATAAACATAAGTCAACAAATGAGTTCCAGAAAAGGTAAAATCACTGACCATATGAAATACAAAGAAAAGCTAGACTTTGAAACAGGGATATGCAGATTCTAAAGAAACATGCTTGAACTACTGAAAAAGATGGTAACTTTTACATCAACTCTCTGTTTGTTTACTGGGAAAGTTCAGGTTTAAAAAAATCGCAGAGTCATTTGTGGAATGCGGATTCCTTATGGTAATCTTTCCTTTCTTTTTCGTTTCGGAACTTGAAAACTGCCTTAGAAAATGAGAAGGAAAAGACAGTTTCAAACTTGGAATTTAAAACAACTAGAAGAGAAAACTTTCAGAAGCTACATGAACGGGTAATCTCCAAAACAGAGAGGAAAGACAGAGCAAAAGCAGAGCATACGGAAGACAAACGGCAATAACATAACAGGCGAGAATAAGAGGGAAAGAGTGAGTTCGTTTTTCATGGGCAGCTCATAAGGGTCCATTTATATTTTTTAATATAATAATTCATATTATTTCAATTAGCAATTAATATAATTTGAAAATGCATTTAGCATTGGAAATAATTACAAATGTAGGTTAGATAAATATAAATTTCAAATATAATGGAAGTTTGTATTTAAAGTGAATTGATTATTATTTTTAAAATTTAAAAGGATAAATACAATTTAAAATTTAAATTCTAATGATTTTATGCTAAGATATACTAACTTAAGTTAATTGTTATCTTTAAGGATAAGATAATTAATTTATAAGAATGTAAGGACATTTTCTTTTAATTTCAATTTTACATTTAATGTGGAGTTGTTTATTTATTTATTGATATTTTTTCTTTTTTTGGTTTAATTAAACTCATATTAAAAGACAACTAAAGGATTGCATGATCCTCACACCTAATTTCTTACCAATTAATATAATTATCACTTGTCACGATTTTTAGACAGAAACATCTAGTCCACTAGTAAACGTTATTTCTAAATGAGGCTTTTTTAGATAACAATAAAAAATAAATAGGAAACTATTTAATTATTTGAATGTAAGTAGAAAAACCAAGATAATGCTTTCCAAAATTAATTGTGGTATTCAATTAGATCCTAGTGTTAAATTAAAATTATATAATTCATTTTAAGAGTAATAATTGCAATAAATGTATTAGTATTTTTAAAAATATTCAAATTACATGAGATTTAGTACAACTAATCCAAATGATAACAACGTACTCAACTAAGCATGATATGATGAAAATATATATATAACGTGATTATCTAAAGTATAAAACAATAAAGAATAGTGTAAATTGGTTCAAGTTAACCAAATTAAATTAGATTATTTTTAAAATTTAGAAATAACTTTATTTAATTTAAAATTTATAAGTTTTTGGTCGAACTAAATCGAATAATCCAATTCCAAACTTTGTTTAAATTTTAAAATTCTTTTCTAAAGTTCTAATCTATAATTAAATTGAGAACAAAAATGTCATCCCTGCAAGTCTGCATGTGTTATGTTGGAATAGAGTTGAAGAAGTTGAAGCATAGTGGGTAAGATAGGTGTCGCATATGCAACTGCAGAGATCGATCGAATTCCATAGACGATGAGTTTAGTTCGTTTTCTGATCACTCTGTATCAAAACTTGACACAACGTTACTTTTATTTTATACCATACACATGTCTGGCTAGCTGATTATGGAAGAATATAACATATAATAGAATAATTTACATACATATATATATATATTAAAGAGAGATTATATCACGAAAATGAGTATAAGAATATTTTATTTATTATTGAAGAAAGAAAGACGATATGAAAATGGAAATCTTAAGATCAACCTTTTGATGAGGACCAGAATAGAGCATTACATTGCAAATGGTAACACTTTGGTATATCAATAGTTTAAGTTACAGAATTAAGTGATAAACACAGAATGGGTAGTCTAATTTAAGTGAATATTTAAAAAATAATGTAAATTATGTGTATAAAATTAAGGAAGTTATTTAAAGAATCAAATATGTAAAATTAAGAAAGATCCAAATGATTGATAAACAAAATTTTGACATGAGGCTCTTGACACAATACTCTAAGCATAAGTCTCACTTTATATGAATGTTTTCGTCTCTTTCAAGCATAAAATCATGTGCTAACAATGTCCAGTGCATGATCAGGTGATGAATGTATCAAACACATTACGACATGAAGAGAGACAATCTTGGAAAACCATTGAAGGGATTTATATTTTAAAGACCTATGGAGGTTTTTATTATGTTTTTAGTGGTATATATATTCCTTAATAAAGACAAACGATCCATTATATATATATATATATATATCACATGATCCATTATATATATAATATGATGAATATGTTTTTGGTGGAATATCATATTATAAAAACGTATTCATATTATATATATATAATGGATCATTTGTTTTTATTAAGGAACATGTGTAGTAACATGCCTGTAAGTTCTGATCATGGTCAAAATATTCTCGAAAGATGGTTTTTTGAAGGTTTGATTCTCATCACAAACAAAATCTCATTCATGTGCAAGGACTCTTTGGTTGCGATGACTCTTTGAAGCTTTGATTCTCATCACAAAGTCTCATTCCCGTGCAAGGAATCTTTGATTGGAGTGTCACAATAATTTTGAAGTCATTTAATTCTATTTTTATTTTTTATCACAATTTTTAGTTTTATTTTTACTTATTAATGTCAATATAGTTATTTTTATTATCGATGATAACTATATACTACATAAAAGTTAAAGATAAATTATCTTTAATTAATTAAATTAATTTTAATGTCTTATATAATATTTATTGATAAATTATCAATAAAAATTATTTTATTTATTAAAATAAATAATTTATAACTTATTTATAATCAATATTTATTTTAATATATTTTAATGATTAAATCAAAATTTATTTAAAATTTATATATTTTGAAGATATTTTAAATTTAATTATATCTATTAATAATTATTAATTTAATTATAAAATTAAATGATTATTAGGATAAAACTAAATTAATTAATTGATTATATAATATTAAATTTATTTTATTCATAGTTCTTGTTAATAATTAATATATTAATAATTAAATAATATATATTTAGTTAATAGTAAATCAGACTATGAAAAATGAAAATAAAAACAAAATTCACTTTTTAATGTTTTCATAAATTTTGAAAAATAGAAGAAACTAAAACTAAAACTCAAACAAATACTTTTTTTTACTAAATTAAAAAACAAAACAGAAAACTAAAACATGAATTGAAACAAACATATCCCTCATTAATAACAAGGTTTTTTAAATAATAAATTGCCTGCTATTAATCTACCAACTAAATTAATTAAATTTGAACGCAAACTAATAATTTAAAATAATTATAATAAAATATTATTTTAAATCAAATCAAATTTAAGAAAGAAATTAAATCAATACATTAATAATATTTAATTGATCTAAATGTAACGACCATATTACATATTCTATATTCTGAAGAGATTTTTTAATTTTTTAAAAAAATTACTTAAACCATGAAAAGGTCTACTACAAACTTTTTAGTTCTTTCACACCATCTTTCTCCAAGCATGGGTTTTTAGTTCTCCGCTCACACCATCTTTCTCCAATCATGGTGGCATGTGATGAGATGGAATGAATGAAGGCAAAGTAGAGAGACATGCAAGTGACTTTAAGTTGTATATATCTACTTTAGATAGAATCTTGTTACACAATTCATGCAAGGTCTTTCCAGGATGATGATCATGCTCGGGCCTTATCCTAATTGCTGCATCTTAGATCAGTCCATGTATAGTCCAAGTTCCAATGATTTGGGAGTTTGATTGGTCAAAATCATATTCCCAGAGATAAGTATGCATCCATTATAATGATAACTCCCAACATTAATATCATCAGAGTATGGTTTCCAACACTATTCATCCACTTAAGGGTCCTTATAATCTGTGATTTAAGATCGCTTCCACTGTTCCTCTGCATTTTCATAAAAAGAACTCTCTATTGATACATAGAACCAGTAGAACTAACTCAACAAGTGGCAAATGAGTGTATGTTTTTATCATTTAATCACACTGTAAAAGCAGCTAAGAACACTGCTCAAGTTAGCAGAACTGACTTTAATGCCAAAACATCTGTAAGAGCTAGATTGATCTTGACGTTCAGTCAAACTGCATTATGAAATAACAAGAAAGCTACAGGATAGGTGACCTTTTTCTTTCCTAAGTTGGGTAATCATAACCTGCGAAGCCTAATCAAATGTCCATACGGGAAAAGGGGTTGGAAAGTATAAGCATTGAAGCATCAGCATGAAGCAAAATTGGTCGAACACAACAAAGATTAATCAAGAAACTGTCAGGCAGATAAGGGGATAAGTGTTTTCCAGGGAATTCAGAACTATGGAATTGAGTGACGGTACACATCTCTTGCAATCAAGAAGTCACACCTTTTAGAGTGTGCTTAAAGCTATTGTGATCTTAACAACTAATCAGCTAGACCACATCTTCCTCAAGAGTTAATATGTCCTTGATTAGGACCAAGCTAAAATTCTGGCATTCAAATGTAAAGAGTGAGACATAGAAAAGTGCCTACAACTTATCGAACAGACACAAAAATAAAGGTTTTGTCTGTTGAAAAGAGTGCAACAGAAGAGAGGCATGCGAAGTCAAAATAATAGAAATTAGACAATTAGAATTGAAATCATTGACGACATTTTAATTTCCAGTGAGAAAAATGTTGAAAACATCAAAGAACTGGAACTTATATTGTTACAGCATTACAAGATTGGAAATATACAGTTTCTATATGTATTCATATACTGTCAAAAAAACTACTGCAAATTACACTAACAAGATAAAAGAAATCTCACTTTACCTAATATATAGAGTGGTATACTGATTCCAGTAGAATATTTGACTATTGTTATCCGATAAAAAAGTGATTCAGTTGTTGCTAGTCAGTTGTCCGAACGACCGTTTCTTCAAAGAGAGTTTGTACTATAGTAACCGATTGCAGATGTTGCCAACAGTTGATGAGACCAGAGTGGAGACAGTAAATGAATATTATCCGTCATGTGAGGTTGGAAAGCTCATTCCATCTTTTAGATGGTCACAAGCAGTGGGACATAACCACTTCAGCATGTTTGGGCCCAAAACCTGAGAGTGATAGCGGTGAGATACTACTACCTTAACATCTCAATATGTATGAAACCTGACAGGACGCATATAAGCATATGTGCATAAATATAAAATGCATCAACCTATCAAGAAAGAGAGTGCGAGAGATACCAAAGTAATATTCTTGTAAACACCAATGTCGAATGGATGTCTGTAGTTTTGTCCAGATTTTTTCGCCAACCATGCTGCTCGTATTCCTTCATAGTACTGGGAAAAAGGCACATACATTTCCTTCAATAAATTCATATAAAATAATCCATGCCACATATTAGGCACGGGAACTGATATTATACCTCTATAGTAGTCATATTCTGAGTTATGAGGTAAAAATGCCAACCCAAAAGGGTTCCGAGTGCTATGCTTAACGAAACCATCATTACCCCAGAAAGAACCTAAAAAATGCGACATCAATTTTAATTTAGGAAAAGAATCCGAATAGTACTGTAGTATAGAGGCAAGGTAGAGCTGGAACACATATGGATTGTTTCAAAAATAAAAGAACCTTATGCATTTTAATCAGTTCAACAACGAAAAACCAGAATTACATAGAGAAAAAAGGACAACGAAAAGCTAATAATCACTTACATAGAAAAGCTTGAGAGGAAGCTTTTCTCTGAAATTCAGCTGAAAGCAACATATGATCAATATCACCTAACCATACAAGAAATCGTTGTCACAACCTGAGGCTATTTAAAGAAAAATAATAGGTACGAAAATCATACTATACCTACCGCTGAATAAAGTGTTGCCACAGTTGCATTTAAGACTAATATGAAAAACGCTTTGTAGTTACGATATCCAACGCAATTGTTTATCCATAGACAATGATGATCCTGCATCCGATTTTATTTTTTTTAAAGAAGAAACCATAAGACCGTGGAAGGCTAAGTTCAAGGCTAGGGAATCAAATAATTACTGCACAAGAAATGTAGCACAACCTACCATCCTCAGAACACACCTTCTGCAGACCCGGCAATGATGAGCCCTCGGAGGCTTGTAGTTACAGCACTTGTCACATTTTCTTGACTCTGAACTCTATAGCAAGTAAACATCTATCAGTTCCAAGTTAAATTTGACCAAAAAGATCCCACTTAATTGCATTGAGAATAAAAGCAATACGAACCCTAAGAATTATGCAATTGCTTTGTACACTGAATTCAAAAGAACTATACTGCGTGAGAATCATTGTTGGTACGCTACACCGACGACTAAATAAAAACGCCTTCAAGGGCTAAACCTGAAGTTAAACCAGATGGTCATACCATAAGCAATTCATAAAGACGTGTATGAAATTGTAGATCAGCCTTTTCCTAGCAACAGCACAAGACACGAGACACAAGACGCAAGTTTTATCAAAAAGTAAATCAACCATTCTCTAACGAATTTTACCATGATCAATCAGTCAAAATTAACTGTTTCCCAGATTTCAAGTCACCAAGTAAAAACCAGGAAGAAAAGTCATAATCCTAAACCACGAGAACAAAAAAATTACATCTTTCTCTGTTCTACTCCATTTTCTCACCCTCTAAACAAAAAATCTCAAAACGTCAAATGGATAAGAGAAGCAAATACAAAATCATAATAAGAAACCATCTAACAACTGACCTTGATGTGGGGCTCTTGATCCGAGAGCAGTGTTTCTTCAACATCCGGTACGTATGAAGACGGAACATGACCAGGGTCGGTCAGAACACAGACAAAGAAGCAGAACAGACATAGACAACCCAGGATAGTGAAGATGGAAGCATTGAAAGTCCCAGTTGAGCTGTGCAACCCAACCCAATCCTCAATGAAAATGAAAACCGTGATACAATAAACAATACCCACCAATAGTAACACGCTAAAGACTGGTATAGAAACGAAATTCTTGCACTTCATTGAGTGACGTTCTTGGATTCAGAAGCAGAACTGGAAGTAGTTGTGTGTCTTAGGTTTGAGTTTTGTCCATGTAAGTTAATCTAGTTGGCGAGTTCAGTTATTTACTGGAAGGAATTCCTAATTGGGCTTGATGTTCAAAGGCCCATTTGGTATTCCCAAATGATTCAGAATCCATTATGGCCCAGACTCTCTAAGTCTACGGTTGGCCCAAGAAGACATACCTTTTGAAAATTTTAATTTGTGCTCATGTCTTTGGTCAATAGGAGGAAATTTTCTTGTTTGAAAGTAACTTTTTAAATATAAAAATTTATAAAATGGCCAAGTAATATTATTATATTAGTTGTTGCTAATTAACACTCGTCACAATAATACCTTTAAGTTTTGGAGTAACCGGTAAAGTTACTCTTTTATGATCAAACCCTTTTTAAACCATCTAAAATGGGGAGTCTTGAACACTGAATATGTTGACTATTTGAGAATAATATCCCTAATTAAAAAATTTTAATCCATAATTATATACATTCAAATGTCAAATGTATTAGGCAAGAATAGAATGATCAAGATTATAATAATTGAAAATATTTTTATTATTATAAAATATGAATATTATTATTTTGTAATAGATTAGGATTCCATGTTGGAATTAACTTTTTTTCACCCCATATATTTATGAGAATTTGAACCCTACCTCATGGGATAAAGCATACAGTTTAATCATCAAAAGCCACTATGATATCTCACTTTTATGCTATTAAAAAATCAACTTTTATATAGGAATCGCAATGAATTTGACTGCGATACAACTTAGACCCTAGCCTTACTCGGTCTACCTTGAATTTTTTAAAAAAATTTAAAATATAAAAATGATATTGTTTTCAACAAAACGATAACGTTTTGCTTATAAGAGTCAAGTTCAGTTAGACTAATTCGGCCTGCCTTGAACTTTTTAAAAAATATAAGAATGAATAAAACGATGTCATTTTGCTTATAAGGGTTAGTTTTTAGGCTGGGTTAAGCCTAGACAACCTTAGTCTTAACCTAGCCTTGAAATATAATCTTTGCAAAAAACTCAAATCCAAGGTTCAGTTCGAGATCCGATTAACTTAGACTTGACCCGTTAACTTTGGGTCGAAATGAGGTGGGCCAAAGTTAGCCTGGATCCAATTTCATCTCTATTAAAAAGTGAAAAAAAGAAAAGAAAAGGACCCCCCAAATACAAATCACATACTTTTTATACACAGGTGGACCGGTCCCATGATTCATTCGTGTGGCCTCAAATTACAAAGTACAAAGTTGATAGTTATGATCATTCAATTTTTGGTATCATCCGTATTATATTTTTTTGCTATCACATTTCTTTGAGATGGGGACTCTACATATAGGTGCATTTTAATCATCATGCTGACGAGTGGTGGGGACCGTTGATTCCATTGGCCACCCTCATTGACTTATTCAAGATCATACCGAGAAACTAGGGTTGCAAGCACACATTTCAATAGTTTGTCCTGTGATCAATTCAACTTTGGTTGATCAATGAAGGGAAAAGGTACCGAGTGTGTGTGGGGGGGGACCATGAACTTTTAACGTTTCTTAATTTTAGTACAAATAATTTAAAATTTTAAAATTTTTAATATTTTTAATAATTTATGATATTAATGTTTTGTCGTTTATTTATTTTGAAAAATTTATAATTAATAAAAATGTAATTTCAAAGATAAAAATGAGTTTAATTACGAGGCTTATGCAAAGATTTGGTAATTCTAACACAAATCAGAAACTACTTCATAAGATATTTGCTTGAGGCATTTAATATTAAGATGGATAGGCCACTATCAATGAAAAGGGAGATGTTTGATGTTCTCGTACCATATTCAATAATACGACGTACAAATATGCCTAACTTTTTTTTCCTTTCTTCGAAGTAAATTAATGGCTGTGAGCTATCGAAGGGAAGACGACGTGGAATGGAGTTTGCTCGCAAGATTAGCTTTCACGATTTTTTTTTTATATTGTAATAGAATTTCATGCATATGTGAATTGAAAAATGACACAATTTTTACAAAATTATCAAAAAAAATTATCACTTATAATCACAATCGAAAAATCGGATGGAGCAGAATTTAATACGAGCCAGTTATATTATCTCTTATTTTAATTAAATTATTAATAAATGCAAAGTAATTTTGATAAGATAATTTAAAATTATCAAAACTTTATAATAGGAAGGAAGAATTATTCAAAATAAACTATTATAATCCTGAAAATTCTAATTTTGATATCGCGAGAAAAATTATTAACTTTCATAATATGTGTATTAATATTAAAAATTTTAGTGTTTTTGTTAAATTTTTATACCAATTTTATCCTAAATAATTATTGATTATATATTTGATATATTCTATAGGTAATTTACAAAGAGATTGAACCTAACTCCTAGAAAAATACTAGAACTTCTATAATTTAAACACTTCATTCTATGCAAAAACATTACATTTCATGTTGTTTTATACTTCGTCATTTGCTTAAAGGAACATTGCAATGTTACCATACAAGAATAAGCAAAGAGAAGTGATTCCTAAGGTTTTATTTTTACCGGAGAAGAAAGCATCAAATCAAGAAGTGAAAGATTTGGCAAGCAACGGCCAAAAAACTGAATTATTTGCATATGCAAACAAAGCCATTCTTAATAAGAATCGATTTGCCATCATCACACAGTACACATTCAAGTTGTTTTTTATTGTTCAGTTCTGTGTGGACCTCAAGAAGGAAAAGGATCATCTTCTGCTCTTTTCCTTCACTTATCACCTTGACGTAACAGCTCTTGTTGTCACCCCCACATTCACACGGCTTTTAAGATTCTTTCTTCAATTTAACCTGAAACTTGAAATGGATCAAACTAGCGATTATGCTGTGATTGCAGGTTATTATGATCTTAATACGATAAATTACAGTAACGAAATCGTAACATTAAAGAACTTTATACATGAATGATGAAACTATCACTAGCTACCAAAATATACATATATATATATATCGATAATGGACTGTCCTTTTGAGCATCCTCCAAACATAGGACATGGAATAATACCAGGTTGCATCTTGCAAGCTTAATAGAATATTAAACCAAAAGGGTTTAAAGTTTTATAACTCAGGATCTAGACCTCCATCATCGATTACATAAATTACTAGAGATGATCATGTGCAGTTGAAAAACAAATACAACATTTTAGTCAACTAGAGCCATAATGATCATCTTTTTTTTTTCCATTTTTTCAGGTGAATTACAGCTATTTGTTTTTGTTTTTGTTTGGTCTTTGCATGTGGGACATTCTGCCAGAACAAGCCTGACTGTAAATATGTCCTCAACCTAAGCTCAATCCCACGATATTTAATTTGAATACCTTAGATGTGATATTATATGTCTGTTTCTCTCTATATCCTCATGCAAACATTGTAAGCCCCAGCAAGTTCCTATGAGATTCTTTTGTAAGGACGACTCATATATAAGAAAATGGAATAAAATTGAGGAAACATCAATATCCAAATTAGCATGACTTAGTACCTTGAACATGCTCAAAAGCAACAGTGGATAGTACTTCATTTTACTTTATATTTCCAAGAAATGATGCACTATATCTGTTCTATTCTTACAGGATGATTCACTGGCACCTAAACCAAAAGGAAATTTGAAACAAATGGGGTTAAAAATGGTGAGTTAGCTCATCTGATAATAATTTCTGAAAAGATCAAAGTAGCTAATCGATAGTAAAAATAGGCTGAAGTTAGGAGGATTCCATCTAAAACTATCAAGACTTCTTTTGGTAATTGAGGATTGCCTGCGATATTTGCTTCTGAGATGTTTATATACATATTTTGTTGATCAAATATCAGAATTACTCTATCAAATTTATGGTATTGTATACTTTTCTTGGCCGAGACATAAAATTTAAGAGGCAAAGGAACAAATTCAAAGCAATCTGAAGATTTTCACAACTTTTCCAGTTCAGTTAAAGGCTTCAATACGGCAGACCTACAAAAGTAAGAATTCCATACTTAGTCAATATCTATTCTAATCTTCTTACTTGTTGAGTCCTAAATTTCTTAGGAATAGACGAAAAAGACAAGGAAAAACCCTAATTTCAGGAAGATTTTGGCTTCTTTTTATCAGAACCCTGGTAATAAGTACATCAAATGGACTGTATTCCAGATGGTAAAGCTCACAAAATACAGGAATATCAATTAAACATGAAAAAGGTCATGGAAAATAACTAAGAACCCTCACTTGATTCCTGTCCCAATGATCTTGTATGTTTGTCCCTGTCCTTAATTTGCAGTAGTATCTTTCATTTCCTGTTAGAGTACAGATAAAAAGGAGGACCCCAACACACTAATATCAAGAAGAATTGCAACTGGACTTGTACTACGTAAGTTCTGTACAGCCCAGAAGCCATTATATAGTGTCTGACAATAATTACTCAGTGAACCCACTAAATTTAGGCAAAAGTTAGAGTAAAAAGAAGAAACAATTGAAGCAGCTTTACCATGTTTTAGATGCAGAAGATCTTAGATCCAGCTACTTCAGGCATAGTCATTCATCGCCGATGCAGCATCATCAAGATTCTCATGCTCAGATAACACTTAAACAGCACACAAAAGCGCCTGTACTTTTTACCTATAACAAAAAACAAGCCTTGCTTGCATGTGAATCTTGATGATGCTGCACCTGCAACCAATGACTGTTGATCAAAGAAAGATCAGATTTTTCACCTAATCGATCCCGTCTAAGAGAGGAGAACCCCATGTATATACCAATTAAAGTTTTTGTATATACTTAGTTACTTATACACACATACGTGTGTGAACAACAACATGGGAGGGAGGAAAGGAGCAAGAAAGTCTGGATCAGTCGATCTTGTGAAGCAAAGTGAACGAATGAATAGAGCGTTCCTAGGAAGTAGGAACTAAGAACGCAAATTCTTCTACCATAAAACTAAGTACCGTTTACTTTGCTGCCTTTATAGGCATACAAACGTAGACATTCGAACCATAGATACTTTCGTTTCCCATGTTTCTTGATGATCTGAGAGGAACCCTCAACTATTTAGAGCTATAAAACATTGCCCATGAAAAGAAAAAGACTGATAAATTTAAGGAAAGGGCAATTTTCAAGGAGAAGAACCAACTGCTTTTTCTGTTCTGATGATTTATGAGACGATTCCAGGGAAGAGTCTAATCCTCCAACTGTTGTTAGAAAGCAAAGTGACTGGAAAAGAGAAATCGGATAATATAGAGAGATAACCTCAACAGGACGAAACAAGGGAAAAACATCCATTAACAGATTGAAGCAGCTTTGGAACAAATCATCAATGGTGAAAAAATGTAGTAGTAGAAGAATATGAAATGGAGTGATGAAGATCTAGTGGCTAGCTAGTTGATGAGGAGAGTAGGTAAGGCGAGGAGGGCTTTTGCTAGAGGTTCTTTATATACACATACGACTTCACTTGAAGCCAATCTCTCTTTGTCACCGATGGGTGCACACTATCCTCGTCTTTTGCCTTTGTGTTCTTGGTCTCTCTCTTTTTTTAAAATATTATTATTGATTTATTATTTTTAACTAAAATATGGTACACTATAACATTAGATGTTCTTGAGTTGACATATTCCTACTATTCTTTAAGAACCCTTTCTTCCTTCTTTGGTGAATATAAATTATAATTTGAGTGGACGAAGGCTGAGATTTGTAAATTTTAAAGGATATTTAAATAATTGATTTATGGATATAATAAGATGTTTGCAGCCGATTTGAGCCATTTTTTAAGAATTCATTGCGCTCAAATAAGAAATTGAAAAGCTTTTATTATTATGCTAAAATTTTTAAAAAAAATTTAATAAATATATCACATAAACAAAAGTTAATAAAAATATATATTATATATTTATAATGGATTAGTGCAGTGAAAATAAGATAATTAAAGTTCGAACTTTAAAATTAAAAGGAATTTAATTATTGTGTTCCTAATTAGAAGAAAAAAATATTTCATAATCAAAGAAAAGGAAGTATTAAATTGTTTATTTATAAGGTATTATATGATTTTCCATCTGCATCATAATCATATCATGCATTTGGAAATGATATATAGTCTTAATTACACATTGCTTTTATTGCCAAGGGAAGACAATTAAACAAACTCTCTCCATTTGGAACCCAAATTCTCCAAGTGCTATTAAATATTGTATGCATTAAAAACTCATATAAGGGGGAAAAAAAAGTAAATAGTCTATTGGTGGGTATAGATGACCAATAATATTATAAATAGTAAAAATTTTATTATTTAATAGCAATAATTATTAATAACTATATAATTGGTCCTCTAATATAATAATAATTATTATATGTACTAAATTAATTTTCCTAATTTAAAAGAGACTCCTTACTAAAAAATAATAAAATAGAATAAAAAATAATCATGCAAGCTAGATTTCTCTATTGAAAAAACAATAGACAACTAACCTTTGATGCTTTACTTATATATTCTCATTTAACTATTTAAAAAGGTAATTATTTTTTAATTATAAAATATTCAAAATTAAACAAATTTACATATAAAAATAATAAATATTTATAAAATATGAAAATTTATGCAAATAATTTGCGTTCAATTTAAAAAGCTTTTATAAATAATTTGATAACAAATAACTTAAAATTTTTAATTAAACACGAAAAGTGGACAAAAAAATCATAAAAAAGCGACAAAAAAAGATTCAAACAAGGGTTGCTTATTCAAAAGTTGTTCCACAACAACTCCAATTTGATTGTACTTAAGTTTAGGTGAAAGAAAAAGAAGAGAAAATGGAGAATATGTTAAAGGTTGTCCATTCTATGTATCTTGGTAAACGAAGACCTCTTCCCAATCAAAATTCATATTTTAAGTGGACTGCTTAGACTTTTTTATATTATTATAAGGAAAAAATAAAGTTACGTATACATAGAAAATATCTCTTTATAGTGCCGTCTTATCGACTTTTAGATGATTCCCAGATTAATAGCTAAGGAATTATCAAATTCGAAAGTACTAAGAAAGGAGTTTGAAAGAGACTAATGCGTATTTTGCATGGAAATTTAATCTAGGAATCTTGTTGAACAAGAAAATAATAATAATAATAATAATATTGTTAAGCAATTCATGTTTGGTACGCTAAGTCAAACATAAAATAGCTTTTCGATGGAAACTATATTGACACAGATCTGAATTATTGTCTGAACATAAAAAGACAATTCGCAAGAGAGTTAATATAGAATTTGATTCATGTATCTTTTCGTGTATTAAAGAACTGATAAAAAATATATGTATATATTAATGTAAGAAGTCAGTTTTCATGGGACTAACTACAAGGTTAATGTCCCTAGATCTTGGACTCGGTCAGATGTTGCTTAGTCCATATTATTTAAATGCTTATTACTATGTTTTATCGTTGAAAAGTGGAAATTGGGTGAAACTTTCGAAGAAAGTCTAAGTTTTAGAGGAAGTAGGTATTATTTCAAATATTTAAAAGAATTTATATAGATCAAAGGTGTGAATTGTAACTTAAGGTCTTTTAAAAAGTTTATATTATTTCTCATCGTTATTAATAATATCATATTACAATTTAATGTTTTCAAAATAGTACTGATAGTACCATAAATAGTAACTAAATTAAAATTTTGGTAATTTGTAAATATATAATGGAATACGTAGCATAGACTTTATTACGTATCTCAGATCATTCATGAAAAGGTCAAAAATGAAGGAAATGTAGAATATTTAATTTCAGTTTCATCTCTTCTTCCGAAGCAGTTTCTAAGTCCAAAATGAGTTCCATTCTCCTAGGACCTTTACGGAATATGATCACAGACACGTGGTTAACGTCTTTCTATAGTTTTCTCAAAACGTAAATGCTCTTAATGGGTCAGAGGATCTGTATACTTACAAATGATATAAGTAACTGCATGAGACATCAACCTTTATATATAGCTTCTATATCGGGCTTCCCCATTACAAGCCCGATATAGGTTCGGTCCACACTAGAAAGGATCTATTTTTCACTCGAATTTTGACCCATTAATTTAGATTATTTATTGGGTCACTTTATTACCCTTATATTGATCAAATTACGTAACTTAACCGATAATTTATTAAAAAACCAAAAATGCAATTAAATGTTGTCCAACTTTATGGGAAAAGACAAAAATGTCCAACATTCTCTCCCTCGGACAATACTTAATTGCAGTTTGACTCAAGTTTAAAAACAGTTTTAAAAAACTCGGTTAAGCTATGCTACTGTATTGGTATCAAATTTAAAAATTAAAAATATTTGATCCAAAGGTAATGAAAGTCTAACAATCCATCCTGCAAGGTTTTGGATACCGAAAAATATCAAATACATGTATCATGTGTAACACAGGTCTAATATAATCACAAATATCTAATACCTTACTAATATGAATGGGAAAATAGAGTGTGGTAAACTAGGATGATACATGTATGATCTAAATTATATCATCTTCGATTTTAGGTCTCAATTTTCCCAACCTTAAGCTAAACCGCATACGCTAAACTACATTGGAGAAATCTTGTTTTCTCTCATCGAATGCTAAACAACATTAAAAAAAACTTGTTTCCTCTCATCAAATGCTAAACAGCATTAGAGAAAACCTTTATATTCTCCAGCTGAATGCTAAACTGCATTAGAGAGCCTTTATGGGATAAAAAAAACTTATATCCCCCTATGTCATGTGAAACTTTAAGGATATCCATACAAAAACTGTATGTGCCTAAATGACATAGGTTCAAGGTCAATCTGTATATATATCCAATGACCTTTAAATGCTTAAGATTAACACAAATCTTAAGACTTTCATATGTATTATGACTATATACAAGAACAGTTATTACTGAGGATGAAAAGATGATCGTCTTTATTAATAAATAACCGTAATATCATAATACATTAAAATGTACAAACATTTAAGGAACAAATACAATGATCCCTAATCATTGCTTTATAAGGACCTTAACACGCCCATACCGGATACATGTTTAACAAATATTAGTGGGCAAAGTCCTTTAGTTAGTAGATCAGCTAACATCTCCTCAGTCCTGATATGCTCCACTTTGACGTCACCTTTTTGAAACAACTCCTTTATGTTCAAGTATTTGACCTCTAAATGCTTAGACCTGTGTTATTCTTATTGTTGTTACAGAACAACACTACAATAAGATTATCACAATATAATCAAATGGGTCTAGCAATCGAATCCACCACAGACAACTCAGAAATTAAGTTTTTGAGCCAAACTGTCTGTGTAGTAACTCCATAACATGCAACAAACTCTGCATGCATGGTCGAGGATAGCAAAATCGGAGTCTGTATACCCTGTGAGGTTTAATCGTTGACTTTTCTGTATGTCAACGTATAATCCTTGGTATCCTTTATGTATCTCAACACTCGTTTAACTGCATTTCAATGGTCCACACCTGGGTTAGCTAAATATCGACCCAACAGTCTAATAGTAAATGCAATGTCCGGTCTAGTATACACTTGGGTATACATCAAGCTACCAACTGTACTAGAGTACGGGATATTCCTCATAGACTCTCTCTCAACTTCATTCTTTAGACACTGTGCTAAAGATAATCTCTCGCCGTGAGAGATAGGTGCTACAACAGGTTTACATTCAGCCATATTAAACCTTTGTAGCACTTGCTCAATGTATGCTCTTTGTGAGAGGCTCAATGAGTGTTGAGATCTGTCCTAATGAATCTGTATACCGATGACAAAAGATGCTTCACCTAAATCCTTTATGTCAAAGTGTTTGGCTAAAAGTTGCTTTACCTCATACAATATGGTCAAATCATTTGATGTGAGCAAGATATCATCCACGTATAGTAATATGAAGATAACTTTGCTCCCTCTAACCTTATAGTATAAACATCTTTCAACTTTATTTTCTACAAAACCGAATAAGGTCAAAACCTCATCAAATTTTAGGTACCATTGTCTGGAAGCTTGTTTCAAACCGTATATTGATTTAGTCAACTTACAAACCTTGTCAGTTGCATCATGATCCTGAAATCCTCCAGTTTGCTCCACATAGACCTCCTCATAAAGTTCACCATTCAGGAAAGCTATTTTAACGTCCATCTAACGTAGCTCCATGTCATAATGAGCTACTATTGTCATAATCACTCTAAATGCCTCCTTAAAGGGCATAGGGGAGAAGGTAACATTGAAGTCAACTCCTTCTTTCTGAGTGAATACCCTGACAACTAAACGCGTCTTAAATCGCTCAACTTAACCCTGTGTGTCTTTCTTGGTCTTAAATAACCACTTACAACTGACAGACTCGTAATATTAAGGTAAATTAACAAGCTCCTATACCTTATTATACCTCATAGATTGCATCTCATCCTTCATTGCTTCCCACCACATATCCGCATAGGGTCTAGAAACAACTTCTGTAAAAGCAACTGGATCCACAACATGTCCTATATCATAATCTTGCTTATCTAAATAAACTATGTAATCTGACAAGATAGCAAGTCACCTTTCTCTGGTGGATCTGCGCAACTGCATAGATTCTTGTACCTCAGAAATTGGACCTGACTATATGAGAGGCGGATACGTAATAATTGTAGTATTCGTCCTGTTATCTCCTGGAGGATGTGAGGATCCTCCTTCATCATAGACATCGTATTCCAGAAACTTAGCCTTCTACGATTCCACTATTCTGGCCTCTCCTTTTCTACGGTAAAATATGTAGCCCTTAGAGTGGTCGGGATAACCTACCAAATAGTAACGAGTAGAACGAGTTTGCAATTTGCTCTCATAAGGATTATATAACCTTACCTAAGCAGGGCAGTCCTATATACGAATGTGTGCAAAGCTTGACTTTGTTCCAACCCAAAATTCAAAAGGCATCTTTGACACTAACTTACTTGGGACTGTATTCAAGATATACAATGCCGTCTTGATGGCTTTACCCCAAAAGTATTCGAGTAGGTTAGTCTTGCTCTGCATTGACCTCATCATGTCCTTTAGGGTGCGATTATGTCTTTCGATTATACCATTTTGCTCAAGACTACTTGGCATAGTGAACTGAGTCACTATTTCAACTGACCTTATTACATAGCATAAACCTTGTTACGTATCCCAGATCGTTCATGAAAAGGTTAAAAACGAAGGAAATGCGAAATACCTGATTTCAGTTCCATCTCTTCCGAAGTGGTTTCCGAGTCCAAAACGAGCTTCAATCTCTTGAGATCTTTATAGAATATGATCACCGACACGTGGTTAACACCTTTCTACAATTTTCTCAAAACGTAAGTGCTCTTAACTAGTCAGAGGATCCGTATTCTTACGAATGATATGTGCAACTACAAGAGACCTTAACCTTTATTATATAGCTTCCATATTGTGCTTTCCCATCACAAGCCTGATATGGGTCCGATCTATATTAATAGGGATTTATTTTTCACCTGGACTTTAAACCATTGATTTAGATCATTTATTAGACCACTTTATTATCCTTATTTGGATCAAATTACGTTACTTAACCGATAATTTATTGAAAAACCAATAATACAATTAAATGTTGTCCAACTTTATTGAAAAAGACAAAAATGTCCAACATATAAATTATAAATTTAGTTTATTTCATGTCACAATTAGATTAAATTAAATTTAATAGACACTTATAATTTTAAAAATAATTTTTTTAAATATCGACTACATGTATGATTTTCACTTTAACATTTCAGAAAATGTCTAAATAGCTCTCAATTCGTTATCTTTATTACTATTTTTAGTGTATAATAATTATTATTATGGTAATATTACAATGTAATGAATACTATTTTAATAATGTTAGTACGCAACGGTAAGAACTTATTTAGATTTTTTGCGAAACATTGGGGTACACATTACATTTTTAATCCAAATATATCGAGTTTCTAAATTACTATATTAAGAAAATTCTGAATTTAAGTTTCCACATAATATAAATAAATAATGAGGCACTAGGAAATAAGGTTTGGTAATGAAGGGGAAAGGCTTGTGATTTATGGTGAGATGTCCTATTGATCCTTCACCAAGATTACATAGTACAATTATATATATATATATATAGCTACATTCTTGATGTACGTAGTTACAAATAAAATTTTTTTAATTTTAAAAAACCAAAAAAAAGAGTTTATGACCTATAATTTAAGTGTTTTAAAAGATTATATCAATTCAAATTTTTAAAAAAATTAAACTATATTTTAAATATATAAATCCTTTTTTGTTTATTTTATATACAATTTATTCAGAATTTTAATACGATAAATCGTACTCGAGTCATAATCATATTTATAATTTAAATTTTAAGTGTTTTGAAAAATTATATCTATTAAAAAATCTTAAAATTAAAATATATTTTTTCATGCGTAAGTAATTTTTTGTTTATTTTCTATATAAGCTTATTTAGAATTTTAATGTAAAAACTCATCCCGAGGAATAATGAGAATTTATATAATTTCAATATGTGTGTAATATATCTTAGAATCGTACGCAGCATAATAAAAGAGGTATGAAAACGACCAGAAATTAACCTACTTTTTCTAAAAGGCTGCATGTGGCAGAATCTGTATGGTTTTGCATAGAACAAGATACGTCATTTTCCATTCAATAGTGGCCGTGGTAAGCCCATACATAATGTAACGAAGAGGCAAATAAAAAAGGAAGCCGAGGAACAGGGTGTGTATAAGCAGAGAAAATTAGTGAAAAGACTACTATATTTGCACTGATGAAAGAAACAAACGATTACATCAATTTTATAGAACAGAAAAACACCACCACTACTCCTGGATTTACTCCGACTAACTAAACAACCTTTATTTACTAATCCGATTCCATTCATTCCTTTCTTATTGATTTATTCCCGTACTTCTTAACCAAGCACTTCCTTAAAGTTAGTTCTTTTGTAATCATCTACAAGCATATTTAAGTACTTGTAACTTAAGCTCAGAATATATAACTGACCTAAGTTGAAATATATTACTTAGTTTTAAATTATCAACTTATTAAGTGATTTATTTACAATAACTTGTCTTAACTTATAAATTGACGACAACTCAAAAAGAGCTGTTGTGCACTTTGGAAAGTGACATATGCAGAATCAAAATATAAACACTAAAGTGTATATATATATACAAAACCACACTTTAGTGTTTATATATATGTGTGTGTGTTTTGTTACTGTATTATTTTTTGTTTCATTCGAACAAGTCCCACACATAACATCATCTTATTGTCATCGATTCTAACTTTCTTATATGTCATCACTTTTGGTCACATCGATTGGCAATTCTTGATGTTTAAGTTTCACACTCCGGATCTATATAAATGATTTTTCAATTATCTGCTTTTAACAATCATTTATGACTGAAGAAGATAAATTTCATTTGAATTTATGTTCCAATTGAATATTTTTTAATATATGGAAAATAATTTTTTCATGATTTAAAATTTATAATACTATAACTTATTTTGTTCGGTTAATATTTATTTCTAAAATTATACTTCTATTTTTATTTTTACCTTTTATTTTTTCCTAGCAAAGCAACTAATAATTTGCCTACTTTATAAATGGAATTTGACTAAAAATTTTATGAGTGTTTAGATTCTTGATTTATCAAATTTTGTTGACTCGGTTTGAAGTCTGTGAGTCAAATTCAAAATGATAAAAGTTAAGGTTATATTTAAATATCTCAAGTTAATTATAGTAAAATATTTTTTATTTTTTAATATTGAAATAAATAATTAATTAAAACTATATCATTCTATTAAAATATAATTAAAACGATTTCAAATTATTTAAGTTTTGAATTATCCAAATTCAATCTAAATTTGACTCCTTATTTATAATTGTACCTCCATCATAAATAACTAAATTATAATTCTTCACAATTTAAGAGGTATAACCCATGTGTGATCATCTAGGGTTACTAAAAAACCCATGTCTTGTTTAGAATAAGAATGTTTAGTATCCAAAACTGTGGGCACTACTGCAAAGAATCCTGAACGGTAATGGATGATAGCTTAGGTTCGTGTCGGAAGAACCTCAACTCTCTAAAGTAGTAGTAGTACTCTCTTTTGTCTCTAGGGACGTATGTATGATAAAAGGGCAAAAAGTGGAGTTGTAGGACAAGCTCATGACCACATAAAACTCTGAAAAAGAACAGAGCAAAATACAAGGTGCAAATTTCTTATGTGTTGAAGGGAAGGGACCAACTTAAATCAACACCCATTTCAATCCCCACTAATGAAAAATATTGAAAGATATTAAAAAAAAGAGAGAAAATGTATTATTAGATAAATTATATATATATATTAGAGTTTCGTTCCATTCGAGAAAAAAATTTATTTTAATATTTTTAATACGTGACAATTTTTTAATTTAGAAAATTATTCATTTTTGTTTTAAAATTAATTAATACTCTTTAAATTTTACTTATTATATCTTTTATTGTTAATCTTTAGCATAGTTTATATGTTGGGTATTATGTATTGCATTATATTTTTTATTTTTTATATATTTCTATTTATTTGTATATATTTATATTTTGAATGATTAATATTTTGCATTACATGTGGATTTATTGAAAAAAACATTTATACTCTACTAAGATTGTGTATTACTAAACTTCCTCAGACTCTACATTTTAGCAGAACTTTCACTGACTGTTGTTATTGATGCTGTTGCTTTAGTATGTTTTAAATATGTAAAATACAAGAATTGACTCTTAATTTTTTCGTGAAAATTTAAACAAGCACTTTATGTTTCAAAGTTTTTAAGTTAAACCTTTATGTTAATATTTATTTACATTTATTTATAAAATAACTTTTATTTATATGAAACTTAGAAATATATTTTTATATTGTACAGATAAATTTTTATTCTTATCATGCACTAATTAATAAATTACCCTATCAAGTTAATCATATAAACATATACTAGAGTTAATGATTAATTTATAAAAAAATAAAAAATAAAATTTTATTTGAATTTTTGTTAAAATTTAAAGATGAATTCAGACCTTTAATTTTTTAAAATATGTATTATATTATGTTATTCCGGTACAATGATAAGGCTTATCAATTTAATTACGTGGAATATCATTTTCCCATCTGGATCGTCCTTGAACCATGTTACAAATTTAAATATTTTAATTGCCAAATAAATATTGACCAACTTTGGGTAAGATAATGTTTGAAAACTACTTCCCTTTGTTATAAAGCTAGTCACTTTCATTTCTCTGTTTACACTACAATTCTCTGTTTACACTACAATATCTTTCATTAAAATATACTTAGGGTAGGTATATAAATAATATTGTCACACCAGCTGGATATTATTAATTAAGGACAAAGCTCACACTTCCATGTGCAATATAAAATAGTTATAATTAAATAAAATCAGCCGCTGACCATAAGCAACAACCATAGTATCTTTAATCCTTAAAAGAACATGTTAAGGGTGTGAACACCCAATTATGGGACACTTACGAGGTTTGTATATGCATGTGTGGGTAATGTACTTGGTACATCACAAATGCCATTAATAAATACCATTAATTTAAGAGGATATACATCAATCTAATTATTTAATGTAAAATAATTAATAAAATTTACAGATTGAATTAAAAAATTTAGTGATTGACAGATTAAAATAAAAAACATCATTAAGTTAAAGCATTTTCTAGTCATTTGGGTTAGGTTTATTTGTTGGTGTTAGTTGGACCACGTTCGATTAATATAAGGGACGCTTCTTGTTTTTTCATACAATAGACCAGAAACAGTTTTTAAATTGATAGCCAATACGGTCTCCTTAACGCTGAGCAAAGAATAAACGAAGGGAATCATTCCAAATGGTGTCATTAAAGATGATAACCGGTCTAGTTAGATTCAACTAACGATTTGAATCGGAAGTCGAGTTTCGAAGTTCAAATTTGTTCGAACTGTTCAAAATAACGTTGTTTTAAGTTAGTAGATTGGATTGATCAGGCCGGATAAATTGTTATTTGTAGTTTTTATATTTAATTTATGGAACTTAAGCTAAGGTTGAAATTAATGTATGTTGCTTCCAATTGGGATTCATCGTCTGAAACAAAATTTCTGTGTTTGGAAGTTGGTGAATACAAGTCGACCTGGAGTAAGTGAAACGAACGAACGAGATGGACTGCGAATGAGACCCATGATTTGTGTATAAACCACATACATTTAGCTGTCGTCGCATCATACCTTGTAATAACTGCACTGGACAATAATCACCTGCTTTGTCAATTACACAAAATGTCAATTACACAACCAATTCAACCATCGAACATTAATGATATCTAACTCCAAGCTAACAGATTAAATTCAGATTAATCTCAATATTATTTTGAATAGTTTGATTAGACTCGAATTTAGACTCGAGTCTCGCTACTCAAATTCAAAAAAGTTTCGAATCGAGTTTAAGTCTCATGCATAATGAACATTTTAGTTTCGGGCCAACTAGTCCAAATTTTATAAATAAAACTCAAGTAATGAAATTTTAACTTAAAAAGTTTGTCCTAAATAAATTTTATTTAGATAAAAAGGTCGTTTTATTTAATAAATTTTGAACTAAAAAATTGGGTCAGCTTATAATTTAATCTTGATTAGACTCAATATCTACCTAATTGTTGGATGGATTGATGTTATACCTGCGAAATTGTCATGACATTAAAATGATGAAAGTTAGATTCACTAGTTATACACTTAGCAAGTGATGTAACTGATAGACCAATAAAGAGATGTCACGTGTCCATATTCGCACAAACAAAATGCATATAAATACACATCACTAATAGTAATTAACCATTGGATCCCAATTAGCAATCTCTTATAATAATGACAATTACAGGTTAGTTGCTTAGCTGGGTGTGTGATTTGGTGGGATAATTAAGCTTAATCAATGTAATTAAGTAAAGACCACGTAACCAAACCAATTAACTAACTTCGGTAACTTAGAATGATGGGGCTATATACCTTTGTCATGGCCAACAACCTAGTACTACAACTACTTTAGCATCCACGATCAAACTTGCTTTTTTGTCTTAAACTCTATTTTCACTTTCTTCTTCTCCTCTATACATACAAAACCCTCTTTTTTAATTTCCTTTTTCAAATTAAGGATAGGTGTGGTGGGTAAAATTTAACTTGTTACATCACAAAACAATGCTTCTTGCTTTAGTTAACTTGATTGAATCTTTACTAAACATCACACCCTTTTCTATAAAGAAGAAAAGGGTAAATTTTAAAATAATTATCTAAATTTGACTAAATAAACATAGATCTCGAGTATAAATTTTTAAACTAAGTTTTATGATATAAAATTATAATTTTAAAATGAAAGATTCGATTCATTAAAAAAATCCGAATTAATCATTCATTCGTACGACTCAAGTGATTGATTATGATTTGCTTATGCGATAATCCATTTATTGTCGGTTATGATTCGACCTAATGATACTAATTCTTAATTTTTTATATAATTGACTTAAACTTATAGATAATAATATAATCGTTACATGCCTATCCGAACGTCATTATATCAATTATTAATCTGATTACTTAAAGTAGCGGAAAGTTAAACAAGACATCTCATTTGTGAAGCGTCTGGATTAAGTAATCTCCTTAGCCGTTTAATTAATCCTTAAACTTTCTCGAAATTGAGGATTTGTCCCTAAACTCATGCCTTGTTAAGATGGTATGTCGCTAATTGTTGTTGCATTAGTACGAAAGTAGTCGGCCATTTTCACTATAATTATTCCCACTTTATGTTCACTTCATGTTTGTGTTTAGATTAGATTCTCTTTGTGGAGCTTCCACATGGACGGTGCTGCCAGGCTGGCATCTTGGAGATAGTGAGAGTTTAAGAAACCTAGGATTTCCTACTCCCACGAGGATTTGCATAATCTTAATTTAAATCACTCACTAAACATTTTGTTTTATTTTGGGCTGAATTGGACATTTTTATAAAAATCTTGTTTGGGCTCTAAAGGGCTCCAAATCAATACTCCATAATATCATATGGTCTAACTTTTCATTAGTAATGTTTTTTTAATCAAAATCCCTTTTTTACCCTCTCATTCTCAATTTTCATCAATATTTTATTGAAAAAGTTGAAATTTAATTTAAAAAGGGACTAAAATTTTTTCAATCCTTAAATAAATATTAGTTTTATAACTAAAATTTTTCAATTTGCATTAAAAAATGAAATAAATCGAAATAATTAATTTATTATGATTTAAGAAAATTAGTTAGTTTACAAAAATTAACTAATTAATTAATAAACCAACCAATTTTCAATAACATTTTTAAATAAATTGAACTAAATAGTTGGTCGATTCAAAATTTTTATAAATAAACCAACCAAACCAATTCAATTTTCAAATCACTAATTTTTACAGTAATTTATGTTTCAATGTTTGGTCTATTGAAACTTATTACTTTAGGTTGAAATAAGCAACTACAACAACAATAACAATTTAATGATAGTTATACTCGAGATCTAAAGAAGTTCAGTAGTACATTGCTTTGCCTCTAATTAGTATAGAGGTTGTTTTCGATAGATTTATATAAAAAAATATAAAAATATAAAAATAAGAAAAAGTTGAAATTTAAATTTAAAATTGTTTCCCATTTCAGAAAATTGAAAGACAACTTGGGCATATATCAATTTGACACAGCCCAAATGTTCATTAATATAATCTATCAAAGTATTGACCTTCTTCAAGCCAAAAAAAGAGTATTGACCTTCCCTTTGAAAGCTAAATTTAGAAACATGACCGAAAGGCTAAGATTTAAAATGGGTATGGGCTAAAAGACTTAGCCGGACCTATTAGACTTCTGTGGTACTTGCTATATATGTTTGGGCTTGGTTTTCTGCTGGTTAGCTCCAAAAGTCACATATATGTTGTTCAGTTACAATTCTGAAGGTCAATACTACGACATTCTTACTGTAGACATTATTAATAATTAAGAAATCTAACCGTTTGATCGGTTTAGTGGTAAGCATTTTAAATTGGTTAATTTTTTATTTCAATTTTTAACTTTTTAGTTTGATTTATTTTAATAATTCTTGTTGTTAAAACTAATAAGTTTACTAATTAACCTGTTTTTTTTGTAAATTAATAAGTTATTATAAACTTAAAAACGAATAAAAACGACGCTATTCTGACTCTCGACCTAATTAGATTAACCTCAGATTGAAAAATTCGAATCAAGCTCAAACTATATACTTAACTTGTTGACAATCTCCAAAAGACTTGTTTCGTTGTCCATACTTGTTTTGTCCTCCATCTCGATCAAAACGAATTTGAATTGAAAATTTTTGAATCTAGCTTAAACTATAGACTCGATATGTAGTCAACTCTAATAAAATTGTATAGTTTTGGTTTAAGGATATATTGTGAGAAAAGGACATATAAGAAGGTTCAGTTTGAATATAAAATTTTTGAGAATCGAATCTCCTGTTTTAATTACGATGTTCTTATCATATTTTATTAAATCTCATCCACATATTTATGTAGATCTCAAATAGATATGTAAATGAGATTTAATAGAATAGAGTAACTAAAATAGAGAATTTTACAGAAAATTTTTGGCTTACATTGTTGTGGAAGTTGCTGAGATTTTCAAAGATATCTACATAGGAAGCGAGCGAGTGAGAATAGTAACTTCAACAACTTCATAATATCATAATCATTTCTAAGACAAAACTTCCTTAAATGTACATGTCTTTGCATAGAAATACT
>JAOTAY010000003.1:31086470-31106609 GCA_025629805.1 Erythroxylum baracoense | reverse complement strand
TTCTGTGACAGCTACTTATGTGTGTGGTAAGAAAGATTGTTGCTCATATGGTTGTTGCTCTCAACGCTACGGCTCTTTCTTGTATGTAGTTTGATCTTCTAAGCTTAAATGATAGTCTTTTCTCATTATATAAACTTGCATTAACTCGGATAGTTTACATTCTTTTAATTAATGCTAGAGATACTGATGATAATACATCAAGTATGAGTTAATCATATTTAGATTAAACTCGAGTTTAAAAGTAATTAGTTTAAACTTAATATTGTTTTAATGAGTGACTTAAAAATTAATTAACAAAAACGACCTCATTCTGACTCCTATTTAATTGGAGTTTAGATGGTAACGGACATTATCATCATTAACAGGGGATTCATGATATTGGGCGTTTTGGAACACCATATACTTGGTTGATCTTATTTTACCTCTCTTGCTTTTGGAGATAGGACATGGTTGGTCTGAGGCTTCTTCAGGGTACTATGATTGGACATGGATGACCAACCATACACGGTGTGATATAATTCTCAGGACATAATATAGTTATATACCGAAGTCATACGTATTTTTCAAATTTGAAGTTATAAATCAATGCAAAATTCTTGTATGCACTATATTTTTGACAAGAATATTGAATAATGAGTGTAAATTATAATCAAATAACGTTTGTATTTGGATGTACTTATGAAGTATTTGAATTCTAAGGGAGCAGTTTAATGGAAGGCTTCTTACTTAATCGAGACAAGTCAACAACAACAGTTAGTATGAATCTCATTGATATGTAAAATTTGGAGAGGTTCAATAATACGTAACTTTATCCGTAACTAGTAAAGATGTTGTTTCCAAATTATTCTTAAATGAGTTAGACTATTATAAATGAGATTTTCTTATCTTAATATATGTTCACTTTAGCTATCTTATTGAGAACAAGTGTTGCTTACACTTTAATTATTTCTTACAAGTATGTTTTGATAATTACAATTTAAGCCATCATATGCACTCTTACAACTTTGTTTAATGGGTGTAATAGTCTCACTTAAGATATAAAATAAATTAATTTTTATGAATACATTTAATTTTTTTTCTAGATTTATTTATTTAAATTCATGTCATTTATATAATGATTAAAAATTTCAACTGGTTCAGCCGATTCAATCATACAAATCTTGAACCGTCTAACTTTCTTGATCGATTTATTTTAATAACTCTGTTATTAAAAACTAATCAATTTATTAATTAATCGGTCAATTTTTATTAATTAATTTCTTATAAACAAAAATAAATCAATTAATTTTATTTAACAATCTCTTTTTGCAGTTAAACTTCAAATTCTTTTACAAGTATAATCTTTTTCAATCATATTTTAAATTTCTTAATTTTATCAAATATTTAACCAATTTTATGACATTCTAATACTGGTTGAACTTTTTAAATCTTAAACTTCTTATTTTACCGATTTAATCTCAGTTTTTAAAACATTGTAAATATAAATAAACAATCAACATTCAAACCATTAGAATAATTAGCACGCTCATGTCATATATATATATATGTGCGTGTCTGGAAAAAACATGGCATTTACGTAAACGCAAGAAAGATGAGACATTAAGAATATTTTTGTTCCTTGAGAGTTGAAATTATGATATGAACATATTCTCATTACATAGGCAGCATCAGAGAAGAAAGAAAAAGGAAATTGAAGCCATTGGAGAGCTTCTTCAGAAGAGGGACTACTTTCAAAGCTTGACACGTTCAATAGGAGAAAAGTGATGTTGAGGACAGATTGGAGATGTGGTGTCTCATCACTTATCATCAAAAGTTGTATCAGATATCATTTCACCGATGACTGGAATTCCAGTTCACTGGATTGATTTGTTGACTCGATGAATCCTTGAATTCCCATGAAATTATTCACGAGGCTTTCAAGTGATGCTGAACTTGTGGCCACGATTGTTTTACTGCTGATTTTTAGTATTGTTTATGAATATTTAACCCAAAAAAAAAGTGACTTGGAACAATCTTAAGTTCTATGAGAGCATAGCTTGGAAAACATCAGCATCCAGGACCAATCAATTTCCAGGATCCAGAAACAGTTTGTCCCTTGAAAGTAAGTTGGTCTAATCAAACAACTCTCGTTCATCGCTCTACGTACGTACCAAATCTGAGTCCCAGGCTTTATACACTTTGGAACCTGACGGGTTTCGTTGTTCTACCTGAAAAGCATGCACTCTCTGGTTCATCAACATAACCTGTCAGGTTTCATCTTCCATTCTGAAGGCTAGAATTAGAAACCCGAAACAAGAGCTAAAAGATTCGAGGGTCCTGAATGTTTACAGGATCTCAGGTTTTGTGTTCTTTGACATGAGATTACCCTATCTGATATCCATCTTAAGCTAGGGTTTCAAGTCAGATACGGCCACCTGAAACCTGGGAAGTTTCCTGAGTACGTGTTCTTGCTGTTTCAAACGTTGGATCCAACAAGTACTTAGGTTGGTCCGATCCCAAAGGCAAAAGGGTTGTTGAGAAATTATCTTAATTTGCACTGAATTTTTCAGTTCATTGAATAGACTTTTGAAGCTTGTACATAACCATCGGACCCATTCATAAAGCGTGCCTATAACACAAAAGGTTTCCTGTCGATCTAATGAACAAGATTTTAAATATTATGCTTATAAAATTATGATAGTATTATGAATCATTACCACAATTTACTAGATATAATTGCATTTTCGTATTACTCGATTACTGCAAAATAAGATTGATCAACGAGAGATTGAGAAGTCAGAAGTAAATTGGTGTCGTTGTCAAAAAAATAGAACAAATACCGAATTTGTAATACAATCTTTAAAAATATGAGAAAATAAAATTTCACTAATCATATACATCTATGGAAATAAAATTTTATTTTATTTAAACTTCTTATATATAACTATATTCTATAAATAAAAAAGCATCTTGCTTAAAAAATTGCTGTCATAATATATTTTTTTATCATCTTCTTACAGAAATAAAAAATTATATCACATGTATGTTACTTAGTTGACCGAACAATTTAAATTAATGTATTTTTGCATAGATTTAAGGTTTAAAAAATTTAACTGGTATTAGAATGTCATAAAATTAGTTAGAATAAATAAAATTAAGAAATTTTAAAAATGATTGAAAAAGATTGCTTTTAGTACTCATAAAAAATTTAAAGTTTAATCGAAAAAAGACTCTTAAATAAAAATTAATTGATTTATTTTAATTTATAAAAACTAAATAATTTATAAAAAACCAGTTAATTAATTAATTAACTAATAAATTTTTAACAACAAAAATTATTAAACTAAATCAAAACGAAAAATTAAAAATCGAAGAAAAAATTGATTAATTCAAAATTTTTACTATTAAATCGGTCTGATCAATTTATTTTTACGAACGTCGCAGCTGACATATGATATGATGGATATATGCTTTTGTGAAAATAATATAGGGGTCTCTCACATAAATTATAAAAGACATATACCCCACAAAGATTAAGGATAACTAGGTCGTTCAAGGTTGTGATACTTGGATATTTTTGTCAGGAAACATTCGCAGCTTCTTTTACTCCAAAAGATACCTAACCAATTGGAAGACAAATTTAATTTCATCCTTTAATTCTCATTTTGGTTGATGAATTATTAGAGATGGATACTTTTAATCTTGTCTGGTGACTGAATTATAAGTTAAACATATAGAGACAAATTATTGCTCGTGAGGAGGATGAATCAGACAAACATAATATGTTCTTTCAATTAATATTTTCTTTTACTTGTAAAGAAAATATAACTTTTAACATAATATTAAATTGTAGATGGTAATTATAATTACCAATGTTTTAAAAATCGAACCAAAAATTAATCCGGTAAAAAAAGATGGTTAAGATTTAAAAGGTTCAACCAGCATTATACTGTCATAAAATTACTTAAAGATTGAATAAAATTAAGGAAATTGAAATATAATCGAAAGAAATTGTCTTTACCTATCAAATAATTTAAAGTTTAATTGAAAAAAGAGATTGTTAAATAAAAATTGATTGATTTATTTTATTTTGTAAGAACTTATTGATTAATGAAAATTGATCGATTAGTTAATAAATTGATTAGTTTTAACAACAAGAGTTATTAAATAAATCGAACCAGAAAGTTAAACGGTTTAAAGTTTTTATGATCAAACCGGCCGAACCAATTAAGTTTTTTAATCATTGATAATTAAAGTTATGTAATTATGGTTTAGTAATGGTAATAAACTTAAGCTATAATAAATTAAATAGTTCCTCACTTTTTAGATTTTTCTAATTTATTGATCAAATTTTAAAATTTTTAATTTAGTGGCTAGCCTTCTAAAGGTTATACAAATCAAGTTTAAAGATCGTTTCCATACCATTTTAACTTGAGCTGTACAAATTTTGAAAATTTAGTCACTAAATTAAAACTTAAAATTTTGACACTAAATTAAGAAATTTTAAATGATTAGACACTTTTGAATTTGTTATCTCAAAACTTAATTATTTAATTGAACATATCAATATGGTTTACGTCAATATTAATATGATATGTAATTAACATTTAATTATAATTAGATAAATTATCCCAAGTTATGATAATTACATTTGTATAATTTTAGATTGCAATCCATAATTTAATATTATTGGTACATCTATTTATAATAGGATTCAATTGCATGATAAGAGTCACAAACCATGGTCCCTCCACACAAAGTTGATAATGTTTGGTATCACACCAACTACAGCTAGAAGATTGGGTATGACATGACAATGTGAAATGTTAAAAGGAAAGAGCTATTAGAGCAAGACAAGTCCAAGTTGCTAATGCATCAAGACCCTTTTTTCTATATAATGGACCCAAACTTCATGTGGGACTGTCCCCTCTAGGAGGTTGATTTGTCCTTTCAAAGACCTTAAACATCACTAAAAAAATGTTAACATGTCCAAAATTAAGAGACTTATTGGCTTAATCAGACCTAATTCACCATTATTTGTATAATGCAATGACTTGCCCTTTAATTATCAACTCTCCAAAGTACCCGTCATTCACTCAAACATCTCCAAATGGTAGATATAGTCTCCATAGACCATGTCCCTAGCTAGTAGTTACTAGAGATAGTCTCTTTTGATCATGTTCCTAGCTAGTTTGAGATGGTCATGTACAGAAACTAAAACAATGTCATTTTAGTTTAATCAATTCGGGTTAGATTTAGTTAGTCCTAAACTTAAAAGTCTAGTGAACTCCAAATTAGTCTATTGGCTTTAGAGTAAACCGGGGCTATCCCTACTAACTACTAATTATAACTAGTAGCTAGTAATCCAGGAAAAGTGAAACGTTTTGAGTTTCACTTTTTCTTGCTCTATGGAGTATATAGAATGCTATTATTATCAGCAGAATATACGTATCATCTCAAGTCTTTAAACGATGGTGTAAAACCAAAAGTGATTAGTATGAGCTAGAGCCCCACATGATCACATGAAATCTCTTAATGTGACTTAAGTCAAAAGTTAAGTGATCTTAAAAAGCATTAAGCAAATGGTAACTGAAGCATGATAAAGATTGATTGTCACTGCGAAACCTATACTGACAGAAGAATCAAAGTAGGTATAGCACTACAAAGTAAATCAGGATTAACGAATTTTTTTCACTACACTATCCAATTTTCTTGAAGATCCACCTGATAAGTAGGTAACTAGCACAAACCCACTTACGTTCTTTCCAGTGAATATGCAGGGACGTGGATAGACTTTCCTAGTCCATTTCCACCTTTGGCACTTCTGTAAACTCTGAATGGTGGAGAAAACATGTCCATATGACCTCCAATGTTCGCTAGAGATATTGTCAGTGAGATGACAATCACATTTCGCTTTCGAAGCCACTTCTGTGACTCTTTTCAACGACCCTCAAGTCCAAATGGCCACGTTTCATGTTCAACAACCGTGAGACCATAATTATCTAAAAACCTATGTGACACTCACTAATCAATCTATTAACTCTCTTAATCTTGTTTTTTTAATGTAAATAAAAGTTGATCAGGCTTCCACTCCACGGCCTGTATTGAGCAAACTCTGTCTAAAGGCATAGATCAACCCTTATTGAGCTTCTTAACGAAAACATTGACATTGCAGCTGTTAGGGAGAGTTGTCACCATTCTACTTCCCAGCCAAAATCTTACAGCGTGTTCTGATATACTCAATCTACACGCTTACGTGCGTTCTTTCTTCAGGAAAAAAGTTATAAAAAAAAAATCTAGACGTTAAGATTGTGTTTGAATCTTACTACTTCTATGTATCATATAGTAAAATTCTAAGTTTTCACTACATTATTGTAAGTGTAGTATCAGTACATATATTGAAATGAAAATGTTAATCATGTGAGAATTGGAATTCCAATTAAACGAAAATTGGATTTCTCATTCCAAAAACCAAGAGTCTGAAAGTAATTTTCATGCTGGATTAAGAAGTCTGGAACAAGAACATAAAAATCCAACTTCTGTGCAATTTATTTGGTGGAAAACATCACCTGGAAAGACAGCCAATACAGTCAACTGAGCGAAGAATCCATCCATGCTAGTAATAAATCATCAACTTGCAGTTTGTCTATATTGTATTTACTCTCTTTACATATAGCAGCCTGCTTTTGATTAATCTCCAGGATGCAAGTAAGTACACTTAAAGTGGTTTCATGATGTTGAATCAGGAAGAGCAATTTTTCAAAAGTGAAACCCAACCACATAAAAAGATGATATTACAGAAGCTGTGACAATATACACAGAGAAAATAGTAAAGAACACTTTCCACACATTCAAGCCAATGAGTTTCATGATTCTGCAATCATGATGATGCGGATGGGCGAGGAATTCGTTTAGCAATTTCCTGCAAATTAAGATGAAAATTTGAAATTTAGTTGCCATACAAGGAATAATACTACAACGGCTTCTCAACACTAGAATCCGATAGGATCTGGATCACTATCTGCAGTTGCAAAAGGATTGATGCCTGCCAACTCTAGAATGTTTAACGAAGCAGAAGAAAACCCTACTTGAGTGCAAGAGCAAAGTCCTTTTCAAGTACTTAATCATGTACATGAACACATAATGTTTGAGATCTGAAATGCACCGTAACAAAAGATCATCCAAGTTAAGCTGGAGGTTCAGATATAAAAAGACTATTGACCAACTACACATATGAAGATTGAATAAATATAAGACCCGCAACTCATGCAGATGTCAACTAATTAGACTTATAGTTCCAGAACTTTTTACTCATTCAATTCATCCATTGCTCAAAATTGAACAATGAACACAGCTCTGGAAAAGTGACAAGAGAATGAACTTCGATGAGCAATAATGTTGCACTGTATTTAGGAGCTTAAGGGCAAGACGTCATTGCTTGCATTGAAACAGGTTCTCATAACCATCAGCAAGAAGGAAGCACATGTTTAGGAGCTTAAGGAGGTAAAATGAGAAAGCATCATGGCTTATTTTTGTTCATACAACCATCAGCAAGAATGAAGCACATATTTGAATAGGTTATGGGTACCTCGAACAGCTGATTTATGTTATCTGCAGTTTTTGCAGATGTCTCAATAAAGAACATCCCATTCTTCTCTGCATAGTCAATACCATCCTGTAGTAAAAGAAGAATATAAGTCGGCACTCATAAAACATGGTGATCTATTATTAGCATTTACTGGAACTTACCTGGACAGCTACTTCCCGTTTCTCATGAAGATCAGCCTTGTTACCAACTAAAGCCAGAACTATATCAGGGCTCCCATGTTTCTGTAACTCCTGCAATTTTCCATAAAAAGATAAGCAGAGAATAAACAACATTTGCAATGACCTTAGAGCTGAGAGAGAGAGAGAGAGGAAAACAAAGAAAGCTGTATATTAAGCCCTGCGGCCATAAACTACCTTAACCCAGTACTGTGCTTTGTTGAATGACTCTGGACTTGTTATATCATAGACAACAACACCAACTGCAGCACCCCTGTAATATAGAGGCGCCAATGCAGCATACCTGCAGAAGAAGCAAGTAGTAATCAGAATTTGAACAACTATAGCATTTAGAAAGAGTTAAACAAGCAAGAATGAGAAAGCAATCTCTCCGATAAGAATAAAAAACCTAAAGATATTCATGTGGTCAACACGCAAACTTTTTGTTTGTACTGAGAAGAGCTATTGTTAGTTGAATATAATAATGAGCTATCAGTACCTCTCCTGTCCTGCTGTATCCCATATTTCAAACTTAACTGTTGTTGAATCTTGCAAAGCTATTGTCTGCGACAAAAATGAAGCTCCAATAGTCACCTGAAATAACAGAAACCAAATAAATGTCACTGAACCATCAAATAAATGTCTGTGACTTTGACAGAGGGATCCCAGGAGCAGTATCAACGTTTATATCCAAAGGAGACTATAATTAAACAAAAGTTGCAAAAGAAGAGGTGTGTAATAACCACATAGAACAGTCATGGTAACATCCATTACCTTGGACGTTGGATCAAATTGACCCCGCACAAACCGTAGAACAATACAGCTTTTACCAACACCAGAATCACCTAACAAAACCAGCTATCCGGAGCAACAGAATCAAAGGGCAATGTCATTCGATGAAAGGAAAAAGTGTAGATGGGAAGTGTAGAATATATCTAACAATAATGAAAAAACAGTATAAAAGGCAACTAAGCTATGGAATTGCGCAAGTTACCTTTACACGGAGGTTTTTGGCATCAGAAACTCCATTGCTCTCAGGGTTGTTATTGAGTCCGCCTAGCTGCTCCGAACTCCTACCTATAAGCACAGCCCAAGAACCCAATGAGAGAGGAAACCAAAAGGATGTAAGAAACAAGACTTCAAACTCATTTCAACGGTCAATACTTGAAACTCGTTTCAGTAATCGAAGAAATTTCGCGACCATAACGGAAGAAAGCAAAGTTAAAAACAATGATCCTTATGGATCACCTTATGAGATACACATATCAAGAACCAAACTCAAAAAATAAAAAACCTCACTAATCAACCATCCCCCAAACCACAACCAAACAGGAAAGTTAACAAAACCAAATTGATCCTTATTCAGCTCAATCAGACAAAACCCAGAAAAATTCAACAGTCTATGCGCATAATTACAGTAACATAATAATCAATTACATCCCCATAAGCAGAAGCCGATAAATGAGGGAAAATTTAGGGCCTTTTACCCGGAAGAGAAGAAGAACAACCCATGAATCTCCGGAAAACAGAAACGATTCAATCAAACACTGCAAGAATCCGTGTGACACAATGATTAGGGGTTTGGAAGTAAGACTAATTGTGAATCACGCTCGTAGATCGGCTGATTTCTTGGGGTTCTCTATCTCCGATCAGATCTTAGGGTTTACAAGTTAGTTAAGCTTAGTCAGGTCGTTAATGGAGTTGCTTCTTATGCCACGTATACGTAATGGTAGTACGGATACGAAATTTTCTCAGACCGTCCGATTAACTGACCAATGTTTGACTGTGGAACCTGGGTGGATCTAACGGCTATATTACACCCGTGAAGTCCATTGGTTCCTAACCAACCTGAACCGGATTTTGCTTATCACACGGATGACAGATTAGTTATTCCTAGATTGATTTTTGTTATTTAAGATTTAAAAAATTAAACTAATATTACACTGTTATAAAATTAATTAAAAATTAAATAAAATTTAAATTTTAAAATATAATTTTAAAAAATTTTCTTTACCAATTAAAGAAATTAAAGTTTAATTAAAAAAGTTATTAAATAAACATTAATTAATTATTTTAATTTATAAGAACTTACTAGTTTATAAAAAATTAATAATTAATTAATAAATTAACTAATTTTTAATAACAAAAATTATTAAAATAAATTTAATTATATAATTTAAAAATGGACCGGCTCAATCAGTTGAGTTTTTAAATCATTAAGTTGGTTACAATTTTACCATTCTAATTAGGACTCAAACTCTCCTTCTTATCCATGTCCAGAAAAGAAAAGCAAACATTAATCATAACGTATCTAAGACCAACTGAACGAAGTTATAAATACATGGTATCTTTAGGGTCTCATGAGTTCAGTGTTCGTTTCCGTTACTTCTTTGTTTAACTAAAGTTTCTCAAACATGGAGTCATCAACAGGTGATGAAAGCAGCAGCAGTAAAAACATGATCCCTAGGGTTGTGAGGTTGAAGAGCTCCGACGGTGAAATATTCGAAGTGGAAACGGAAGTGGCGATGTTGTGTAAGGTCGTAGGGGCTATGGTGGAGGACGGCTGCGCCAACGACGTGATTCCACTGCCTAACGCGGGGAGCAAAGTCCTGGGAACGGTGATAGAGTGGTGCAGGAAGCATACGACCTGCAATTTGAGCAAAGAGGAGGTCAATCAGTGGGACGCCGAGTTCTTGGACAATATTCAGGACCAGGAGGTTCTGTTCAGTCTGATACTTGCGGCGAACTATCTGAACGTTGAACTGCTCTTGATGCGGTTGTGCCAAAAGGTAGCGAGGATGATGCGGGGAAAGTCGCCGGAGCAGATTCGCCAACTCTTCCATATCACCAATGATTATACTCCTGAAGAAGAAGCGCAAATTCGCAGAGAGAATCAATGGGCATTCGATTGATGGTTTTGAAGTTAATGCTAACGTAGATACAGATAATATAGAGTTATAGCTCCGAATATGGATCAGTTACGGTGATCTTTGCTCGTTTTTGGTTTAGGGCTCTTCTGATTCTTGTTGAATTATGAACGTTAATTAATCAGAATGGTGTTTCATGCTTGTAGTTGATCGACATGTCCTTAGTTTCTGATCCGATTAGTTGTTTGTGTTTGGTGGGTTCCTCCCATGCGACCCACCATGCCAAACTCTACTGAAAAATATTGGAGGTTGAAGTTATGCTTAACGTTTCACTAGAAAAGCCGTGATGGAATAGTCAGTAAAAATATTTTTGGGTATTTTTGAAAAATATTTTTACTTATCATTATTTTAGTTTTAAATCAAGAAAATTATTGTACCTTTAAATTTAATTTAAGGAAGTTTTTCTTTATAAGCCTACTGTTTCTAGTGAAAGAGGTGAATTGGAGTTTGTGAATGTAGCTCAAGCGTAAGTAAATCATGTTAAATATTATGTATCATTATTGTGGTTGATTATTTTTATTATTCCATATTTCGGGGCAATAGACCCAACAGTTTGGTTGAGTTTTTCTGTTTGATTACTCTATTTGCATAGTTTTGGTAGCCATAACCATTAACCAGGAACCCTAGCTGGAGTTAGTATATTATGAATTATTAAAGGAAAAAACTCCTAACATAAATAATAAAACACGATATTTTAATAAAATAAAAATAATTAATCATATTAATTTCTAATATTTCACGATTTTTCAAAAATATTAGAACATCTCATTTTGATGATTCAAAATTATTTTAATTTTTTCTTAAATTTTGTTTAAAAGTTAAGAATTTTTAATTCAAAACAAACTGTTTTTATTATGAAAAATTTTATATATTATTTTTAATATGTACATAATCATATAATGATTAAATTTCTAAAATGTTAAAATAATTAAGATAAGGTACAAAAATTACAATGACTTGTTATATATAAAGTGACTTAATTTATTATTTTTTATTTCATTTGACTTAAATTGTCTTAAAACTCTTTTGAACATTATTTGATATTTAACTTTATCCATTTTGATCCTTTAATAGATTTACCTTTTTGCTAAATTTGATATTTTTAAATTTTTACTTAAAATTTGGAAAATTAATTGTTAATATCACCGCATTAAAAAAAAAAATATATATTGTCAACTTTCCATTAACATTTAAACGAGAATGTGCTATGCTAGCAAAGTGAGACGTGACTTTTCTAATATTTTAAAGATCATACCAAAAATTAAATTAGCAAAATAAAAGATTTAAAGTTTAATACTTGAATTATTGAATATTCGTATTTTTTATGAGATTAAACAAAGTTAATAGTTATGCTAGTATTTGATATCAAATTATGAATGATAATGAGAATTTCTTTAGTTATTATAAGATTTATTTTGTGAATAATTAATTAAAATATTTTGTATTTTATTAAATAATTAATAAAAACTTTTAATGATATATATATATATATAATAATTATAAATAATTTTTTGATAAGAATAAAAGTATAATGAAATACAATAAAATGATTCTTAAAGAAATTAATATAAAAGAACGCAATATATAGTTTTGACGATAATGTTATGATAATAATCGATATCCTAACAATATTCCGAGAATGTTTTGTTAATAAATTAATAATATTCTTATCATATATCTTCTCTGCTTTTTATATATTCGATTCTACCTTATACTTCTACCTCTTTAATAATGAAAGTACAAGATTATTTAGGATTTATTTCAGTAAATGTTCCATTCTTTTTTTTTTTTTTCCGAAAACCACTAGATATCTGGGGCCACATGAGCAACTGGCTAATCCAGATTCAAGACAGGCAGGACCCTTTGTGGGTGGCAAACCTCTTCCTCACGAGTCCTAAAGCGACTATATTCTTAAAACTCGAACTTGAGATTTTGGTTAAGGATAAAGGAGCCCCTGTTATTCTCATTTCTTACTCTTTTTTACCGCTCATCAAACAAGACCTAAAGATTTTAAAAAAGAATAATATAAAAAATAATTAAAGAAAGAGACTAACCTTATGAAAAGAATGAAATTTAATTAAAAAAGTAAATTGTCAAATAAAAAATAATTGATTTATTTTAGTTTATAAAATTTTATAAACACCAACTAATTAATTAATAAATTGATTAATTTTTAATAGTAAGAATTATTAAGGTGAACCAAATTAAAAGTTTAATAGTTTAAAATCTTCGTGACTTCTGTGTCAACGAATTACTCTCCATTATTTATATTTAAGGTTTAATTGAGATAATATTTTATTAATTTTGATCTTAAATTTTTCAGTTTTAAAATAATGTTATTTTGAGGTGAGAATTAAATATTCAAATCGAATTTTAAGTTAATTATCAAAATTCATATTTGACTTAAACTATCTTTGTAGAAGAAATTGGTAGGCAAGCGTACAAACTACTTAATTGAGTGAGCAAATATATAGGGTACAAGAGCATGGTGGCTAGGCTTATAACAACTAGAAAAATACGACAACCCTCTTCATATTTACACTTATCTAATAAGTTGAGGACATTGCAAAGAATTTGAACTTATTAACATATATGTACTTCAACACTCTCCCTCGAATTAGAGCGTGGCAATTGAAAATGCCCAACTTACCAAGAAGAAGATGGTGTTGATCTGTCCCAAAGCTTTGGTAAGAATGTCTGCAAGTTGCCATTTGCTAGGAACGTGCTGTGTATCTATCACTATAGCTTGAATTTTCTAGTGCACAAAGTGACAGTCCAGCTCAATATGCTTTATTCATTAATGAAAGATAGAATAAGAAGCAATATGAATCATTGCCTTATTGTCATAATAAAGTTTCATTGGATGCTTCTGACTTATTGAGAGGTCACTTAGAATACCTTTGAGCCAAACCGACTCACGAGTGGCGGAAACTATAGCACGATTTTCTACTTTAGCAGAGGAACAAGCAACTGTTTGCTGCTACTTTCTTTTCCAAGAAATTGGAGCTTTGCCAAGTTTTGTAATGTAGCCCATTGTAGATTGTTGAGTCTTAAAGACAACTTACCTAATCTGAATCACAAAAACTATGAAGTAGGAGGCCCTTTTCGGTAGGGAACAAAACATCTTGACCAGGAGCTTGTTTCAAATAACGGACTACACGTATATCTGCTTCAAAATGTAGCTCACTCAGAGTTTAAATAAACTAAGTAGATTTACCACATAGGTAATATCTAACCTAGTGATAGTAAGATAAGGTAATTTGCCCACCAGCCTCCGATATTGACGCTATTTTGTGTCATTGTTGAATTGGAGAGCGAGCAAGTTTACACCCTATCATTCCTGTTTCCTTAAGAATATCCAGAGTGTATTTCCGTTGGGATAGGAAAATTCCTTGGGATGAACGAGCTGCTTTTAAGCCAAAAAAGTATTTGAGCTTTCCTAAATCCTTAATAAAGAACCTGTCATTTAAGAAGATTTTAAATTTTTGGATCAGTTTAGGATTATTACTAATGATAATCATATTGCCGACATGAACTAAAATAGCAATGAATGAATCAAGCAATTTAAAGGTACAGAGGGAATAGTCAGATTTCGACTGATTGAACCCAAATGCCAAAAGTGCACTCGATAGTTTAGAAAACCATTGGCAAAATGCCTGTTTCAACCCATAAAAGTACTTTTCAGTTTACACATGCGCGTATCGCCTGGTTGGAGGATTCCTGGTGGAGGCTTCATGTATATCTCTTCGTCTAAGTCACCCTACAGAAAAAGGCATTATGAATTTTAAGTTGGTGTAATTCTCAATTTTTAACAGCTGCTATTGCTAATAAGCATCTAATAGTAGTTAATTTTACAACGGGTGTAAAAGTATCAGTGTATTCTATCCCTTCAATTTTTCTGAAACCCTTTTCTATAAAATTCGCCTTGTATCTTTCATCCGAACCATCTGCTTTATGTTTGATTTTAAATACCCACTTGGAACCAATCGCACTTTTGTTTGCAGGTAGGAAGACCAATTGTTCCATGTTTGATTCCTTTATAGAGCAGACACCTCTTGTTGCAAAGCCTCTTGCCAGTTGGGATCACCTTGAGCTTGAAAATAGTCTTTCAGTTCTTGACTAATAGCTATAGTTGCAAGGAAGACTTTATAGGAAGATGAAATTTAGAAAAATTAATATGATGAGTCAAAGGATATGGTGCACCTGGTCTAACTCGATTTGCTCCGGCCGAAGGTAACTCTACCTCATAATCAGCCAAGTACAGCATATGATGTCGAACATGCTGCAAATGTCTCTTTAGTAGAGTTGCTAGAGCATTGTTTTTCTTGATTAGGTACTTGACTGTTTAATTGAGCTTCAGCACTCTCAAGCTCAACATCTAAGTCTTGATTCCCTTCTATGCCTGTTATATACTAATCATCATAAGTTATGATGAACTTTAGATGCTTCATCCTCTTCTGTTGTCGCTGGTTCTATATGATCAGTTGTTTTACCTGTTTCTTTAAATTTAGAGACATAAGGGAAATCATTTTTATAAAAAATGACATCTCTATAAACAAATATTTTTTGAGTCACTTGATCATAAACTTTGTAACCATTTTGCCCATTTGGATAACCAACAAAAATGCAAGGTCTGGACCTACTTTGAATTTGTCCTTGTGTTATTGAACATAGCAATGATACCCAAAAACTTGAAAATGGATATAAGTTGGTACCTTAGGGAATAAAATTTCGAAAGGAGTCTTACCATCAAGTTTTGAAGATGGCATGTAAAAACAGTGGTTAAAACGCACTCCCCCAAAACTTAATTAGAAGATTTGCATGGAACTTTAGCAATCTCGCTATCTCCAATAGATGCCAATGTTTTCTCTTAACCACTCCGTTATGTTGTGGTATATTTGGACAAGATATTTGAAGAAGAATGCCATTGTGTTAAAGAAAGTTAAAGAATGGTCTAGCGACGAACTTTTGAGCATTGTTACTTCTAACTTTGATGATTTCCTTCCCAAATTGATGTTTAACCATGGCACAAAAAATTGGAAAACAAATCACAACGTCAAATTTATGTTTCATTAAATAAACCTAAATAGCTCTTTTAAAATCGTCAACAATATAGTAAAGAAATAATGAGCTCCAGTGGAGGAAGGGGTTTTATAAGGTCCCCACACATTAATATATACTAGATCAAAACAAACAGTTTGAAATTTCACTAATAGGAAATGACTTTCTAGTTTGTTTAGCGCAATGACAAAATATCGCAACCATTATTCATGTTCTTGCAAGAAATGTTGGGAATATTTGAAATAAAATCAAACTTCTTAAAGGGAAGATGACTTAATCGCCTGTGCCAATTAACAAGACTATCTTCAGTTTTAGTGGTGGCTGCCACATTTCTCTTGAACTTTAGACAGTATAAATCATCCTTCTGTTCACCTATTTCAATCACTTTCGTCGTTGGTAGGTCTTGTACAAGACAACTAATTGTTGAGAAGACAAATGAGCAGTTTAAGTCTTTCGACAACCTGCTAACAGATAAAAGATTACAGGAAAAATCTGGAACGAAGAGAATATCATTTAGTTTTAAGTTATGTGTTAAGTGCACTTGACCTTTTGAATGAACACTAGGAGTTTTACCATCTGGTAATCGAATGGGAGGTGCATATACGGTGCCGATCGAACATCAGCAAGAAACTTTGATTAAAAGTCATATGCTCAGAAACGCCACTATTTATAATTTATTCAAGAGATTCAGAAGAGACTTTACCTACAAAATTTGCTAAGTTTACTTCATAGTGAGAAGAGGAGCAAGTGTCATCAAGTGCTCATATTGCTTCTTTGTGAGGGTAAACCATTCCGATGTAGACTCGCTGGATGCCTTGTTAGCAATAGGTTTTTGCGTTCTTGGCTTTGGCCTCTTGCCAGAATTATTTTGCAATTTCTTCCTCTGTCCCCACCATTTCGGATAGCCTATGCTCTCAAAACACATCTCGTAATCATGATCGCTATTTTTGCAATAAGTGCAGTGGAGCTTGCTCTTGTCCATCACATCCTCGTCCTTTTTTTGAGGTTGTTTGGCAGTGAAGGTAGCGACATCGTGTAGATTGAGGCAAGTAGAAGCAACGTTTGTTGTTTCTCTTCCTTCACCACTAACGCATACGCTTTGCTTAACGTCGGTAATGGCTCTACATTAAGAAATTGACACCTGATCGCACTAAAAACATCATCGAGTCCCATTAAAAATTGGTGCAACCTTCGTGTTATGCGATTGGCTCCTTAGCAACTCCGCAAATATTTTCCGGAACGTTGGAATATGTAGCCAACTCATCCTAATGACCTTCAATTTGGTGAAGTAGTCGGTGGCGAATAGTCCTTGCTGTTGCAAAAGAGTGATCTCTCTTTTGAGTTCATGTATTCTTGGCACGTTCCCTTAAGAAAATTGATCTTGAAGATCTACCCAGATCTCTCAGGTGGAGTTAGCATAAGCTACATTGTCGAGTAGCTCTAGTGCAATAACATTAAATAGCCATGAAATAACCATGGAGTTGAATTTTTGCCAAGCTTTGTAAGTATCAGCTGTTTCAGATAGTTTCGGTATTAAATCATCGATGAAGGCTGGTTTGCTTTTAGTTCTTAGCACGTTAATAGTTGCTCTGTACCAAGTGAGACAGAATTCTCTGTCTAATTTTATGGTGTTTTATTCTATCCCATAAATTTCAGTCATTCATTTATGCGTTAGACTTACATAAATGAATGACTGAGATTCATAGGATAGAATAAGACACCATAAAATTAAACAGAAGATCCTAACTCATACCAAATCGGATAATTTTCTCCTTCAATAGACAGTTTACTAGTGTAATTCCTGAACTGTCAGACGAATTAAAGACGAACGGAGACGACGCATCTTGAGTTGGAGACAATGGAGGCGAAGCCCTTGACGTGGATTATTTCTTGTCATCACCCATGACAAAAAAAAAAAAAAGACTAAGGTTTTTGATCCCTATACTCTGATACCATGTCGAAAAATTTGGTAGGCAATGGTACAAGAGCGTTGTGACTAAGGTTATAACAACTAGAAAAGTACAACAATCCTCCTCATATTTACACTTATCTAATAAGTTGGGAATTTGACAAAGAATGTGAGCATATTAACATATATGTACTTCAACAACTTCAAACCTAATTCGTTAATTTGGTTCAAATCAAATAGGACTAAGGGAGCGTTTGGTTTGAGGATTTGGGAACAAAGGAATGGAATAGTTGTAAAAAGCAGTGTTTGCTTTGAAGTTTTCAATTACAGGGGAATAGATTTATCCCATTAAATTTAGGAATCTACTAAACTCCTAAGGGGAGGGAGGTATCGAGTTTTCATTCCAATCTAAGTTTTTATCACGTTTATTTTTTACTCTTTTATCCATAGCCTTTGCCCTACCATTCTTTTTACTTCCTTATGGCCTCTCAATTCTTTACGATTTCCCATATGCTCGAAAATTGCGATAAAATTTCTTGACGAAACTGATTAATTTTTTATTGTAAGTTAAACATATGGAGATAGCTCCAATAAACATATGAAGGGTAAATTATTTTTATTTTTATTGAGGATAAAAATAATATTATATTATCTTTCATTCCAATTAATGCAACAAACCAAATAATATTATTGGTATTAATACAGAAACCCAAGTTACAAACTAAACATCATTTTTTTATTTTTCATAGTCATTCTCTTCTACTATTATACTCATATCCATAGTCAACTCTGTTCTCAAACCAGACGCTTAGTATGTATATAATATATCATTATTTAGGAATAATAAATTGTCTTAGGCATTAAGTTAAGATCGAGTTCATACCATTTTCGGTTCGACGAAGTCAACCTAAGATTTTATTACAAAATATTTTGTAGTTCAAATCAAAATCCACTTGAGCACTAAAAATTTTAAATAAAATGATATAATTTAAATAGATAATAAAATTTAAAAATTAATTAACGTATCCCAATCTCAATCCAAATTCAAACCATTTCATCCGATCGAAATTTGAGTTAGACCTAAATCAAAAATACAAAATTTTAAGTTGGGTGCCGCCCACAGCCCACTGCCACTCTTGTCGTTGCCCATAAAAAGGATCAACACAGGTATCTCGAGTTCTGTTCCTGGTCCAAAAAGTATGCGTAACACGTGTCAGTCAGCCCTTCGGCTCTTTTTTCCTTTACGTGTCTCCTCAGCATATTTCAGGTGACCCCACCAACCTCTATTTTTAACATTTGATTGTCATACTTGAATGTACAAAAAAAGCCCTTAACTGAAGCATTATTCTCTGACGCTGATAAGTTCCTGATAAAAGCTGGGTGGTAATATAGTAATTTAAAAGTCAGCATAGTGATTCCCAAAGCAAATTATAACGGAATCCTCATCTCACTAGGACTTCCATACTCGTCTGCCATCATGTCCTCCGCTGCCCGATTTCGGCGTCTTAGCTTCGCCGCCGTCACCGCTGCAACCGCCGCCTCCGTCGGTGGCTCTATTATCTTCTACCCCAACCTCTCCGTCAGCGAGCCTGCCTTAGACGCGGTGAGGCAGAGGATTAATGATCCGGCAGCTGTCATTCCCTCGCGGAGTGTGCAAGAATCGGCGTTGATAGGAACAACTCCGACTAGTCCTCTGGATATTCTGGTGGTTGGAGGTGGCGCCACTGGCTGCGGAGTGGCGCTGGATGCCGTTACTAGAGGACTTCGCGCTGGGCTCGTTGAAAGAGAGGACTTCTCTTCTGGTACATCTTCTAGGTCTACCAAGTTAATTCATGGAGGTAAGCCATGTTGATACTGTCATCTAGGATAATTGCAGTCTGGTAGAGCCGTAATTCTATTTGCATCAATTGCTGTTACTCGCAATCATGTTTATAAGTTGTGGTTTACTGGTGACATTGTGATAGTGGGTGAATGTATGTACAATTTTAATTAAGGTTATACTGGTAGTTTACTGGTGGCATTGGCACATTTGGTTGTTATATGATTGAAGTTGATGGTGCAGGCATAATTTGGGCCATTACAGGCTGCAATACACAGAAATGCGAAAGCCACGCCTGACCCCAATTGACAATACTGCAGTTTGCAATTGCAGTTTGAGCTCACAATTTAAAATTTTCTGGCAATTATTGTGATAACCTGCAACCACTGTGTCAGTCGTGGTCAATTATTTATAGCCTTCTTTTATGCCTAGCATATCTTTATGCAGATGAAGAAGTTTGTTATGATACTTTGGTTTATTGTTTCTGTAATTTCGTGTTGATCTTGATTTAAATTAGGTGTTCGCTACTTGGAGAAAGCTGTTTTCAATCTTGACTATGGTCAACTGAAATTGGTATTTCATGCTCTTGAGGAGCGCAAACAGGTCATTGAGAATGCACCACATCTTTGTCATGCTTTGCCATGCATGACACCCTGTTTTGAATGGTTCGAGGTGGTGTA
>JAOTAY010000003.1:31052152-31064119 GCA_025629805.1 Erythroxylum baracoense | reverse complement strand
CATATATGAATGCATGCATATGTCACTATACACTTATACACTCCTATTCATGGCAATTGGTGAGGGGATGTTACAGTTTGTATGTCATTGGTTCAGATTCTGCAGGCAAGGCACACTCTATAATGGTTAGAGCTTCATCTGTCTCCTCTCCATCAGTTGCATTATTCCTGAAATCAAATAAAGGGTTAGTTTCATTGTATATGGAGGCTAAGTCTCTTGTCTTGTGAGCACTGTTAGAGCTTGATGTTTCCACATCATTTTCAGAGCTTAGAGAAGGCTCCTCTTGAACTCCACCAGAATCATTGGAGCTTTGTGGATTCGACTGAGTTGTCTCCTCCTGAGATTTATCTCCTCCTAAATTGTTGTTATTATCTGCATCCTCTCCCATTGTTTGATCAGCATTCACATCATTTAATGGCAATTCAATCTCTATTCTTCCAAAACTCCTACCAATTGGCTCTTCCCATTTCCATCCCTCGCTTTCATCAAACTTTACATCTCTTGATACCATCATTTTCTTTATTTCAGGATTATAAATTCTATAGCCCTTAGATTCAGCAATATAACCCATCATCACTCCTTTCATTGCCTTCTCATCTAGCTTTGTCCTTTTTACTTCAGGAATGTGCATATATGCTACACATCCAAACACCCTCAGATGACTCACCCTCGGTTTAACTCCAAACCATACTTCAAATGGTGTTTTCTCCTTCAAAGCTCGAGTTTTCATTCTGCTTTGTAGATATATAGCAGTGAAACAAGCCTCAGGCCAAAATCTTCTAGGCACTTACATTCCAAACATTATAGCTTTTGCCATTTCTATAATTGTTTTGTTTTTCCTTTCTGATACTCCATTTTGCTGTGGAGTGTAAGCAATAGAATATTGATGGAAGATGCCTTCCCTTTCAAGGTAAATTTTCAGCTTATTCGATACATATTCTCCCCCTCTATCACTTCTCACATATCTCACTTTTCTTCCACATTGACATTCAGCTTCTGCCTCCACACTTTAAACATGCCAAACACTTGATCTTTACTCTTCATAAAGTAGATCCACGAATATCTTGAAACATCATCAATAAATTCAACATAAAACCTACTTCCTCCAGCTGATGATGTATCCATTGGTCCACAAACATCAGTGTGCACCAATTGCAACTTTTCTGTGGCCCTCCAATCACTTGTTGGAAAAGGTAGAACATGACTCTTTCCCCTTGCACATGGTTCACACACATTCTTCAGCTTACTATTCAACTGAGGTAGTCCCATTACCAATCCCTTTTTCTGCATTTCAATGATATAGTCAAGATTTGCATGACCATACCTTTTGTGCCATAATTGTGTCAACTCAATCACTGGAATTGCTGCAAAGGCTCCACCAACATCTGTCATTCGTAGTTTAAAAACCCTGTTCACCATTGTTACCTTATGAACTAACTCTCCTTGTGCATTGAAGATTATGCACATATTGTCTTCGAAATACACTTTGTTCTGCACATATTGTCTTCGAAATACACTTTGTAATTCTTCTCAAAAGTTGTCCTACACTGATCAAATTCTGATCCAACTCAGGGATGTAATACACCTCTTCAAGTATAGTACTTCCTGCCTTGGTAAACAACTCCACATTTCCCTTCCACGTGACTGGTATTGTTTCTCCATTTCCAATTTTCACTACTGTATTCAGATCTGTGTTTGCCTCAACAAAGGCCTCCTTCTTCTTTGTCATGTGATTGGAACACCCACTATTTATCAACCAATCTCCTCCTTTTTCATTATTTATCTCAGTTGCACATGGCTTAACAGTTGATGCTTGGTTTCTGGATTGAAGACAGGTTTCCACTACAAAGACACTTTCCTCAGTGATTGATTTTTCGGATGGTTTGGTTGTTTGTGAAGTTCCTGGTTGTGTATTAGGTTGTGAACTTAGCTGGGAATTTAGGCTCATTTCTGAAGAGGATTGAGTTGAGGGATGTTCAACAGGAGAAGTGTTTTGTGGCAGTTGATTTGGTGTTTGGATTTGCATAGGTTGATAAAGTGTCTGTTGTGGATAGTTGGGCTGTGACATATAGGGATGGCTCATTTGTGGTTGAATAGGATGATGATGAGTCATTTGAGGCTGGTGTGGATAATGCTGTGAGGTTTGTGATTTTCCAGAGTTGGTAACATAGTTTGCTTGATAAATTTGAGGTTCAGGAAGATTTTGATAGGGCTTGGACTGAGTTGGCAATGGATTAGAGGATGTGTTTTGTCTTAGGAAGGGATGTATAGGTGGAGGTTTTCCATAGATTGGGCTTTGGGGATCCTGCTGTTCAGATAACCACCTAGCATAGCATACTTTCTTTGAATGTCCCCTCTTCCTACAATAGATACAATCTGCATTTTCATTCCAAAAACATTCCTCAGCTGTATGATTTGTTTTTCCACAAAATTTGCAATTTGGAAACATGCCCCATCTTGATATTCTTGTCCCACTTTGCATTTGATTTGCATTGTTTCCAGGGAATTGACTAACGGTTTGAAGGTTCGGGTAAGGCATTGGTGGAGGGTATTGTGTTTGAGGAAAGATTTGAGGCTGTTGGTATTGCATTTGGTATTTGTAGGAGTACTGCTGTGGATATGTCATTGTCTGGAATTGATTTTGGTTGGTTTGAGGAAGAGTTTGTGACAGATGATGAGTTGGTGTTTGCATCAATCTTGGTTCAGAATGGTTTTGGCTCAGATTTCTTGCTTGTGTTTGGATAGGTGGAGTTTCAGGGAATTTAAAGCGTTCAGCTTTCAAGGCATATTCTTCACCTTCTCTTCTCACCCCGTGCCTCTCTTCATGCATTTCCAAAACATTAAAAACTTGCTCCAATGTAACAGAAACAGGATCATTGCTAAACTGCCATTCAACAGGAGCTATGCTAGCTTCAAATCTTAGAGGCAATCTACTTAAAAACTTGTCAACTAACCTCTCTGAGCTTGTATTCTCACCAAATTCTTTCAGCTGTTGCACCAGTCCCATAAACCTTGTTTTTCCAGCAGCTACATTTTCTTCATCCTTCATTGCAAAGTTTTCAAAGCTTCTCATAACAGCTTGTTTCTTCAGCCTCAATGATTGTACAGAACCCACATGTTCTAGCTTCAATGTATCCCACAACTCCTTTGAGTTCTTGCATCCAGCATGTCTCAGCAAAATGGTTTCACTCACCACTGATCTTAGAAAAATGAGTGCTTTGAAGTCTTTATCTTTATCTTGTCTCAGCCTTAACTCTTGCTGTTCTGTTAAGTTTGCTATTTCTCTATAATCAACAACTCCTTCATTTACTACATCCCAGCATTCACAGATCTTGAGGCAGTCTTCAACTCTAAGTGCCCATGCTTTGTAGTTCTCACCTGTCAATACTGGTATGTTTGCCTGAATACTCTGCAGACCCATTGCTGGAATACTCGTCCCTGGCATGTTTTAAGTTAGTCCAGGTTAGATGAACCTTGGAGCTCTGATACCACTCTTGCTGCAGCCCCTTCGAAGACTAAGGATAGCACTTTCACTGAACAACTTGATGGACAGAAAGACTTCCTGCAGACTGCTTCAGCTACTTTTCAAGTCTACTCTAGCACTATGGGAAATGCTAATTCATTAAACTTCAAAATACTCCTACTCGAATGTTTGTCTGGAAATATGAATTGTAATAAGTTCTTCCTCACAGTTTGAGTGTATAATTATAGGTTTAATGTATTTGGAGAAAGATGGATGTAACTCTCATTTTGAATCTGAAAAAACAAAACATCCGTATTTTTCAACTTTGTATGTGTGTTGTATAGCTATTCAATCACAGAATTGATTAGCTTCTAGAAAAACAAAAGGTAGAAAAGAACAATGAATTCTGAACTAAAAACTGAAACTTGTGTATTGATGGGTTTCTTTTTTTCATACATCTCGAATAGAAGTGGAAAATGAGCTTTATATTAGCTCTGAAACTTCCTGATACAACTTGCCAAAGAACTATAAGGTAAAAACATGATCTGAAAGATAAAAACTAACTTATTACAAGTGTTACTTCATTTGGCAAAACACAAAAGTAACCAAATTGTCCTTTAGCAAAAAACAGAAACTAATTTCTTTGCAGCTAATTGATCCTTCAGGAGACAAGGATCTTGACATTGCAAATCTGATTGTCAGTCATGAAAAATGAAATGCTTGATGAGCCAGCTTCACACACTTTGTTTATCTCTAATAAGTCTTGATTACACTAATTAATCTTCCTTGATTCTTAATTCAGATTTTTGCTATTTTTCCTGCTCTGCATGTCTTCTTCAATTCTGTTCTTCTACTTCTGCATTTTTTGAATCTCCCTTCCCTTTGCACATTCTGAGTTCTTCATAACTGCTTCCATCTTCTCTTCATCTTCCCTTTTGCATTGAATTTCACTCATCAGGATTTGATCTTCATTCCCCCGATCCATACATCCTTGAATTATGCCAAGTATCATCAGTTTGAGTTTTCTGAGGAGTCTTGGATGCTTCAGCTTGATCTTCACTCTTCTTTTCTTCTTCATTTTAATTGCCATTACAAGATCTTCAGCAAGTTTTAATACAGCTGGTTTCACAAAACAATTTATCTCAACAGAACAATTTATAAGCTTTCGAGTCATCACTAACACCAAGAAAAATGCATTTTTGCCCTTCGTCCTCCAACTTCTCTCTTCTTGCATCTAGAATGTGGGCATATGCAATACACCCAAAAATTCTGAAATAAGCAATAGCTGATTTATATCCAATCCAAGCTTCAAGAGGAGCCATATTTTGAACAGAAAAATGGGACTTCTATTCAAAATATGAACACTCCAAAGAACAGCTTCAAGCCAAAAGCTTTATGGTAATTTGCTTCTCTTTAAAAGGCTTCGCACCATGTTAAGAATTGTTCGGTTCTTTCACTCACATATGCCATTTTGCTGAGGCGTATAAGCTGTTGTAAGTTGCCTTTTGATTCTATACCTCTCACAAAAATCTACAAATTCTTTTGAGTTATATTCCCCTCCACGGTCGGTGCGAAGAACTTTAATCTGAGAATCGACTTCCTTTTCAACAAGCACATTAAACCTTTTAAAAGTTTCAAACGCTTCTACTTTCTCCTACGAAAAATATACCTAAGTGTTTATGCTAAAATCATCAATAAATATGACAAAATAGTGTTTAACTCCATTTGATGTAGGATTGAAGGGACCACAAATATCTTAATGAATTAATTCCAACACCTTCGTTGCCCTCCAAGATATGCTTTTTGGAAATGGACTCCGACGTTGTTTGCTAATAGCACATTCTCCACACACTTCTTTGGGAATTTTGAATTGTGGAAGCTATAACATCATTTGTTTTTGCAAGAGAGTTTTTAGACTGCTAAAGTTCAAATGGCCATATCGAAAATGCCATAGCCGCGCCTCATCCTTCAATTTTGCAGAGAAACAAAGTTGACTATTGTTATTGAGGTAAAGAGGGAACAAACGATTTGCCGTCATATTAGCTTGAGCAATCAAGCCCAACTTTGAATCTCAAATTTTACAAACTCCAACTTTAATATTAACTTCATAGCCCTTTTCTTGAAGTTGTCCAATACTTAGCAAATTCGTCTTTAAGTCTGGAACAAAAAATACATCATTAATAGCATGAAGGGCGTTGTTCTCGGTTGAGATTTGTACCTTCCCTCTTCCCATAACACAGACGCTGGAGTTGTCTCCAAATTTCATAGTGTCATTGAAAGATTCATCAAATTCAGAGAAAGCCAATTTGTTCCCACACATGTGATTACTGCATCTGGTATCAAGATACCACTTGTTTGAAGCAATTTCTTCTTTAGGATCACACACCATCAAGAGAGAGACCTCTTCTTCCTTTGTCTCTTCCTCTTTTGTCTCCACAAAGTTAGATCTCCCACCATTTCTATTCAAATTAGTTCGACATTTAGATCAATAGTGTCCATACCTATGACATCGCAATCATTCCACATTTGATTTGTCCCACCATTTCTCATTTCCTTGAGGCTCGCCAGCCTTATTCTTGTCATTTCTGCACTGTCCATGCTTGCCCTTCCATTTTCCTTTCTCACGGCCAGCTCCTTTTGAATAAGATGCTGCCTTAATGCAAGTTCTTCCTTGTTTTCTTGGTTTGTCTTCTGCTTATGAACCAGCAATGAGCTATGCAATTCATCAATTGACAATGCCTCTGTATCTTTCGATTCTTCAGTGGAGCAAACAACATAGTTGAACTTAGTTGTCATCGTGCGAAGTATTTTCTCAACAATCTGAGAATCCTCCATCTTATCGCCATAAATTCACATCTTATTTGCAATAGTCATTATCCTTGAGAAATACTCCTTAACTGACTCTCTGGCATTCATCTGTAAAGTTTCAAACTCACCATGACGAGTTTGAAGTTGTGCCCGCTTCGCCCTTACATTCCCTTCGTACTTCTTCTTCATGGAGTCCCAGATTTGCTTTGACGTATCCTTGTACACAATTGTCTCAAGAATTGAACGATCAATAGCTTAGAACAAATAATTCTTTGCTTTAAGATCCTTCAACTTCATTCCCTTTATTTCCGACTTTTGTGCATTTGACACCGCTATGCCTGCTGCTGGTTATGGGATACCACCTGAAACAACCTGTCAATACTCCTTCGACTGCAAGAAGTTCTCCAGCAACATGCTCCAATGATCATAGTGACCATCGAAGCAAGGAATTGCGAGTTGAACAAAATTTGAGTTGCCATTGACAATATGTTGTTGTGTAAGGAGAACTATTGCTTTTAATTGGCTCTGATACCAAATGCTAACAGTATAATAAAAAACAGAGGAAAATATTCAAAGCAAAGAGAAGCTTTTTATTGCTGCTATATGTATAAAAAGAAATCACATCAGACTCTTATATAGAAAATCAAAGATAAGTCAATAACGAACTACTCCATGACTCCTAAGAACTAGGAATTAATATGACCACAATCTCTAACTGAAAACAAAAGATTAGGAACTACTAACACACGTTTCTACAGAAAAGAAATAGACCAAAGTAAAGACCAAGTCGACTAACAACTGTCAAATGCAATTAGCAGCTGTAAAAAATTCTTCACATAAATACATCCTTTGACTAGAAGCTTTCTCCCTTGTTTAGCTTCTTAAATTTATTTACATCTTTGTTTTCTTTTGAATTGAATTATTGTTAACTTATTTTCATCAACTAAACCCCCCAATTTTACTGTTTATTTTTATAAAAGAGATAAATTCACCATCCCCTGTGGAGACGATCTCTACTCATTCTATACTTGTATTTAGTGAATTAAGGTGATTTATTTTTGTTGGTTTGACATCCACCAATGTTAAAACATAATGCTAGATGGTTAAAAAAATGATCAAAATATTGAAAACTATAAACAAAAGAACTCAAAACTTTCAATGGTTCAATAAGGATTGAAAACTGAATCCCATCAACCAAAGAGCAATGAATCAATCATGAGCATACACAATCTAAAACCAAATACAAGTGCATCCAACAAAGAAGAAAAATTTATGAAAAATCAATTAACCAAAGAAGGGAAACAATCAAATCGATCCAATCTATTTAAGATGCCAGACACTAGTTTTGTATATTCTCGTTGTAGTTAGCACTGTTCACCAAAAAATCCTTCTTTGTGGGGCTCACTTCGAGCTTGAAAAAGAAGTAAGCAAAGCATAAGGTTTTTTTCCAAAAATTAGATGAGAAAATGTCTGGAAGAGGACTGAAAATCAACTTGATAAAACCCAAACTGGTAATAATGACAAATAATAGACGGCAGCTGACCGAGAAGGGAAGACAACCAATGAAGCAAACTATATAAGATCGAAAATAGTAGAGGATTGGTGAAGTAGAATGTAGGTAAATCAGTGACATAGAAGAGAAAGACTGGCGAGATGATGGTAAAGCAGATGACAAGGTAGTTAATAGGTGTAAATTCCAAATAGATTTGAGAAGAAGAAAAAATAAATAAATAAACAAATGGGAAAAATTAGAAAATGCTCTAATGACAACTAAGATTTATTAAGCACAAGTGAATCACATTTTGAAGACAACCTCATTCACATACATAACAAAAACTGAAAAAATCACAGCTTTTGTCGAAAAGAAGAGAACTTTTCAAATGGTTATGACTGAATCAACTAGTAGAAAATGGAAACAAAATTAACGGCTAATCGAAGATGATTGTAGCAGTAGAGAAAGAGCTTTTGCATCAGCTCAAGTTGTACAGCTTCTAGAAAACACAACCAGAGCAAGTAGTATGCGTATAAACTATATGTGCAAAAAGAATAAACCCACTTGGAAAAATGAGAACAACCCTTAATGGTTATTTTACGTATACATACAAAGCTAATTCACTCTCTTAGTCTTAAAAAATGGAAGGGCATAGTTGAAGAGTGAAACATTATACAATACAGCTAAAATAGGAATCAAAATAAAGCTAGAAACTTGAAGAACCTGGAAATGGTTGTTACTTACAGTTAAAGAGACATTGATGAACATATTTGAACCTAATATAGAGAGAGAGATGGTCCGTATACCCACAACTCAAAATCCAATCTTTAATATTAAATGCATTAATAAAGTAACAGCTACAAAGAACTAGTTTTTAATCACATAAGATGTTCTGTACTAATCCTATATCATTTAATTTATTCATATGGTATAAACTGATTAATACGGTAAAAATTGATTAATCGGAATAGATAATCTGTCCCTGGTCGCTCTATACACATTTGGAATCTTTACGAAGATTGTCTTTTTTTAATAATTTAATGTGTTCTTATCTTATTAAAATGTTTATCTAATGACTTAAAAGTGTATTACTTTGGTTATTTAATTTACTATTATTCCAATTACTATTCTATACAAAAAACATAACTAATAATTTGAACTCACTTTATCTACCTATAAGAATTTTATTAAATATAAGGTAAAAATCAAACTTAACTTCATTGATATTTTTTTTGGCCATACCAAAATATAGTAAGTTAATGAAAAAAAATTTCCACCCTTTACCTAATTTGTAATTTTAAGTATGGTATAAGGGTCTCATCAATCTTGGATAAAAGTTTACGGGGAAACAATATACTAATGTCTGTTGAGTAAGTATTTGGTGTTTGATACCTGAGAGAGTAAAGAAGACATTTAAGTTTGGGTACGAATCATTTCGACTTGATTTAACTTAAAGTTAATAAATTCGACTTGAGTTAATCGAATTTTTAGTATGAGTTTAATTTAAAAAATTAAGTAAAATAACTTTATTTTAATAAAATAATATTATTTTTTAAATATTAAATTAAAAAATAATAATCAAATCAAGTTTAAATTCTATCGAATTTTGAACCGAGCTCTAATTCAAAGACGACTTAGGCTCATTCAAGTTTTAGGCTGCCCAATGCCATCCACTTGACATTCAATTATTCTTGCATTGTCTTTTGAAAGATCTGGTGAAATAATTGTAATAGAGACCGAGGCACATCGCCAGAAACTACTATAAGACTTGTGGAAAATGCGTGATGGCTTAGTCAAACCAAGAAAAAAATGGTAGTACCGGACGTAAAAGTTACTTTCTTACCATATTTTTAGTTTTTTGAAATTCAATTATGAATAACGTAATTAATTAATTATTTTATTTTATGTTTAAGATTAACATAAATATTAAAATTTTTACTATAATAGAAGTAAAACTATATTAATAATCAAGTATTACATAAAAACTAAAATCAAATTTGATTCATTAATAATATTTTTAATAATATAAAAATATTTTATATAAATTCAAATAATAAAAATATTCTCTTAGAACCAGTCAAACCAGGCGAGAAGCTGTATTGTTATCCTTTACATATAAGATAAGAACGTTAGGAGGTGTTTAATTAAGTCATTAAATAATAAATTTGGTCCAATTTGGTCTGACTTAAAATTAATAGGTCTAGTCCAAATTAATTAAGATTTATACCAGACCTTGGATTTGAAAAAAAAAATCGAGTCTTGAGCTAGATTCAAGCTTGAACTGCTTAGGCTCGACCCAACTCAAAGTCCAAAATATATAAGTAAATAATATTCTAAAACGATATTGTTTCTTATTTTTAATTTGAAAAATTAAAAAATTTCTAACCGAGACTTGGGCTTGAGCATGAGTTTAGGCTAGAGTTCCTCAGGTCATATTAGGCCTAGGGTTAGACTCGAGCTCGTTAAATTTGTCCAAATAGGCTTGATCCAGTCTTATCCTATAAAAGACAATTAGGACATGCTTAGGACTAAATATAAATTTCCAATGTAAGTAAAAGCACAGGACATACTTTGGCTGTACAAACCTGGATAGGCGGGCCGGGCCATAATTACTATGCCTATGCGTGTGCACTCTCTCTCTCTCACACACATATATATAAATAAAATATTATATAAAATAATTAATATACATAATATAATATTATATAGAGGGAAAAAAAAGTTGGCCAACCTTAATTAACCTTAATTATAGTGTTAGAATAAATCCACAATTTACCAACAAAATTAACAAGAACAAGAACAAAGATAATTTATTTGTAGTACACATGTATCGATCTACGTGGTAGTTAATACAATCATTTTACTCGATGTTCATGATTCCTAAAAATTGAAACTAGACCCTTAATTACAACCACATTCAGGAGAGGACCTAATTAAAAAGCAAAGCTTGATTCTCAAGTATCAAATTCCTATAAGCTTGACAAGTATCAAAATTCAAATAGTCTTGATGGATGTAAAGGGCTGTGTTGATCGTTATATTAAATATACACTTAAAATAGTAGGGTCGTGCTATTTATGGATATCTGTATGTTCACGAATGCCATCTGTACATGAAGGTGTTGACGCCTCAAGCTAAAAGATAACCATCCCCCCTGCTCGAACTTCCGTCCGCCTCAATGTGGTACATACTGACGTAAGTGATTATGTCACTAGCTGGAACAAACGAAGCAGTCGATTCTGACCCTCGCATCATACGGGGGCAGAACAAGATTTCCAAGACTTTTATCTCATAGTCGGGTCTATACTCTACTTCCTGTTCTTTCAGGAGACGGAAACTTGGTGGTCACGGCTTATTCATTAAATACCGGAGGCGTAGTCGAACAATGTTGGAAATTAGTTGTAAGAAACAAGATTAGTTGACCGCTGGCTTTCGCTTGACCTTTTAGCCTATATGTACATCATGTTCATGGCAGTAAACTAGTCAGAACTAGAGTGAGAGTAATCTGTAGCTTCTTTATCAGCTTTCTTTTCTTTCCTTCAAGGTACAAACTATCTGTGGCTATCATCTGTTCTGAATTCGGTTCTTCTCCTACATTCTGAGAAATTAAGGTCACATGGGGAGTGAAGATCGTCAGCTGCATATTTTTTTCTTACCCTTCATGGCGCATGGCCACATGATACCAACTATGGATATGGCCAAACTGTTTGTTTCTAGAGGAATCAAAGCCACCATAGTCACAACACCTCTCAATGTTCCTTTTGTTGCCAAATCAATCCAGAAAGCCAAAAGCTTGGGCCTTGAAATCGATATCAAAGTCATTAAATTCCCCGCTGTTGAGGTTGGGTTACCTGAAGGATACGAAACAGCGGACGCTATTTCTTCTTCGCAGGCTCAGGGGATGGATATGGCTGTTCTGCTCAAGAAATTTTTCATGGCCACGGCCTTACTTCAAGGACCTGTTGAGCAGCTTTTGCAGGAAGCGCGACCTGATTGCCTTATTGCAGATATGTTCTTCCCTTGGGCCACTGATTCTGCAACCAAAATTGGCATTCCAAGGCTGGTGTTTCATGGGACAGGCTTCTTTGCTTTATGCACAGCAGAGTGTATCAGGCTATATGAACCTCAGAAGAAAGTCTCATCGGACTCAGAACCCTTTGTCGTGCCCAACCTTCCAGGAGATATCACATTCACTAGAAAGCAAAT
>JAOTAY010000003.1:31004888-31021330 GCA_025629805.1 Erythroxylum baracoense | reverse complement strand
TGTCAAAATGTGAACAACATGAGGCAAAGAGTCAAAACGTGCAGCAGCCCAGCTCTCATCTATTCTGGCCAGTTCCTCTCCTAAATACTGCATATACCAAAAAGGAAGATGACACAAGAACACAAGACTGGTGGGGAAAATTATGCAACTTCAAACCTCTATAATATATTTTCAGTTACAACAATAAGATTTGCCTAGAATATGAAAGGCATCCCCATATGGAGGTAAAACAGTATAATTAAACATGTTATTAATGAAACTGGCAACTGCGTGGAGTTTCTGTCGTAAATACCAATAACCAAATAAATGTTTTACAGTTGAAAATATTTTAAAAAAAAGGTCTTCTTCCATACTTGAAAAAGAAAAAAACTTTTGGCTCACAATTATCGCCTATATAATCAATACAGTGTGTGCAATCAAACATATGAGATTGATAGTTCAGAACTTTTTTGCCTGGCAGATATAAACAAAAAGAGTACATATAACTGGAAATTGAAAACCGGACCACCATAAAAGAGATGTTATGTAGTAAAACGACGGGTCTATTTGTGCTTCATAGTTCATTAATATTATGGTTATAAGACCCTCATATCCTTTCTTGGCAAGAAAATCAAAAGTCTAGCACTCTTAAGGATGTGCACAACACCAACTGCATTAATATGTCATTGATGTTACTTGCAGCATGTTCTGATAGTTTCATATCAGTTTCATGCCCAAACTTCTCATTGGGTTCTTGGTTTTGAGCAGTATCAAAATCCAAGTAAAAAAATCCCAGAAGATACTAGCCACAAAAAATCCCAGAAGATACTAGCCAACATAAATAACAGTATATCCTCAAAACTTACTTTTCAGCCAAAAATTATTAAGCACGACTAAAAAGAAAAATATCATTACTTCTTTATCAGGAGGAACTGGCAACCCATCGAAAAACCTCATGTTGTGCGTTCAACGTCAATAACTGTAAACCACTGGTCCAACAGAATTCCTTTATCTTCTCTTCCTCTGGATAATTTGGTCAACGTATTAAAAGGAAAGTAATAACCGAATGTAATACAATCATTTAGTAAGTCTCCAATGAGCAGCCAAGTAAAAGAACAAGAGGATCAAGTTATCTTATAACTGCTTAATTTGGACACCAAAAAAAAAAAAAAGTAGGCCAAGCTATATTACCAGTACACTGCTTAAAGCGACTCTACTTTCTATCCTTAAATAAACAAATGCACTCAGGTTTTCCTATTAAGCATAGGCATGATAGTCAATTTTCAAGCTTAAAAATAGAAAAGACGAATATAAATCCTGCACCTCGGTCATATATTCATGGCAATCAAACACAAGAAGCTCTAATTGAAGAAATTAAATTCAAAGAGTCCAGTTCCAAGTACAGAACAGTCACCAATACCATAACCAAACAAATCACATCAGGTTCAGAAGAAACCGTTAAAATCTTAAGAACGAGAGGAATAGTGCCGATTTGAAGTGGTTTTGTGTTAAATGTTCCTGAAAGTAATAGATAACTTACCAAACGAAAGAGCTCTCCGGCTACTTACAAATCGGCGATTCAAAAAGAAAAAGAAACGTATAGCCACCTGAGGAAATTCCAAAATAAGCAATATAAATGAGACGAACAAGAAGAACAACAATCCTTTCCTCATATCCATCAATGCCTATAAATCACGGAATCGAGCAGGTGAAAGAGGAAAGAAACAACTTACAGGAAGCTCTAGAAGGAGACGAAGGAAAGAGAGAAATTAGTTACAATCATCTATATCTCGGCGATGGTTTCCTTTCCAAAATTCTTAAGATTCGATCAGAAACTAATCTCTTTCAAGAACCAAGAATTTATCTGGAGTTAGTCAAGAAATTGTATATTCTGGGTCTATTTGAGCTTGAGGAACTGTAGGCCTAATTAGGCCCATAACACTTAAAATTTAAGCGTGTTGAGATTGAAAACTATTTTTTGACAAATGGGGAAGAACCACTACAGTGATAGCGATGAGGACGAGAGCTTCTACTACCGTTACTCCTCCGTCTCCACGTCAGCTCCGGTGCCGCCGTCCTCCTCCTCATCCAAACCAAACCCTAAATCCTCCGGCTCCGGCGGCTTGGCCCCATCCAAATCCACCCTCTACGTATCCAACCTCGACTACTCCCTCACCAACTCCGACCTCCACACTCTCTTCTCCACCTTCGGTAAGATCGCCCGCGTGACCGTCCTCAAAGACCGGGCCTCCCGGCAGTCCCGCGGAGTCGCCTTCGTTCAATTCGTCTCTCGCGAGGAAGCCGTGGCGGCCGCACGCCAAATGGACAAGAAGATCCTCAACGGGCGGACGATCACTGCCTCGATCGCAGTGGACAACGGAAGAGCGCCGGAGTTTATAAAGAAGAGGGTTTACAAGGACAAGAGTCGGTGTTACGAGTGTGGGGAGAGCGGGCACTTGTCGTACGAGTGCCCCAGAAATCAGCTTGGGCCCAGAGAACGACCGGTGGCCAAAAGGCAGCGTTTTGGAGCGAGAAAGCAAGAAGAAGAAGATGCTGGTGGAGATGAATGGGGTGACGGTGATGGGTCTTTCGAACAGGATAATTGGGCTTCGGTGGTGGACGGTGGTGCTGATGAGAGGTTGCTGAGAGGAGGAGAAGGGAAAACTCTAAAGCAGAAGAAGAAGAAAGCAAATTACTTCAGCGATGAGAGTGACAGTGGCGAAGAAGACTGATCTGTTGGTATGAATCTGTTCTTCAATGTATGATTTTGAGTACTATGCGAAGAAGACTGATCTGTTGTTATGAATATGTTCTTCAAGGTATGATTTTGAGTACTATGCGAAGAAGACTGATCTGTTGTTATGAATCTGTTCTTCAAGGTATGATTTTGAGTACTATGTAGAATGTTGCTAAAAATGATCTTATAGAACTTGGTCTGTGCCTTAATGATCATAAACAAAAGTTGCCTTCTCCAGAAGAATGGTTGGAATTAGGTAGAGAATGATGCTTTGTTTAGCTTCATGCAGAGAGATATGACTAAATTAAGTTGTACGAATTCATTAGTTCCAAAACCTTAAGTTAAATGTTGACACTGCATTTGATTACTCTGATTACCAATGGATTTTCAGGAACTGAATCAATGAACACTAATAGAAACAACAGATACCTGTGTATTGGCATTTCAGATTCTTTGTTGGAAATGATGGTTAGTTTACAATAAGACTAAAATAAATGTCAGACATAAAGACATGTTCTCCAGAAATGGGGGAGCTAAAGCACAAAAGACGGCGTATTATACTATATTACGATCTAACGTTGGCAAGCCGTGCTCTCAGTTGCTCCAATTCTTCCTCATCATCTACACCTTCAGCAATTGCTTCTTCCTGCAAATGTAAAAATGGGTTTTTGAGCTCCTTAACTTCCTCAAAACACAGCAAGAATAAGATAAGGGTAATTGGAATGCATACTTCGCGGGATGTGCTTGCTTGCTCAGCAGTTGCCTGCTTTCGTTCCTTCTGAATAGCTTCAGGAAGCTGAGCAGCTGTCTCACCAGCAATTTCTGACAGTACTTTATCAACTTCTTCTTCAATTTCCTCTTCTATATCCTCTGAATCCAGAGCTGTATCAACAGCATCATTTACTACCTCTTCAATAACACCAGCCTACAAGCAAATATGCAACAAAGAGGATTAAGAACTGAGGCTATTAATATGTTTGTCAGAAAAGGCCATACAAGGTAACCAGGAGGAACATTAGCATCATTTGCTTAGTCACATTAATGATGTTTTATGCACAAGAGGCAAGGACTTGCTCTTGAAACATATGAACTAGATTGCACTTACGTGAACAATTGATTTTCCAACATATGAAGCGATAAAATTACCTTGATCATTTCCTTGCTGAATTCTTGCATTGTGGCAGCCATTTGTGGAGCTTTCATTAGGTTATTTACAAGTTTCATGACCTCGGCACTTTTGGATAGATGACCCACAGTACGTGCGATTGCTGACAAAAAGAATAACGTGAAAAAGTTCTCAAGAACTTCAAACTGCGAATACTGCACGGAAGTATGTTGCATTATGCTTTATTTCCATTGTGCCAAAAAATAGTAAATTCTGATATTTCAATACCAAACATATGAACGAAGATAATATTAGAAGAAAATGTAAAGATAGAAAAGCATCCTGATCTTACCAACACTTTCTCCTAAGTGCATTGATATTGAATTCATTTGAGCCTTGTTCTCGTAAAGGCGATTCACAGCTTTTCTTGACCTCACAATTTCTTTGGCAAGTGCCTGAAGAGTAATACAGAGGGATGGGAATGTAAGCATCTTAGAAGCATGTAATGTGACAATGCTATTTTTGTTGCTAAAGTTAAGTGAAAACAATAAGCAAAACAAGCACAAAGATAATGTTCATCTTCCACAACTCCTTTGCCTCGTTATCCACAGAGATTTTCTGTTCCATTATGATCTTAGTGATTCAGAACTTGGCAAGCCTTCCAAACTCTGTGCTCAACTGCAATAGTTCATACTTTTCAAACTGCTTTCTTCAGGACAAACTTAAGCAACCTTTCAAACTCTTCAACTATATGGCTCTATTTTGTAGATTAAATGAAACCAATGACACGGGAGTGACTTAATATGTCACTCCTGTGAAGGATATAATTTGCTTTTCACAAGCGTGACTTAACATGTCACGCGGATATAATTTGCTTAAGCTTTTTTTTCTTAATTTTGAAAATTTTCAACCATAATAAATATAATTTCACAGATGGCGAAAGGTGATTTTTGTAATTTTTTAAATAATCAATTTCGCAGTAGGTGCAAACTGAATTTTCAGATATTTTCACTAATGGTGCAAAATTATTAATAACTAATTTATAAATAAAGTATAATTTAATAAATCAATTAATTTATTATATCCGAATTACCATCATTAATCAATCATCACATTTCCATAAATCAATTAAATAATTATATTTTAATTAACTGATAATATTTTAATTACATTAAATTATATTTTAATTTACTGAATAGTTATAATTAAATTAATTAAAGATATTTTAACAAGATGTAATTAAAAAAAGGAAAAAATATTTTAACAAGACGCATTAAAAAAAGGAAAAAAAAAACCTACCAAAACAGGTTTTTTGTCCTCAACTAATTGTTTCTTTCCTCTTTCACCTGCTCGATTCCGTGATTTATAGGCATTGATGGATATGAGGAAAGAATTGTTGTTCTTCTCATTTATGTTGCTTATTTTGGAATTTCCTCAGGTGGCTGTACGTTTCTTTTTCTTTTTGAATCGCCGATTTGTAAGTAGCCGGAGAGCTGTTTCGTTTGGTAAGTTATCCATCACTTTCAGGAACATTTCACACAAAACCACTTCAAATCGGCACTATTTCTCTCGTTCTTAAGATTTTAACGGTTTCTTCTGAACCTGATGTGATTTTGTTTGGTTATGGTATTGGTGACTGTTCTGTACTTGGATCTGGACTGTTCTTTGAATTTAATTTCTTCAATTAGAGCTTCTTGTGTTTGATTGCCATGAATATGTGACCGAGGTGCAGGATTTATATTCGTCTTTTCTATTTTTATGCTTGAAAATTGACTATCATGCCTATGCTTAATAGGAAAACCTGAGTACATTTGTTCATTCAAGGATAGAAAGTAGAGTTACTTTAAGCAGTGAACTGCTTGGCCTACTTTTTTTTTTTTGTGTGTGTCGAAATTAAGCAGTTATAAGGTAACTTGATCCTCTTGTTCTTTTACTTGACTGCTCATTGAAGACTTTATTAAATGATTGTGTTACATTCGGTTATTACTTTCCTTGTAAGACTTTGACTAAATTATCCAGAGGAAGAGAAGATAAAGGAATTCTGTTGGACCAGTTGTTAGTAGACAGTTGTTGACGTTGGACGCACAACATGAGGTTTTTCGATGGGTTGCCATCATAAAGAAGCAAGTAATGATCTTTTTCTTTTTAGTCGTGCTTAATAGTTTTTGGCTGAAAAGTAAGTTTTGAGGATATACTGCTATTTATGTTGGCTAGTATCTTCTGGGATTTTTTGTTGGCTAGTTAAGTATACTAGCAGATTGACATTGCGCAAATGTGCAGTGATATAATGCCCACTTAATTTATTTATAAGAGTAATTATCTTTAATTTAATTGTAGGAGTATTTATGAACATGTTATAATATTTAATGCATGTTATATTGTCTAATGCGTATTTAACATGATCAGTTTTATAAAAATGAATTAGTAAATTTATTGAGTAGAAATTTGGAATAAAAAATGAAAAAATTTAGAAATATATATTGTAATGAATGTATAAAATAAACAAATTAAATAGTAATACTGTAATATATAAATAAAAAGTAAAATGTTTATGTAAATTTAAGTTGTACTATAAAAGAATTAAGAAGGTTAAAATTTATTAAGGTGATCGATTTTTGCAAGTTATGTAAGTTGGAATATTAAAAATGAATAATTAAATTAGGAATTAAAAAAAGTAGCAAATGGATAATGTGGTTGAAAGTTAAAAGTAAAATATTTTTTATAATCAAGTAAGTGTTTTTATTAATTAAAATAACGACAAAAAGGTCACAGGTGTTTATATACAAACTAAATATTAATAATTTAATATATAATTATTTTAGTTAATTAAAATAAGGATACAAATTTTGTTATAGAATTATAAATATTTAAATTTTAAAGTGTATTAGAAAGGAATTCATTGTTAATGTGATAGAATTTTAACAGTTATGTAAGTTAGAATATTATAAATGAATAAGTGAAATTTGGGATGGGAAAAAAATTAGGAAAAAAATAATGTAATGTGTTTGTTGTAAATACAAATATTAAAATATTTAATTAAAATTTAAACGTATGTTGGTCGCGGGTGTGACTAAAAAATTACCTCTTTTAAAAAATTTTGTCATTAATTAAATATTTTAATTAATATAAGTGTTTTGTGTATGGATATGGGAGTTCAAGTTGTGGAAATGTTTAATTTGGGAGTGGAAATTTTTGTTTCTTGAATAGTTTTACTTTGTTATTAGATGATTGTAGATTTTATTTTATGCTTCAGTTCTGTAGTTAAGGTTTTGGGGAAATGTTCATGTTTAGTTGATAGTTGTTCCTTCGCAAATAAAAATATTAATTTTAAGTCAAACATAGATATTGTGTTAGGCACATTCAATTTAGGTCGATCTCTGTTTGAGAAAGAGCTTCTTAAAAATTGAAAATTGGATATTAAATGAGAATTTGATAATACATATTGTATGTCTGAACAGTAACCCAAAAGGTTTCAGATAAATCATGGTTGATAAACTCATGGTTGCCAACATAATTATAATGAAAACAAGCAGTAACAATTTTTCTTAACTATATATATATATATATATTCTGTTAGTGTTTTTAGGAAATATGAGTGAATTTAAAAACATAAAATTTTAGGCTAAAAATTGTGGGAATACCAATATGGAAATAAAAGAATAAAGGGATTAAATTGAAAATAAACAAAAAATTAAATATTGAAAAAGTAAGGACCAAAATACACAAATGCAACAACCATCGTGTACAAAGAAAAAGAATTATAAAGGAGATTAAAGCGAAACGATGATATAAGGAAGGAAAGAAATCATCAAAATCAATATTATGCTTGTGGTCTCACGGGTGTAAGTCACACCCGTGAGGTGTCTTAATAATTAATTCGTTATTATACTTATTATTATTTATTTTATTAAATTCTTATTATTAATTAAATTTTATTAATTAATAATAATAAGAAGAATAATAAAATTAATAATAGTAAGGAATTTAATAATAATAATTAATAAGAATAAGAGTAATAAATTTAATAAGAATAATAAATTTAATAATAATAAAAATGAATATAATTAATAAAAATAAAGAATTTAATAATAATAATAATAAATATAATTAATAAAGGGGGAGTCACGACTTTTGGTGAACAGTGTCTTATTGCATACTCATACTTCAATTTATTATAATTATCAATCCTGAAGTCCTAAAATTAAAAACTTTATATCGTTAGAAAGCTAAGAGAAAGAACTACAATTTTCATTAAGACAATTTTGTCAAATTCTGCATAAATCAATATAGTTTATTCATTGAAGTTTTAGAATATATTTTCATTCCTTATTATTATTATTATTATTATTATATTATTATTATTATTATTATTATTATTATTATTATTATTAAATTCTTAGTTATTTTTAATTTTATTAATTATATTTATTATTATTAAATAGTTTACTTTATATATATATATATATATATATATGCTTGCATATCACGGGTGTGACTTGTGTGACATGTTAAGTCACGGGTGACATGCAAGTATATATATTTTGTATTATTATTATAATAATAATACAAAATATATATACTTGCATGTAGCAACAATAAAATTAATAATAATAAGAAAAAATTAATAATAACAAAGAAATTAATAATAATAATTAGTAAATATACTTAAGTAGAAAATTAACAATAATAAATTAATAATTAATAATAATAAGAAGAAATTTAATAATAAGAAGAAGAAAATTAATAATAATAAAGAATTTAATAATAATAATAATAATAATAATAATAATAATAATAATAATAATTAAAAAATGAGAAAATAAATACGCAAACAAATAAAATAAAATAGCATAAAATAAAATAGACATGAAAATAAATCAGATTCGGAGTTCAACAAATAAACAAACAAAATGTGATTTGAAACTTTAAGGAATAAATTGTACTGACATAGGCAGATGTTGATAAATTTGTCTAAATGAAAGTTATTCATGAAAGTTGTAGATCTTTCTCTTACCTTTCAAACGATATAAAGTTTGAAATTTTAGAATTTCGAGATTGAAAGTTATGAAGTTTTAAGGTAGGTGTGTACAACAGGGAAGTCGCGATCGCGACAACCCCTATTGTTGATGAAAAGTCGCCGTTGCGACGAAGTACGATCGCGACAATCCAAAAATTTCAAGAAATCGCAATCACGATGAAGCACTATCGCAATAGTCCCAATTCTTTTCAGGAAAGTCGCGATCGTGACGACACACGATCGCAACTCTCCTTTGTCGTTTTCAATCACACCCGTGACATATTAAACTCACGCCCATGAGTTTTGCCTTTCTTAACCCAAGCTGTTTTAATTTGTCACATCAGTCACACTGTTCACATTCATGACATGCAAGCATATATATTTTGTATTATTATTATTATTATTATTGTTATTATTATTATTATTATTATTAACTTTTTACTAATTATTATACTTATTATTATCAATTTTATTAAATTATTATTATTAATTAAATATTATTAATTAATAATAATAATTACTAAGGCAATAAGAATCATAAAATTATTAATAATAAGAAGAAAATTAATAATAATAAAGAAATTAATAATAATTAATAAAAAAATTACGGATTATTATTCTTATTATTATTAATTAAGAAAATTTAATTAATAATAAGAATTTAATAAAATTATCATTGACGTGACAATTAAAACAACTGGGTCAAGCCATGCAAAACTCACGGGCGTGAGTAAAAAAAGTAACGTCCGTGACTGATAACGACAAAGGAAAGTCACGATCGTATTTTGTCACGATCGCGACCTTCCTAAAAGAATTGGTATAGTCGCGATTTGTATTTTGTTGCGATCACGACTTTTGGTGTAAAATTAATAATAATAATAAGAAAATTAATAACAATAATAAATTTAATAATAAGAAGAAAAAATTAATCATAATAAAAAATTTAATAATAATAACTAATAAAAATAAAAAATTAAGAATAATAAGTATAATAATCAGTAAAAATTAATAACCGTGCATCTTCTTTATTTATTTTTCTGTTATTCTATTAACTATATGTATATATATATATAATAAAGAAGATGCACGGTTGTCACTAATATAAATACTTAATATTAATATATAGTAGTTAACAGGTATATATATTAATATATTAATATATAAATTTTCATAATAATAAACAATTAATTATTAATCAAATGCACGGTTATAAATAACATATAAAGTTAATATTGTAAATTAAGTTATAATTGTAATTAAAATATGTTATTATTAATAAATTTAAAAAATAAAACTACAAAGAAAAAAATTACATAATTGCATAGGTATGACTTTTGTTTATTTTAATTTTAATTATATAATTATTTATAGTTAATTATATATAAATAATTATATATATATATAATTAATATATTTTATACTTAATATTATATATAATAATAATAGAAATAACATTAATAAATAAAATGAGAAAACAAATACACAAACAAATAAAAGAAAATAGCATAAAATAAAATAGACATGAAAATAAATCAAATTGGAAGTTCAACAAATAAACAAATAAAATGTAATCTAAAACTTCGAGAAACAAACTGTACTGATTTGGGTAGATTTTGATAAAATTGTCTTTATGAAAATTGTAGATATTTCTCTTAACTTTCTAATGGTATAAAGTTACAAACTTTTGGAAATCAAAATCAAAAGATATGACACTTATAAGTTTAAGTGTCACATGCCATTTGTCACCAATTAATTAGTCCACGTATAAACCATAAATGAACTATATTTATGTTGACTGAATTTGACAAAGTTGTCTTCATAAAAGTTTTAGCTTATCCCTTAACTTTCTAATGGTATAAAATTTGTAATGCTTAGACATCGAAACCAAAAAATATGACAGTTACAAATTTTAGTGTCACACTTTTACCCACCAATCGATGATCCACCTCAGCATACATTTGAATAGGAACTCATTAATCAATTCAACCTCCAATGTCTTGAAGGCGTATTTATCCAAGGAGCAAGAATCAATGAGGAATCAACCATTAAAGTTAACTACAAGGGATTGAATCAAGTCATGATTTCAAATTATAAAACAACAATTACGTTAGATGCATTACAGATTATCAAACAATTTTTACTCCCCTTTTCAACTATGGAAGGAATCTTTCAAGATCTTTCCCCTACATGAAAATATGCAAACTGTCAGCAATTACAAGGACATCTTCAACACAAATGCAAATATTGCCCCTCAACTGCTAAAGAACAAGACGACACTGCTTCTCTTGACACAATTATTGAAGACTAAATCACAAGATGTAGTCATCATGGACAAAGGTCGTTCTTATGACTAAAAATAATGATGTAAATTATTAAAGTAGTCATGTCAGTAGTTGTCAGGAATCCTTCTTTTTTGTAAATTATTAAAGTAGTTCTGTCAGTAGTTGTCAGGAATCTTTCTTTTTTAGTCTTATCTTCCTTTATATCAAATAGATTTTTTTTTCTTTGTACTACTGTCGGCCATTTGTTTTGGCCCTTTCTTCTTTTCTCTTCTATATAATGTAACAAGGCATTTGCCTCCAGGGGTATGAAATAAACATCGAAAAAGGTATGCAACTCCTAAGAAGTTCTTGTTTCATCACTATTATGCATATTTATTGATCTAATATTTAACATATACAAAAAGTTTTCTTTCCTCTCACAGATGAACTCGAGCTATTTTGAACGAAAAAGATATTTGAAACATTCCATAAAAGAGACATATGAACATGAACAAGCACTAGATGATATACTTGCTAGATATCATGAACAGAACAAAATAGCACATAACAGTCTCGATCCACCCAGATATGTGCAAATGTATGAAACTAGTAGACTTATTGTACTCACCAATGAACTAAAGGATATAGTCATTAGAACAAGAAAATACTATCAGGACTTACTAAAGCCTCTTATCGATTAGATTTCTTGTTTCGATTATTTTGTACCACTTCTCTTTGTAATAAAAATATCTTCTTTATGACTTACTTTGAAACGAAAGCCATGCTCAAACATTTAATCAGAAGTTGTGACGAAATAGACAAAAATCATAAGAAAGAGATTAAGAGATGTACAGAATATTTCGAAATAGCTTAAAGCAAATAATAATTTCCAACTAGCACTTGAAGCTACTCAATTGATTTATTTATCAAAACATATCCTAAGAAATAATCATAGAAATCGAAAAGAATTTGTCAAGGAAATAAACTATCTCATAGATTAATCTCATAATGAATTCATTGTGTCTATTTGCATGCTTTCTATGTTTTATTATCATATCATTATTATTTGCACAAATTTTTATTAAATTTATTGAAATATGTTATTTTGTATTAGATAATGATCTTGTTAGTTTCTTACAAACAATATCCCATTTGGGTTTGACCCAAAGATTACAAAGATATCTATATATAAGAAGTTTAGTATTTAAAGATAGATTTTTGGCTTGGTTTAGCCAAAACTATCTAGAATATGGTAATAACTACTTGTCCTATTTGTAGACAATTATTAGAATATATACAATATATAGAATCACTTAGAAACCAATATTATGATGAATATAAATATTATGAAACTAGATATATTGATTTAATTTTTGCAAATATTAATCCTAGTGGACGTATCCCTATCAAAGAAAGTTTAGATTTAGCACAAAACTTTTATCACTTTTATTCTACTGAATTAGCTTCTTTAAATAAAAGATTAACTTCACACCAAATTACTACGCCTTATCATCAGAATGACTGAATCTTCATCAAAACAAAAAGATTCATCTATATTAGATGTAGATAATTTAGAATTAACAGAATCTTTAGGCTCCTTTCATATAAATACTTTATTATCAAATGATAAACAAAAACAAATTGCTAAAACACAGTTAAATTTAAAATCTGGACAAGATATTCAACACTCTTTATTTCAAAATATACTTAATCGAAAAATATTATTTATTTTGGTAAACTAGCACATGAAACAACCATTAGAATGGATCAATGTAATGTACATATTCGAATTAATTTAATTGATCAAGAACAAATTGCAAAACAATTACAGAACATCCCAAAAGAAAAACGATCCAAAATAGGTTATATTCATTTATTATAGATTCTTTTAAAATCTACATTTCAAGAAGGAATATATTCACCCATAAGAATGGCAATAGTAGATGAAAGAATGAAAATTTTAAATGATCAAATAATAGGTATAATGAACGGAAATTTAGCATATGGAAAAATAAAATTGAATACACGATTAAAATTAGGTATTCTTCTAAAATCAATGATCTACTCAAAACTCGAGTTGAAAGTAGGGCGAAATTAAATCTTATAAGCCCACCACGTTTCCGCGGCAGCCCACACTTATGAGAATAGCCTATACTACCCCAGTACTGTTGGAACGCAGAATGGTTTTTACTGCAATTCGAACACAAGACATGAGAGTCATCTGTAAGCTCTGATACCACTGATCTACCCAAAACTCGAGTTGAAGGTAGGGCGAAACCAAATCTTATAAGCCTCATATCTCATTGTTGTTTCGATGATGATATATATTAATGTTAATGGTTTTTAAAACAATTTATTAAATATATTTGTACAAATAAATGCACGGGTGTGCATTTTGAATGCATACCCGTGCATTCACCAATGTATTATATATATATATATGTTTTGGTTTTTTTGAAAATAAAATTAAAATTATAATGAAAAAAAGAACTTATTTAAAATCCAAACAATTTTTTTATTTTAATTGGTCAATAATAATACGAATGTATTAAAAAATAAATTAATTTGTAAATTCTTAATCATTATTTAATAAAATAAATTTAAATACAAATAAAATTATAATTATAATTACGTGACTAGTAATCATATAAAAAATTAAATTAAAAAGAAAAAATACATAAGTGAATGCATTTAATTTTCTAAAAATTTAAAATTTAAAAGATCCACTAGTTTTGAAATTGTTTTAATTTTTTATACTACTTTTTTATAACTAATATAAAATTAATTATATGATTATAAACATTTATATATAGATACAGTGAACGGACGAGCGTGCATTCAAAACGCACACCCATGCATTTAGTAATGTATTATATAAAAAAAATTAATTATAAATATATATAATAAATAATTACATAAGTATATATTTATTTATTTATATAGTTATAAATTTTATGTAAATATATATTAAATTAATAAAAATTTAAAATTATCTATTAAATGAATTTGTCTAACACGTTAAATTAGATTTTAACTTGTTAATTAATTATAGTTTACTTGAATAATTAATTTCCTATGTTTCACTGACTGAATTAATTATATTTCAATTATTTTTTTAATTTTTATCCCATTTTTTTATTTAAATAGACCTTCGCAAATAAATAAATGTTTCTATTAATACCTAGCAAACATTTTTTAGTTCTACATCCAAAATTAATTATTAATTATTATTACTATATTATTAAATACTTTATTTTAATATTAATTTTATATGTTATTTATGTTTTATTCATTCTTTATTGTTATTAATTATTATATATTAATATAATAATTTTAAAATCTAATTGTCACCCTCGTGCACAAGGATGAGGGTGATAGCACAATAGTTACCACAATGTCACTCTCGTGCACGAATGCATTTTGAATGCACACCCGTGCATTCACTAACATATATATATATATATATATATATATATTATCTATATATAAATATAGATAATTAAATATATATTTATTTATAATTATATTTAGAACAAATACATTACATTATTTATTTCCTAGATATTTTCCCATGATAAATTTTAACTAACAAATTTTACTTATTCATTTTTAATATAATGAAAGAGTCTAAAATAAAATGCCTATTTATTAATTAACAATAACGAAAAAGTCTATAAAAATAAAAAATTAATTATATATATTCAATTTATAAAAATTTTAATTTAAAAAGATGCACTAGTTTTGAATTGTTTTAGTTTTTTGAAAATAAATTTAAAACTATAATGAAAATAACTTAAAATTTGAGGAATTTGTTATTTCAATTCGTCAATTATACTACGACTTTATTAAAAAAATAAATTAATTTATAAAATCTTAATCACATAATTATGTGATTAGTAATTTTATAAAAAATTTAAATTAAAAAGAAAAAATACATGAGTGAATGCACGGGTGTGCATTACCAATGCAGGACCTTGCATTTTTAAATTTAACGAAAAAATGAAAAGTTAAAATTCTTAATTACTTTAATATAAAAGAAAATAAAATTATAATAATACTATAATTAATTTTATAAAAATTTAAAATTTAAAAAATCCACTAGTTTTGAAATTTTTTTAATTTTTGACAGAATTTTTTAATAATTATTATAAACATTTATATATGCACGCTAGTGCGTTCACTAATGTATCATATAAATAAATAAATATAATTATAAATAGATATAATAAATAATTATATATAAGTAGATATATTTATTTATATAGTTATAAATTTTATATAAATATATATTAATTTAATAAAAAATTAAATTTATCTATTAAATAAATTTGTCTAACACGTTAAATTATATTTTAATTAGTTAATTAATTATAGTATAATTGCATAATTAATTTCTTATTCTTCAGTCATTGAATTAATTATATTTAAATTATTTAATTATTTTCGTAATTTTTATCCTACTGGAAATATTTTTTAGTTTTACATCTAAAGTTAATTATTAATTATTAATTATTGTTACTTTATTATTAATTATTTTATCTTAATATTAATTTTATATGTTATTTATAACTGTAATTTATTTATTCTTTATTGTTATTAATTATTAAATATTAATATAATAATTTTGAATATATGTATATCTTTGTATAAAACTTCCATCAGTGATTCGTATTTGTAATGGTTTTTCTAATTTTTCCAAGTATTTAATATTGTTTTTTAAGCAATACAAATAGTTGCACCGGTATCTATATAAGCATTTATTTTTTATTTTGAATTACTACTTGAATAAATGTCGTATTAGGATTCAACTGATGATTGACTTTGTGATTCATAGTAATAGATTGAAGAAATAGTAGAAGTAGTATCATAGTCTGATTCAATAGATTCTAAGTGATGTTCAAATACAGAATTTAATATATTGACTTTTGATTGATATTTTGATCTTTGTCTATTAGGACAGTTGTTTGCATAATGACCTTCTTCCTTACAAATCCAACATCGACAGTTCTTTTTATTTTGTGGGCAATCTTTTTGTTTAGGTCTAAATGGTTTAGGTTTATTTTTTCTATAACCATATTGTCTAAATTTTTGTCGATAAAAATAAGGTCTTTGTCTTTTATATTTAGAATATTTTTCCATTTATAGGGTTTGTACCTATAGTTATATTTCTTATATTTTTTCTTATAACTAGGATGACATTCATATTTTTGTAGTACGTCGGCGTTTCTGTCACAACACCATAAATTCGTTTTATGTTTTAATGTTTTTCGTAATTTTGTTGCTAAACATTGTTCTGCTAATAAGTCTTGTGTTATTTTGATCGCACCACCTAAGTTATAAGCA
>JAOTAY010000003.1:30980506-30991169 GCA_025629805.1 Erythroxylum baracoense | reverse complement strand
ACTTTCCATTCATCATTTATAAATTCATCAATCTTTTCCTAGTATTATACATTCACCAAAATTTTTCCAGCAACATATACTCATACATTCACTCAATTCTTATTCATAAATACCCTATGTTCTTCAATACTCATTCATCCATACCTTATACACATTATTCATGTCCTAAATATCATATTTGCATTAAAATAACTCATTTATTCCTTTCACAAATCAAAATTTCCATATTTGAACTCAACACATCAAAACAGTCCCTTCTTTAAGTTTTGACTTCAAATAACAGTCCCCAAACTAAGGAAATAATATAAAGTTCCTGCACGGGGGTCTATCACAGGCAGTATTAGGAAAACAAGCATAACTAATTCGTCACTATTTTATCAAGCCACTTTTACATAGGCTAAGCTAAGACCTATATCTACAACTTTCATTCTTTGAGTTTCTTCAAATTCATAACCTAAAGATATGTAAAACAGGTCAAAAGAGGAAGATGAAATTGAAACCAAAATTTTGACCTACAGCTCTAATTTTCCAGATTTTTTCTCAAGACAGATTTTTGGGTCAGTTTTATATGGCCCGTTTGACATAGAAAATGAGGTATTTAGGCAATACAATCTTCTAAACAAATCTTACTTTATGTCTTAAGTTTCTAACAACATCAAGTTTATGCAGTTTGGTTCAGTATTCTGCAAGTTATATTCCAAATAATACAGACTATTCTCACACCGCAACAGAACCCAATATTCAACTTCAAGCTAAATTTAGAAAACCCTTACAAATAGAATTAAAATTCTATTCCTTCATAAAAATTATAGTCATATGTCTCTAGTTTAATATAAGTTAAAAATAATCTCATTTGGATAACTACAGATCAAGATATGGCTAAAATACAGATGTATGTTCAGTGAAAACACTACAGCTAACGTATTCCAGCACACTTTAATCATTAATTACATCATTTACAATTCATCCTAATTCATCATCATCAATTCTCTATTATAACATCCCATAAACACTAATCTTTTACTTACTTGTTTAGTTCTAATCCCAGCTCAAAAGTCACTCTAAATCAGTACTCCAAAAATGCATAATCATCATACATTCAAGGTAGAACTTGAATGAATTTCGTCTAGGACAATAAGGAAACTATATTCTGATTCCCTACTTAACTTTGTGAGGGTGAAGCACGGATTATTAGTGCAACAATTAGACATGAACATAAACAAACACAGGGAGGTGAAAGAGAAGAGTGTTTCTGTGGTGTGTGAGAGGAAGGAAGAACAAGAATGAGCTTCATTGAGAGTTGTTCCTGCTGAAGCTTACACCTAAGGTGTTAGGTGTCACCTTACTACAATGGCATGTGTCACCAAATTAAATTGCCATATGTCTCAAGGCATGTACAACATTTATTAAGTAAATATGTTGTCATATGTCACCCATAATACTAAGGCATATGTCATGTAATCACGGCTGCCAATTGTCGTCAACTTACTAGTCTATAATCCATTTGTCACACAATGATCAATGCTAAATGTCACTCAATTATAGACTTAATCATCCTAATTTTCATGTATCAATTTTCTTACTACTTGGCATTTTTTCAAAACTAAATGTACATGTTAATTTACCAATCTCCTACTGATGACAATCAATTCCAAGTGGCTAATTATAATCCCTCAATCCATCAATTCTTGTCTTTCGTAAACCAAAGCATAAGACATTGGAAAAGCATATTCATATCTCATATCACATTCAATTTCATACCCCGGAATATGTCAATTGAGTGCAATTTGTCTAACTTACAATTTATGTATGTATGCTCACATTATGCCTTTAAATACACTTACAAACTTATGTCATAAATATACCAATTACATGATATATGCTAACACTAATTGGACTCATTAGTCCAATTCTTTAAATATCTCAATCATTTGAGAGACGGGATGTTACATTTTTCTACTACAAATAGGGAATTCAAAGTTGATTCTTTCGTTTTGTGTTAGTCTTTATGCCTGTGTGGCTGGCGCGACATTCTTGAAAGTTATATCAATGATTGTGGCATGTTTGTCTTTATCAACCTTTGTGGTGTTCTCTTGTTTTTTTTTTTTCCTTTCGACTTTCAATATTTTCTATTCATCGAACTTAACCTACTAACAGCCTTTTGCTTTTATTCTCCCAAGTTTAATTGGCGTGCCTAGTTTATACGTGATACTAATCGACCAGACCTTACACAATTAATGTTCAGCTCTCGATCAAAACTACATAAAAAAAAACACTAACATTCGATTTATAAATGCCAACGGAGACAGTACATTAAGATAATAAATTATAGCAGAAAACATTTAAAATCATTTCAGGAAAATTTTAAAAATAAGAAGATGAATCACAGGCTTGAAATCTTAGGATTGAGAGAAGCAAATGCCAGGAACTGAGGATCATGTTCTAGTAAACTCATTCTCTTCTGATCCAAGGTGATCCATGCTTCAATCCCTTTACCATCTCTTGTTTCGATGAATACGGTAAGATTTCTGAACGCAGGACCAGCTTTTCCTACTGTACCAACCCAAATGGGCTCTCCCCAACCAAAATTGGTCTTTGTCAAACCAAGATAACACCAGCTGGTAAATGCAAAGATGTCAGGTTTTTCCAGGGAAAACAGCGCTTCTAGCTGTTCGCAGTACTGGTAAATGGCTTCATCACCTTCGTTTCCCTGCAGAGACTTGGTGAAATCTGTGTCGTACAATTCAGTGGCTTCTTTCAAAAGGTTTACCAACTGCGGCAACTCTGTACTTTTCGTGTCATCATTGTTGGAAGCCGCCATTGCCCACCAGAACAGATCGCCGATAGAACTACTCGACATGGGAGGAGTAGTTCGTGTCCTGAGATTCACTGTCTCCACCAGAATCGATACCTGTGGAGATCCTGACAATGCTTTTGATGCATTCATGCAATGTTTCCATATGAAACAAGACAGTGCTTGGATGCGTGAAGGTTTGGACTCAGGTTTGCTTTTAGCCATTTCCTTTATAGCTGATATTGATTTCGCACCAAAGACAAACCTCCTGGTAACGTAGTTGGCTTCAGTGAACCATAAGCTTTCCATTAGAGACAAGTGATTTTGTGGAAACGAATCTCTTGTTGGAAAATACATCGATGCTTCGTCGACCTGAGGATTTATACCATCACTAACATCACCTCTGAACATGGCAACCCAGGTTTTGACAAAAATCGAACCAGTTATTGCATCGATGAGCTTGTGCGAAGCAGAAACTCCAATCGCTATTCCTCCACAAGCAAACACACTCACTTGAATAGCCAGCACCGGTGAGTCAAGTGCTTCCTTGGTGTAAGGTCTGTACGCAACCAGACGGTTCAACCATTCATGTTCATGATGTTTGAGGAAATCAGACAAGTCAACACTGACAGATGCTTCGAAGAACGGAACACCTTCATCGAAACAATCTATGAAGCGATTGTCGCGAGTTCTTCCAGACAAGAAAAAGTAGGAATCAAGAGTCTCCGAGAGAGATCTTTTTAGACGAGCTAAAACTTGGGTGGTATTGGAATTGGAACGATTCTTTGAGTAGAAGAAAATAGTTGGAGTGTAAGTGGTAGGAGTGAGCTGATCAAACAGGGAGAGCTTGTACGGCTTCTTAGTAAGAGTTGCAGGTGAAGATGGCTTCACCATTTCCCTTGAAACTATGTGTATTTCCATAATCAAAAGCTCTTTGTCAGTTGGTTACTTTGCATTTGCTTCAACCGCCCACCTTGTTTTTATAGAGGTTTACGGATGGCAATGGCGGCCAATACACATCTACTTTACTCAGTTCCACACTATTCAATAAAGCTGTGATTATAACATTATATCACATATACAAAATCGTTAATTGATTAAGTACAAAATCGTTAATTGATTTTTTTTAAAAAAATACATATAGTAAACTTTAGGATGTGAGACTAATATTTAAATATATATTAATTCATTGATATACATATTTTAAGTTCTCATGCTCATATATCAATTTTTTCTAAGTAAAATTTAACTTTGATGCATTTTATACTATCCTTTTCTTTTAAGAACGTATGAGACCCATAGTTCATGATAATAAGTCAATTTTAACATTTGTGAGAAAGTTTAAAACCAAAAGTAACAATGACCTTTTCGTAAGGCTTTCCTAAGTTTTTTCTCTAAACAATAACAGATAATATTTCACTAATTTCTCTTTGGGAGCTTTACTATTTTGTTAATATATAATAATTAATATTAATATTAATCGCTGTAATAATTTCTCTTTGAGCGCTTTACTAGTTTCTTTTTTAGAAAAATATAATAAGTAATATTAATCGTTGTAATATTAATTAGGGTTGATCAACAAAAAAGCCTCAAACTTTCATTAATTTTTTAATTTTAACCTGAACTTTAAAAAATAACAATAAAATGTCCAAACTTTCAACTTTTTTCAATTTTAGCCTAAACTTTAAAAAGTGGCAATAAAATATTCAAATTTTCAATTTTCTTTAATTCTAGCCCAACATTATCTTCTAGCCTAACATTATGTGTTGTTCTCTCTATGCCCTCAGTCTCTTATTTTCTATTTGTTCTTTCGACGCCCCAAGCTACTCTCGCATTATAACGTACTGTACTAATAAGCTCTTCGTTTTTAGTTTGTTCTCCTAATACTCTTAGTGCGAGGATGTCGAGGCTGTATAATCTGAAAATCAAATGGTGAAGATTTCGAAAGAACAAACTAAAACCGAAAAAAAAATTTGAAATCAAAGAGTATGGTCGTCAGGATTGCTTAATCTGATTTAAGTCACTTTAAACAACAACGTTGTTTTAATTATGTAATTAAATAACGTTGTTTCATTAATCTTTATTTGTAGTGTTAATTTTGGCTTACGTGTATTAATAATAAAGGTTTTTAAAATAAATGACAAATCACGTCAGCAAACTTAAGGACAATACTAATGTCGGGCTAGAATTGAAAAAATTGAAAGTTTGAGTATTTTATTACTACTTTTTAAAGTTCAGGCTAGAATTAAAAAAATTAAAAATTTAAGTATTTTATTGCTACTTTTTAAAGTTCATGCTGTAATTGAAAATTTGATGAAAGTTTGAGATTTTTTTTTGTAATTAACCCTATTAATTATTATAATAAAAATAAAAAATTTTAATTTTAAATTATATGAACTCAAATGTTCTCATTCTATATAAACAATAACATTAATAAAAAATTACTTTGTATTATAGCAATTTATATATTTTTAAGTATAAAAAATTAAAGTTCTTTTTCTTATAAAAATTTCCTCTTTTGTTGCTATCTCATTCTACAATGAACAAATATTTATGATAAGGTTAATTTCATCATATTTTTTGTCTATTTAAGATTTCTTTTAAATTTTTTTAATTCAATTTGAATATTTAAAAATGTTATAGTTTAAGTTGTATTTTATTATAAACGTTGAAGCATAAATGCATTTTTTATCACGCATGTAATGTATTATAATGGGATGACAACAGTATCAGTTTGAGACACATTGCATGTGAGTTCATCGGAAACAGCCTCTCTACGAGATAGAGGTAAGACTTAGGGATGACAAATGTGACCTGACCCAACTTTGGCCCCGGTTGATAGGGTCACGGGCTGAGATTACTTGCCATAAAAAGGTCACGGGCTATGGTTGTCCTAGCTCGGTCTGAACCGTAACCCAACAGAAACGTACAAAATGACGTCTTCTTTTTAATTTTTTAAGAAAAATATAAAGTTAGGCTAGGGGTGGCCCATCGACAAGTCAACTTGTGGTCGAGTCAGGCCACAAATCAGTCAACCCATGTGTTAGGTCGGGCCCAGATCACTCTCGGTCCGTTGCCATCTCTAGTAAGATTGCGTACTATTAGACCTCCTTAGATTCCACGTCTCAATGAGACTTCAACCGGGTGTTAAGGATGATGATGATGACAATAGTATCAGTTTGATTTGAACCCGATTCAACTTAAATTAAATTTGGTAAATTACTTTTTAATTTAAAAATAAAATAACATTATTTATTTAAAAATTTAAAATTTAAAATTTATTAATGTTTTTTTCCTATATTCATAACAATATGCATATTTTTAAGTATAACAAATTAAAGTTCTTTTTCTTATAAAAATTTCCTCTTTTTTTGCTATTCCCATTCTATATTTATGATAAGGTTAATGTTGCCATATTCTTCATCTATTTAGGAACTATTTTGACTTCAATTTGAACATTTTGAATTCAATTTGAGCACTTAAAAATGTTAGAGTTTAAGTTGTATTTTATTATAAATATTGAAGTTTAAAATATATTTTTGATCACGCGTGTAATGCATTTTATAGGGATGACAATACTAGCATTTTGACTTTAACCTCGATTCAACTTAAACTAAATTTGGTAAAATATTTTTAATTAAAAAATTAAAATACTATTATTTATTTTTAAAATTTTAAAATATAAATTAAACTGAACAAGTTTTTGCCATGCATATTATAAATAAACATGGTTATATAAGAAAGATTTTGAAGGAATAAAAACAGGTTGCTGAAGATTAGATGTTGGGAGATAAGGACTTCACTTTCTCAACTAATCCGAAAGATTTTGAAGGAATTAAAACAGGCTGTTGAAGGTTAGATGTTGGGAGATAAGGACTTTACTTTCTCAACTAATCCGAACCATGCTCTTAATATTCTTATATTCATTGCCTTGTCGGCCATGGTGATAAAGGCCCTCTAATCGGCCTACCATTAAGAAAGATGCATGTAACAACCTTCGGCCGACACAGTTATAGAATGTTTTCCCTACCAATAATTACATGAAAGTTGTATGCAGCTTATGGGAGTCGTAATGAAGCAATAACATAAGTGGTGACATTTTTGGAATTGAGAAGAAGCAGAGAACGGGGAAAAAAAACAGAAGATGATGATTAAAAGGTACAATCGGCTTTTTGTAATCAACGATTGAGCTCCAGACCAAAGCGTTTATATATAGGAGTTTTTTTAAAATTAGTAGATCGAGTACAATCAGCCGATTCAGATTATCAATCATATGTCAAACAGCTAAAATTTTTCAATCAGTTAAAAAATAGTTGATAAGTTGTTTATCAAACAAGGTCAATAATTTTAAAAGCATCAATCATTTTTTCGTAAGGCTTTCTTGAGTTCTTTCTCTAACCAATGATAGATAATATTTCACTAGAATCTTTTCTCATGCCTTACTATTTTGCGAATATAGTGATATTTACTAGTTTCTTTTTTAGAAAATATATTTTAATCCCATTTTAAATTGATAGATAAACAATTACTAGGTATTAATCTATTAGGCAAATAGTTACGACTTATGCATGTTAATCAATACTCTATAATCATAACAGTGACAATAACGATATGAAACATGATTTGACAAAATTGGTAAAATATTATTATTAGATTTTGTTAGGAATAACTCAAGGCAATAAAGAAAAGACAAAAGAATACACGAAATTTACGTAATTCGGTCAATATACCCTACGTCTACGAGCAGGGAGAAAACAATCTTATTCGGTCAAAATAACTATTCTTAGAGTAGAAGAAAATAAATGGAGTGTATGTGGTAGGAGTGAGATCATCAAAAGGGAGAGCTTGTATGGCTTCTTAGTAAGAGTTGCAAGTGAACATGGCTTCACCATTTCCCTTGAAACTATGTGTACTTCCATAATCAAAGGCTTTTGGTTATTATGCATATGCTTCAAGAACACACCTTCTTGTTTTTATATATGATGGAAATAGTTTGTTTTGACATTATCACAAAATTATGATGTATTATTTATTTCTTTTCTTTTCTTTTTTTGGGTATGGAACTATATATATGTACTCTTTTTCATTAATAATAATTAGAAAAATGATGTCGCCATGCTACATGGGAGATGAAGCTGATTCTGGATCATCACTGTCCAACAAAGGAGGCCGCAAATCATGCTTTAACTCATATAGGAAGGATGAGATTTTTGATTGTTTCAAGAAGTTTCATAGGATGGTGAAAACTCAGTTTGGGATTACAATCAAAGTGCTTCAGTCAGATAATGGAACGGAGTACAATCAAAGGATTTCTCTAATTACTTAACTAAACAGGGCATAATTCATCAAACCACATGTTTTGATACACCTGCACAAAATGGAGTCATAGAGCGTAAGAATTGCCACCTTTTAGAGGTGACACGATCCTTACTCTTTACGATGAAGGTCCCAAAATTTTTATGGGGAGAAGCGGTTCTTACAATTGCATATTTAATCAATAAAATGTCCCTTCGCAGTCTCTCATATAAGACACCCTTAGAATTGCTTAAAGGGAAGACTTAATTCATTGACCCTTCTAAGGTTTTTGATGTACCTGATTCGTGCGTGATCATCATCCCACAGTGAGTAAATTAGATCCTTGATCTTTAAAGTGTGTGTTTGTAGGCTATTCGGGTGTTCAAAAGGGGTATAAGTGTTATTACCCTCAAGAGCATCGATTCCTTGTTTCCATAGATGTGACTTTTCGGGAAGATAAAGCCTTTTATGATTCTCTAAAATAGGCGATGAAGGAGAAATACTTAGTACATTGGTAGGTAATGCATTGGATTTAGCCCCATCTAGTGGCTCTTTTTATCAAGACAAGGGGGAGATTGGCGACCCACAGTTGGAGATGGCAAACCCACCATTATTGGGCACCTCCTTGCCATTTGGTAACGGTGAGAGATATCTAGAAGAATGCAGGGAGGGGCATCAGGGAGAGGGGGAGAATTTTTTTTATTGGTCCAAAGGAGAGTGGACAGCTACAACAAGGTTCAATATAGTTTATTTTACAATTTACCATTGGTCAATCATCACTTTAGGAGGATGCTTTATAGTCTTAGCCTACCTCCACCTCTTCTTATCATAACGATACCACTCCCTCTGTCTCTTCTATGCCTTCTAGTTCTGCTAATCCTGACTTGGACCTTCCAAGTCCTTTGCAGAAAGGACAACGTCAAGGTGTTCGCCCCCCTCCTCAGTACTACTATGATATTGCTGACCTTGTTTCATATATTTATCAAAGTTTTGTAACCTCTTTATCTGTTCCACGTATTCCAAAAAATTGGAGGGTTGCTATGGTTGATCTGAAGTGGAGGGAAGCTATGTTTGAGGAGATGAGGTTGTTGGAAAAAAATTAGACATGGGAGTTGGTGTCGACTCCACCTACTAAAAGCCTAGTTAGTTTTAAGTGGGTGTGTGTTATGAAACAAACACTAAAAGTAATTATGGATCGATACAAGGCACGACTAGGTTTACCCAAACCTATGGTGTAGATTATAAGGAAACGTTTGCTCCAGTGGCAAAGATGAATTCAATTCGAGCCCTCCTATCATGTTTTGCAAATAAAAATTGGTCACTTTGTCAACTTAATGTGAAGAATGCGTTGTTATATGGTGATTTGCAAGAGGAGGTGTACATGCAAATACATCTTGGTTTTGAGAGTTTTAATCCAACTGGGAAGGTTTGTTAGTTAAACCGACCCCTTTACCAATTAAAACAATCGCCCCGGGTTTGGTTCACTTGCCTCAGTGTTGTTGTCAAGCAAATAGGCTATTATCAAAGTTCTGCTAATCATACCCTATTTTACAAACACAATAGAGGTAAGCTAGCGGTTTTAATTGTGTACGTTGATGATATTATGGTGACAGGTGACGATGAGGCAAAGATTAAGAAGTTGAAGAAACAATTGTCAAAGGAGTTTGAAGTCAAAGACTTGGGCCAATTATGTTATTTCCTTGGCCAGGTCTTCACATGAAACCTTTCTATCCGAGAGGAAATATGTTCTTAATCTTTTGAAAGAAGTTGGTATTTTGGGTTGTAAACCTACTACTACCCCGATTGATCAGAATGTTAAAGTGGTTGCTGATACTGAATCAGTTGTATAGAAAGGGTGGTATCAAAGGTTGGTGGGTAAGTTAATTTACCTCTCACCTATGCGCCCTGATATTGCCATTGCAGTGAGTGTTATAAGCTGCTATTTGCATGATCCTAGACAATAGCGTATGGAGATTGTTCACAAGATATTTCGATATTTAAAAGGGTGTCCTGGTCGAGGTATATGTAAAACTAAGTAAAAGTCAAATGTCTATCTTTGTATATATTTAGCTATTATTACCATGTATATTCTTAGGAAGCAATTTACTGATCTCAGCCTAAAATATAGTCTAGTATCATGCCTAGTATCGTGCTGTAATGTATGCTGTAACGTTGTATAAAGTTGACTCAAATGAATGAGATGACAGCAGGAAAATATTACCTCAATTCTTACATGGTATTAGAGACTTCAATTCTCCAAAACGTGTGTTGCGGTCTAAATAAACAATATAAATTAAATTTTATCTAGACCAATTAGAGGCAAGCACACCCCGTCGACAAGTAATATAAGTCGGTAAGAACCGGATATCGTACCCAAGGGAAATTCCAACACATAAGAAAATTAAATTAAACGATGCAAAATTACTCGAACGATTAAGAATTGATTGATTTGAAAATAAAATAAATTAAAGTAAGCAAATTAAGGAAATTTGAAAATTTGCAAGGTATGAATTAAAACGACTAGATTTAATCAAATGACAAAAATCGGTTAAGGTATTAGATTTCAATTGGATT
>JAOTAY010000003.1:30954789-30971747 GCA_025629805.1 Erythroxylum baracoense | reverse complement strand
TTTAAGTAAACAAAATGTTTTGGAAAAAGAAAAAGTGGGCCCACATGAATGATAAGTGATAAGATGTTTTAAAAAAATTATACCGAGTTTTTAAATGTTAAGTGATGTGACACGCCACCCTCGAGGGGTACGGATTCGGATATCACCATCGGTATTGGGTTCGGGTCCAGCGGGAGTGGGGTGTTACACTTCTCAACCATAATAGTTTTTTGATAGCCTTAGTGACTACCATATATTATGCTTCAGTAGTAGATAAAGCCACTACATGTTGTAAAGTAGCTTTCTAGCTAACGACACAACCTTTAATACAAAATATATAACCTATTAGAGATCTGCATCTGTCGAGATCACCGACATAATCAGAATCTACAATACCAACCAATATGTTACTAGTTCTACCAAACTCTAAACAAAAGTTCGAAGTACTCTTCAAGTATCTGAGAATCCATTTCACTGCTTGTCAATGTTCTTTGCCAGGATTTGCCATATACCTACTAATGATGCTAATAGCTTGCGAAATATCGAGACGAGTACATACCATTACATACATAATATTGTCGACAGTACTAGAATACAGAACTTGTGCCATATAATCTTCCTCTTCTTGTGACTGTGATGATTGAGCAGCAAATAGTCTAAAATGACTAGCAAGAGGAGAACTAACTACTTTGGCATCTCACATGACAAATCTCTCTAAAACTTTATTGATATAATTCTCCTGGGTCAATGATACCAACTCCTCGATCACATCTTATCTTTATGCCAAGAATTCTCTTTGCTGCTCCCAAATCTTTCATCTTAAATTCACCATGCAATAAGGCCTTTAAATGGTGAATATATGTGACATTCTTGGCAACTATAAGCATATCATCAATATATAACAACAAATAGATGAATGAGTTGTCATCTAACTTCTAGAAGTAAAGACAACTGTCATATATGCTCCTAGAGAAATTATGACCCAACATAAATGAATCAAACCTCTTATACCACTGTCTTCGAGACTGCTTCAATCCGTACAAGGATTTCTTCAATAAACACACCTGGTCTTCTTTTCTTGCCATTTCAAAACCTTCAGGTTGTTTCATATAAATTTGCTCATCTAATTCACCATGTAAGAATGTTGTCTTGACGTCAAGCTGTTCTAATTCCAAATCAAACATGGCAACCAATGTAAGTAATACATGAATAGAGCTGTTCCAATGTAAGTAATACATGAATAGAGCTATGCTTCACCACTGGTGAGAAAATATCATTAAAATCAACACCTTGTACCTAATTGTAGCCCTTTGCAACTAAACGTTCCTTACACCTTACATTTTCAACACCTAAAATACATTCTTTTCTTTTTAAGACCCATTTGCAATCAATAATTTTCTTACCCTTTGGGGCCTTCACCAGAATCCAAGTTCCATTTTTGTGCAGAGATTCCATTTCTTTGTTCGTAGCCATCACCCACTTATCAGCGTCAACACTTAAAACTACCTCCGTATATGTGGAAGGTTCAACGTCTCCACCTATTTCCTGTACTATTGATAAAGTATATGCAATTAAATTTGCATACCTCTGTGGTAGTCAAATCTCCCGTTTTGGTCTGTCTCTGGTTATGGAATGTTCTTCTTCTACTAGTTCATCTTGAACATAATTAAGATCTGGTTCATCAAGTTGATTTTTCTGATGTGTAGAAGACATTTGTGAAGGATTTGAACTACCAGTCTCTAACTCCACCTGCTTCTGTGCACTATCCTCCTTTTCTAAATTACAAGGATTATAAGACTCTTTTCTAGGATACAACATAGACGACCCATTAAATGTAACATCCCTACTAATTACAAATTTATGTGACTTAGGATCACGACACCACAAACGATATCCTTTCACCCCTGAAGCATAACCAAAAAAATTACATTTCTTAGCCCTAGGCTCTAACTTTCCCTCATTTACATGTATATATGCTGGACACCTAAATATTGTTAAAGTAGAGTAATTAGCAGGAGTACTTGGCCAAACTTTCTTTGGAGTCTTGAAATTGAGATGAGCATAAGGAGAGTGGTTGACGATGTAGCAAGTCGTAGCAATGGCTTCTGCCTAAAAATCAAGTGTCAACCTTGCATTAAAGACCAGACACCGAGCCCTTTCCAAAAGAGTCTAGTTTATGCACTCAGCGACCCCATTTTGTTGCAAAGTCATTTTGACAGTGTGATGCTGAGCAATGCCTTAATTCTTGTAAAATTCATTGAATTCACCTCCATAAAATTCTAAACCATTATCTGTTTGCATCCACTTGATATGTTTTCCTATCTATTTTTCAATCAAAGCTTTCCATTGCTTAAAGGTTAAGAAAACATTATTCTTATGTTTCAAGAAATACACCCAAACCTTCCTTGAATAATCATCTATAAAAATCAACATATACTGGGCACCACCTTTAGATGGAACTCGAAAGAGCCCCCAAAGATCAGAATGAATATAATCCAAAGTACCTTTAGTTTTGTGGACAACTGGAGAACTGAAACTGACTTGTTTCTATTTCCCAAAGATACAATGCTTACAAAAGTCCATCTTACCAGTACTTTGACCACAAAATAGACCTCTCTTGCTTAACAATGTTAAGCCTTTCTCACCCATATGTCCCAAACGCATGTGCCACAATTTGGTAATGTCACCATCAGTAGAGACTATCGCAGTACCTGTTACCGTAGTCCCTACAAAACATACAAACTACTAGACCTGTAATCTTTCATCAATACAAGAGCACCTTTAGAAATTTTCAAAACTCCACCTTTAGCTAAGAACTTGCACCCTTGAGAATCGAGATTGCCCAAAGAGATGAGATTTTTCTTTAAATTAGGAACATGTCTAACGTTAGTGAGTGTTCTAATGATACCATCATACATTTTGATCCGGACTTTACCTATATCAACAACTTTATAGGTAACATTATTACTCATCAAAACAATTCCACCATCTAATGACTTATAAGTAGAAAAACACTCCCTGTCGGGACTCATATGGTAAGAACAACCTGAATCTAAAATCCACACCTTAGTAGACTTGACTTCATCTTCTGCGGCTACAAAGATAATTCCCTCATTCTCATCTTCCACTACACTAGCTTCAGTGGTGTTGCTGTTATTCTACTTAATTTTATTTTTCTCCTTATATTTAAATTTATAGCAATCAGCCTTTATATGCCCTTTTTCTTGCAATAATTAGAAATTTTTTTATATGTTTGGTTTTTGAACTATCTTTGGATTTATTTCTTTCAAAATCTCTATTTTCATATCTATCCCATACAAATAGTCCCTCTACCTGACTTCCACTAGTCTCCCTAGTGATGTCCCTATCAATCTGTATTTTGTCTTTAATGCAGACTTAATACTATTATATGAGACTAACTCTTTCCCATAAATCATAGTATCACGAAAATATTTAAAGGACTGGGGGAAGGAACATAACAATAATATAGCTTGATCTTCATCCTTAATTTTTATATCTACATTCTTCAAATCCAAAATAAGAGAACCATATTTATCCAAATGTGAAAGAATAGATGTACCTTCTGTCATCCTCAACATGTACAACTTCTGTTTCAAATAAAGCTGATTTTCCACCGTCTTGCCCATGTGCATGGCTTTCAACCTGTCCCACATACTTTTAGATGTGCTTTCACCAACAACCTCCTATAAAACCTTATCGGAGAGATTCAATATAATGGCTGATCTAGCCTTTTTATCTAGATCTGTGAATTTATCTAATGTCACATCTGCTGGCTTTTTCTCCACTCCATCAAGTGCAATCTCACACCTATCTTATATTAAAATGGCCTACATCTTGAGCTGCCATATACCGAAGCTAATGCTCCAGTCAAATTTTTCAATAGAGGTCTTTGTTATCGTCATGATAGCTAAATATTGATATTCTGGCTATTTTTCAAGAGGGTCCCACACGTGAAGCGGGACAGCAGACCCATAAAAACACTAGACACGGGCCCCACAAGCAAAATTAAAATTTGTTTACAAAATCGAGGCAATGGACCCACAAGATACCGAGGTAGTGGGCCCTGTATGGACTCACAATAAAATCTATGTTACTTTCTGATGTGGATGATCTGCCTTAGTGATAACCACAGAGCATACGGTAAGTTAGACCAACAAGAAAAGCTTTGATACCAGTTTGTTAAAGAAAAATGCCCTCGGATTGAATACCGGCTGAATTTAATAACCCAAATCTTAATAATGAAAGATAAGGAAAAGGTAAAATAAATGTAGCAGGACACAAGAATTTTCATGGTTTGGTCAGTGTGACCTACGTCCACGACTGGAGGGTGAGCCAAATTCACTAATATGCGGAGAATGTACAGAAAATATAAAAGAATGGCACAGAAGCTTTGCAACTACTACAACTCCCAAATAAATATAAGCTTTCTGCAAGAGAAAAGGAATTAAGATGTAGTGACTAAATTAGGAAGGAATGGTGCCTTTGAAGCTTCAGCAAACTCCTGTATTTATAGTGAAAATGTTTGAGCTTCCGTCCAAGGAATTCTGTCAATTTTTTAAACTCTCTGTAATCTTCACGCACAAAAAATCTCACCAGAAATAAGCTTGAAAACTTTTAGTCAAGCATGGCCAAAAGAGTCTTCCTTGGCCAACAGTTTTTGACTCGTGAAGGGTTAAGGCATGCAACAAACCTTTTAAGGGGATCACTGATTCTCCCGATGTTCTATATTGCGACAAATATCTTGGGGAAAAATCCCCTTTGTTTTTGTATTTCCCTTTTTGCCTAGTCGTTCTTTTTTATTTTACTTTTTGGTTGTCCTCTTAACCAGCCTCTGTTTCCTTAGTGTCTTCAATGGTCAACAAAATTTTTTCACTCTCACAAGTCTCATCTATTACACTAAGAGCCCTTGCTTGTCCTCTAGAAAATGTTTCAAGGTCTACAATCTCATTTCCAATTCGGTTATGAGGGAAGTAGAGTGGGAATTGATATCGATCTTGTCTAACGGTATAAGTTCCTTACTAGTGCTCTCATCTAGTTCCTGCTATTATTGAGTGGCTTGCACAATAAGCTAAGTAGTAAGCATTTCTACTATCTCACTCTGCTTAGTCTAGATTTTGTCCAAAGGTATATGTTACTTGCCAATACTCTCATCTAGTTCCCGCTATTGTTGAGTGGCTTGTACAATAGGTTGAGTAGTAATTGTTACTACTGTCCCCTTATCTTTTTACCGTTGCAATGGAGGATGTATCTTGCTTCTTAAAGCTTTCACGAGTCATAATGGCAATTTCAAATTTCATCACGGATGCTTTGATCTTTCCCTCACACATCTCATATTTACTGATGGTCTCATTCTATTTAGTGGAGTTGATACATGTTCACTCAACATCATGCATTACACCTTGAACTTATTCTCCAAATGGTCAGGTCTTAAGATCAATAAAGAGAAATACAGCATTTACATGTCCTCTAATGTGAGCAATAGTAAAGTACTGAGTCGAATGATAGGGATAACCATTAAACCTTCTTTGATACGATATCTTAGTGTGCCTATCACTACCTTAAAATTCAAGTTTGTAGATTGTATTCCACTCCTTAAAAAGATTAAATTCAATGTAAACTCTTGGAAAAATTGAAATCTATCTTATGCGGCAAGAATTACTCTTATTATTTCAGTTTTGAATGGTTTTGCATGTACATTGGACTTCACACATTGTATTATGAAGGAGAATCACCAAAGAGATTGATAGGATGACCAAAGCCTTCCTTTGGTCTAAACACACAGAATCGGCCAAAGCAGCCAAGGTAAAATGGTGTGAGATCACATGTCCAAAGATACAAGGGGGACTGGGTATGACAACGATTTCTATTATGCAGAAAGTGTTAATGACCAAAAAAATATGGTGACTTTTTACAGAAAAGGAAGGCCTGTGGATAAAATGAATGTATATTGTTCACCTCCATGATAAAAATTTCTAGCAACTTGCACTATCTAAGCAATTCTCTTGGATGTTTAATGAACTATTATAGATGAGGACATTGGTATATCCTTTCATTAAACATCAAGTAAGGGATGGAAGAAATACTTGGATAGTGTATGACAATTGGCTTGAGGTCAGCCCTTTTATAAACTTTCCAGCCTTTCAGCACCTTCAGCTTAGACTCCCACTTAGCTTTAGAGTTACGTTTTTAATCCAAAATGGGGAATGAAATCGAACCTTTTGAGGTTATTCCACACTAGCTGCACACCTTCTATAATTGGGAGACAACAGAGAGGCCGACGAGATCCTATGGACTCCTCTTTCTCGTGGTCTATTTCTCAAATGCTTCCTTCCATCAATTATTCAAAATTGAATCAACCCTAGTACCATGGTACAACCTAGTGTGGAATCAATCCCTTAATCTTAAAGGTTCAGTTATCACTTGGCTAGCGATTAATAATCGACCAAAGACTAAATGTCGGTGGTTTTCACCTACTAATAAAGACTGTCTCCTTTGCATACAGGGTATGAGGATAGGAACCACTTGTTTTTCGTTTATGACTACTCCAAAGCTACTTGGAACATGATCTTAAACATGTTGGAAGCTACTAACTTTACCTATAAGTGGGAGCATACGCTGAAATGGGTAATTAACAATTGTCGAGATATTACTATCCTCCCTATAGTAGCATTCACCACTATCATACATATGCTTTGGAAGGAAAGAAACAATAGACTGCACAAACAAATTGAAGAAAACAAGCATCAATTGGTGACTAAAATAATCAACTGGATCCGGGCTATTTTTATTTTTAAACGAATTGGCCTCAAACTACCTCCCCACTTGAATGCTAAACGGTACTTATGAATTGATGTAGAACAAGTCCTATCTTGCTTTTTTATATATATTATAAACTTCACTTATGGTGGAGGGAAACCGTGGTTACAGAAATAACCTCTGGGATGTGACAGAGACCTCCCAAAAAAGAACACCAAACAAAAAACAGAAAAAACCACACAAACAACCTAAAGCAAACTTATAACAAAATTAAGCGAATCCAAAAAAATTCAATACAAAGCCAGCTAAAAATGAAGATAAGGAAGGCCCAAAGAATCAGTTTGAATAATGCCTTTTAACAAACATGGGCATCTTTGATTGTTATCATAAATTTCTGTCCTCCCTTTTTCTCCTTCGCAAGCTAAAAAATTTGGGGCAAATTTTGCTTCCCTAAATTGATGTTGTACCATGTAATTCATTCCCCTCAATTAACTGGTTATAGTCCATAATTTCTTTTACTAATTGATTTTAGTAGCAATTTAGTGATGAAACACGAAAGGAATTTCATAATCTAATTTAAATAAACTACGCAATTAATTTTATTGGTTAGAGTTAGGTTCTTCTAATTCTTAATGTCGTTGACAATCTAAATTCAATGAAACATCTTCTTAGGTTGTTTGTCAGCTAGGATCGATTAATAAGCGTCTCTTGATCGACTAATATTAAGGAAGAATTTTCTGTTAGAAGTGTCTTTAATAGTTATAACCAACTTATTGGCCAAAGAGTCTGTTTAGTTATCAATGTTCAATTCTAGAAATCAAGATGACGATTGTGCTTTCGATTGAATTTCAATACCCTTATTTGCAACTTTTCTCTGCGGCAATTATTTTACTCGTTTTCTTTATTTTTCTGTGCTTTATTCACAATCTGATTTTTAACCACAAATCCCCCTTTATTTAATTTGTTTTCATCAAAAGGAATTGATAGTTACAACTCTTCATGGTTCGACCTTGTTTCACCGCTACTATAAGTTTTCGTTGTTTCAAGAGCAGGAATTATTTTTTATAGCCTGACGACCTATAAAAATTTGGTACTATTATCGGGGAGTTGTCATTACTTAAATTTTCTTTTGAATGACCAGATTTGATCGTGAAGGACTTCTTTACAATGCAAAAATTGAAAAGATCTCCAAGAGGTTAAGGAAAGAAACGAAGTTAAGGAAGCAAGCTACCAAAACTTCCACGTCGACTTATAAATTAACATCAACTTTAGAGCTAAATCCAGAAACAAGTAGCTCTTTGGGTGAATCTGGAAGTGAAAGTGAAGAAGAAATGGCCGTACAACGCACTTTGCGAGAGCTAGCCACACCACCATTTAATCAACAACCTTTATGTATCATCTATCTAGACTTAAAGGTGGCGTTTGAGTTTAAATCAGGCCTAATTCACTTGTTGCCCAACTTTCATGGTTTGGAGAATGAAGACCCTCACAAGCATCTCAAGGAATTCCATATTATTTACTAAGAGTTTTTCCTTTCTCTTTAGATGATGTTGCAAAAGATTGGTTATTTTATTTACCACCAGGTTCAATAAACACTTAGACTGAATTAGTTCGTTTGTTTTTGGAGAGATTCTTTTCTACATCTAGAGCCGCCTCAATTAGGAGAGACATATGTGGTATCCATCATAAGGAGACTGAAAGTCTCTATGACTACTGAGAAAGATTCAAGAAGTCGTGCTCAAGCTGCCCTTAACATGATATTTCTGAGCAATCACTCATTCACTACTTCTATTAAAGGCCTTTTTCCCATAGAAAGGAAGATGTTAGAAGGTGTAAGTGGTGGACTAATTGTGAATAAGATGACCATGAAGCTAGAGATTTAATCTCTATCATGGCCTCCACCTCTCAACAGTATGGCAACAGGAATGACAACTTAAGAAAGGTTCATGAGGTAAACTTCTCTTCTCTTGAGTCACAAATTTGTATCTAACCGCTTTGGTGCAGAATATGGCAACCATAAATCAATAACCAACCAAGGTTTGTGGTATATGTTTGCATCCGAGACATCCTACGGATATATGCCCATCTTTGTAAGAAGGGGAGCCCCAACAAGTAAATGTAATGGGAGGCATGATGGAGCAGCCAAAGTATGATCCTTACTCTAATGTTTATAATCCAGGACTAAGAGACCATCCCAATCTAAGCTATGGACCAAGGTCGTAGAATTTTCAGCATTATTCGTAGAGACCATACCATCAAAACCAATCTTCTTCATCCAGCTCAGGTTTAAGTCTTAAGGAAATTGTTAAATCTCTTGCCACTAACACTCAACAATTTCAGCAAGAAACGAAGGAAAGCATACAAAATTTGGAGAACCAAGTTAGTCAGCTTGCTACTTCTTTGAGCAAGATTGAGTCCTAAGGAAAGTTTCCATCACAAACGATTGTGAATCCTAAACAAAATGCAAGTACAATTACCTTGAGGAGTGGAAAAGAGTTGCTGGACAGTCCACCCAAACAATCCCAGAAGCAAGAGCTTAAAAGAGAACCAAAATAAGAAGCTAAAGTGTCGAACAAAGAGAAAGCTAAAAAAGGCAAATATGTCCAGCCCAAACCACTTGAGACCAGACCCTCATTCCTTGAAAGATTAGCTAAATTGAAGAAGGAAAAAGAGGAGAAAGAGATACTTGAGACTTTTCAAAAGGTTGAGGTGAACATCCTTTTGTTAGATGCCATTAAACAAGTGCCCAAGTATGCCAAATTCTTAAAAGAGTTATGTACCAACAAAAATAAGTTAAAAGGCAACCAAAAGGTGAGTTTAGGAGAGAATGTGTCTGTTGTAATTTAAATAAAATTACCTCCTAAATGCAAGGACCAGGGCATGTTTGCAATTTCATGTAAGATAGGCAATGTAGGAATTAAGAAAGTCATGTGTGACCTTGGAGCTGCTATTAATGTTATGCCATTGTTTATATATTCCTCTTTGAATAGTGGTCCCTTGATTTGCAATTGGCAGATAGATCAATTGTATATGCTGAAGGAATCTTTGAGGAAGTTTTTGTCCAAGTGAACGAGTTGATTTTTCTAGTAGATTTTTATATCCTTGATATAGAGGATGATAAGTCTTCCAACTTTTCAGACATTCTTTTGGTTAGACCATTCCTTCGCAGAGCAAGAACAAAGATTGACATCTACGTAGAGCAAGAACAAAGATTGACATCTACGATGGTACTCTTACTATGGAGATTGATGGAGATGTGATTACGTTCAATGTCTACGATGCCATGAAGTATCCTAATGACATGTCCAGCATATATGGTATAGACATTCTTGAGCTTTTAAGTCATGAAATATTTTAATTAAGTGGATTTGATGAACTTAACACCATTCTTTGTAAGCATATTGATCTGTCCAGTTTGAAAAAATTAGAAAACTTTCTTTTTACGAATGAGATTTTGTAGGAAACAGTGTATGAATTAGAGGCTCTCAAACCATTGAGGGATACCACAAATCTTTGTCCACTACCAACTTCTAATTGTAAACTTTTACCCTCGATTTTTGCAAACTCCTAAGTTGGACTTGAAAACACTTCCTAGCCATCTTAAGTACATGTTCCTAGGAGATAGAGAAACTCTCCCAGTGATTGTCTCCAACAAACTCAGCAAGCTTGAAGAGGAGAAACTGATTTAGGTGTTGAGAGAATACAAGGAAGCAACTGGATGGACCATGGCTAATATAAAGGGAATTTCGCCCTCCATATGTATGGATAGAATCCTTTTGGAGGAGGATAGCAAGCTGACATGGCAAATACAAAGGTGATTGAATCCACCTATGATGGATGTTGTGAACAAGGAGATTTTGAAGCTCTTGGATGTAGGCATCTTCTACCCAATTTCAAATAGTAAATGGGTCAGTCTTGTACAGGTAGTGCCTAAAAAGATAGGTATTACTGTGATCGAGAATGATCATGGTAAATTGACGCCCACCAAGTTCAGAATGGTTGGAGAGTTTGTATTGATTTTCAAAAGTTAAATTCTTGCATAAGAAAAGATAATTTTCCACTTCTGTTTATTGATCAAATGCTTGAAAGATTAGCTAGCCGAACACACTACTGTTGTTTAGATGGATATTTAGGCTTCTTTCAGATTCCGGTAGCACTCGAAGATCAAGAGAAAACAACATTCACCTACCCATTTGGCGCATTCGCTTATAGGAGGGCACCGTTTGGACTTTACAATGCTTCTGCCACTTTCAAACAGTGTATGATAAGTATCTTCTCTGACTTTGTTGAAGAAATCATAGATGTTTTTATGGATGATTTTACTACATATGGAAACTCCTTTAATGAGTGATAAGTGACCGTTTCACCGCAAAAGCTTAAGCTATTGTGTGAGGCCAACGTAATTGGTTTTATATATTCACTAACACACCCCTTTCATTAAAAGTCCTTTGGGCTTGAAACTTGCACAGGCTCACTCTACCTTGTGTTAAATAATAGTTGGGTGATAGGCTTTGAACTCACGACCACTTGGTCACAGAAGCTCTAATACCATGTGGTGAAATGTGAGAATAAAAGAAGACAAAGGAAAAAGGATAAGAAATACCTTGGGTGGAGCGATTGGTTTGCTTAGCCGTAGTGAGATTGCAATGATATTCTTGGAGGTAAGAAGGAGGTTTTCTTGTTCTGGTAGAATGTTTGAGGGAAGGAGTAGGTGGGTCGAGTGTATGGTCAGTAGTAGTTGGTTCAAAGGAGGTAGGGGAAAGTTTGATGTAAGTGTCTTGAAATGGCAGTGGTGGAAAATCATTCAGTTAAGAAAAAGGTTGATGTGATGGGGTAGCAGGGTATTGGGAAGGAGAGTAAGGGAAGATGGATTCATAGAAAATGACATTACGGGACACAAAAATTTCACTACTAGATAGAGACATAATAATGTAACCTTAGTACCAACTTTATATCCAAGAAAAATACATTTGGTGGCTCAAGCATCAAGTTTAGAACGTGATGCTTGAAGGGTAGAGGCATAACAAAGGGATCCAAAAATTCTTAGGGAGGAGTAATCAAGACTAGTGTGGTAAAGGAGTTCAAAGGGGGATTGATATTGAAGGTAAGGAGAGGGTGTACGGTTGATAAGATAAACAACATATTGGACAGCAAAAGACCTAAAGGGTTTAGGTAGGTGGGATTGAAAGATGAGGGCCCGAGTAACATTTAAAATGTGTTGATGTTTGCGTTCAACAATACTGTTTTGTTGAGGGGTTTCAGGGCACGTTATTTGGTGTATGATACCTTTAGAGGGATAAAAACTAGTCATAAGGAATTTTGGACCATTGTCATTGTGAACTGTTTTGAGTATAGTGGCAAAATGATTTTCAATCATCAAGATAAAAGATTGAAGGTAAGTGTGTGTATCAGCTTTTGATTTTAAGAGGTATATCTAGGTGTGCCTTGAAAAATCATCAACAATGGTCATAAAGCACTTATGACCAGTAAGAGATGGAAATGTATGAGATCAAAAATTTTATTTGAATGAGAAGAACTGGAAACATATGGAAGTCTGCGTTGTTTAGAAAATTAATAAGCATCACATGGAGTGTTTACAGGTGGGGAAAAATAAAGGAATGCTTAGTATGAATTACATTCAAAATTGAGTGAGATAGGTGACCAAGTAAGTTGTGCCATAGGTAAGGAGAGTCTGGTGATTGAATGATGGTGGCAGTAGTCTGAGGCGTTGGTGAGATGTAATGATAGGCTTGGCAAGTAATGTGGGGGAGGTAAGAACATACAATCCACTATTAACTTTAGCTGTACAAATCGCTGCAAAGTATTCTCGTCCTGAATAAAACAATGTAAAGATCAAAAAACAATGTAACAATTCAAGTCAAAAGATAATTTGGTAATTGAACTTAAATTATAGGAAAAGTAAGGAAGGAAGAAAACATTGTTAAGATAAAAGGAATTGTTAAAAATAATAGTGCCAAAATATTGGGTTTTAACCATGTGCCATTAGGAAGTGTAATATTGGTGGGAAGAATTAATGAAAAAGTGGTAAATAAAGAAAGAGATATGCAAACATGATTTGTTGCACCAGAATCCAAAAGCCAAGTAGAGAGATTACCTATGTTAGTAGGTCAGGAAGGTGTAGAATTTGATGTGATTTGTGAAGGGGCAGTAGATGTGACGTTGTGGATGGTGGGAGAATCAATGGTGAGAGTGGCAGGAGTTTGGATCAAAGCTAGTAGTTTTTGATATTGCTCTGTAGTAAATTGAATACTAGGATTACCAGGATTACACTGAGAAGATTCCATTGATGGTGATGGAAGTTTAGAGGACAAGTGGTTCACTGAGGCAAAATGAGATGATGCAAACTTGGATCTGAAGTTAGGAGTGAAGCCATGTTTACGATAACAAGTTGTAGCAGGGTGACCATGCTTGTCGTAGTGGGTACAAAACTTGGAAGAAGATTACTTAACGAGAGGGAAATATCGAGCAGTAGTTAGAGGAGTAGGTAAAATACCAAAAGTTGGCGTATTGTTTGTGCGAGCAAGAAACATCTAAGAATTAGTAGTAGGGGTGAGCTAGTTCTCCTATTGAACCACCATAGAAAAAACCTTAGTGAGAGGTGGTAAAGGATCAACAAGCATGATCTGAGAGCGAACAGAGTCCAAATTCTCATCAAGGCCTTTGAGGAAGCGAATCACACAGTCATTTTGAAAATATTTCTGAGCAAGTGAGGTAGCGTCGCAAGAACATGGCGTGGCATATGTATAAAAGAGGAGAGAGCAGTAATTAAGCAATTTGTCCCATAAGATTTTGAGTTTGGTGTAGAATTTACTGAGAGAGGATTCATTCTGTCTGAGAGCATATAATTCTTCCTGAAGATCAGAGATGCAAAACATGTCCCCTTGAGAGAACCTGTCATGAAGGTCATTCCATACATCCATGGCTTTGTCCATCCAAAGCATACTTTGTGCAATGGAATGGGAAACATATCGAGTGATCCACGAGAGCACCATGGTGTTACACCTTTGCCAGCTAAGAAACAAAGGATCTGTGGCAATCAGAGGAGGGAGGCTACCGTCGATGAATTGTAGTTTATTCTTTGATAGGAGAGCCAGTTTCATTGTGCAAGACTAGGAGTTATAATTTTGTCCTGTTAATGGTGGAGAGACCAATTCCAAAATAGGACTTTCATTAGGATGAAGAAAGTAGGGGTTTGAGGGACTAAAAGTGGGATTAACAGTGGTAGGGATTGAAGAAATAGGGGAAGAATTAATGTTCATAATAAAGGAACAAAAAGGGAAATTGCAAAGATGAGGAATTATACAAGAGCAAAGGAAAAAGGGTCAGAAAATGGCAGAAGTAAAAAGTAGAAAGAAGAGAGAAATGGGAAGAAGATGCTCTGATACTATGTGAAATGACCATTTCACCACAAAAGCTTAAGCTATTGTGTGAGGCCAACTTAATTAGTTTTATATATTCACTAACAATGAGTGCTTAGAAAATTTAGAAAAAGTCCTTGCAATGTGTTTAAAGACAAATCTTGCTTTGAATTATAAAAAATGTCATTTTATGGTTGATGAAGGACTGATTTTGGGACATGTCATATCCTCAAAAAGGATTGAGGTTGATCAAGTGAAAATTTATGTGGTTAAGTCTTTACCTTACCCTGTTAGTGTACGGGAAGTTTGATCTTTTCTTAGCCATGCAGGATTCTACAGGCACTTTATTAAGGATTTTTTGAAGATATCTCAACCTCTATGCTAGTTACTGCAGAAAGATGTGGAGTTTGCGTTCAATGGTGACTGCAAGAAAGCTTTCGATACAATAAAGGATAAACTAGTTTCGACACCTATCATTCAACCACCCAAATAAAAGTTGCCATTTAAGATCATGTGCGACACTAGCAATCAAGTTGTAGGTGCAGTCCTTGGGCAAAGAGATGGAAGGGCACCTCATGTCATTTATTACGCGTCTAAAATGCTCGACAATGCCTAATGTAACTACTCCACAACAGAAAAGGAACTCTTGGTTGTGGTCTTTGCATTGGAAAAATTTCGCCCGTACCTACTCGATAACAAAGTGATCATATATACTGACCATGTAGTCTTGAAGTACTTGTTCACGAAGAAGGAAGCCAAACCCAGGCTAATTCGATGTATTCTCTTGCTCCAGGAGGTTGACATAGAAATACGAGACAAGAAGGGCTCAGAGAATGTTGTTGCTAACCACCTTAGCCATCTCCCTTCAAATGAGCAGCCTACCCCTCTGAAGGATAAATTTCCAGATGAGTATCTCCTTTCTATCCATAAAATAACTCCATGGTATGCTGACATTGTTAATTATTTGGTTTCTGGAATATTACCTGATGAGTTATCTGGAACTGAAAAGGATAAGATAAAAAGAGATGCTAGGTATTTCTTTTGGGATGATCCTTATTTATGGAAAAATTGTTCTGACCAGATTATTAGAAGATGTGTTCCTAAAATTGAAGTGCCTTCTGTTTTGCAATTTTTCCATTCATATGTATATGGTGGACATTTTGGTCCTAAAAAGAAAACTAGAAAAATTATTAAGTGTGGTTTGTTTTGGCTAACATTGTTTAGAGATTCTTATCTATTTTGTAGGTCTTATGAAAATTGTTAAAGAACTGGAAGTTTAGGATATAGGAACCAAATGCCATTCACACCAATTCTAATTTGTAAAAATTTTGACGTATGGGGTATTGATTTATGGGTCCATTTCCTTCATCTTTCCGTAATACCTATATACTACTTACTGCGGATTATGTCTCTAAGTGGGTTGAGGCAAAAGCCACCCATACTAACACTGCTAAAGTTGTAGTGAATTTTATCAAAGCCAATATTATTGTTAGGATTGGGATCCCAAGAGCAATCATCAGCGATAGAAGCACACATTTTTGCAACAAGGTGGTAGAATCTCTTTTCAAGAAGTACAACATCAACCATCGTACTTCTACTGCCTACCATCCACAGACGAATGGCCAAGCTGAAGTCTCCAACAGACAGTTGAAGTTAATTTTGGAGAAGATAGTCAACCCCAATAGGAAAGATTGGAGTATGTGCCTTGATGATGCACTTTGGGCTTACCGTACTACTTACAAGACCCCCATTGGCATGTCACCTTACCGCCTGATATTTGGGAAGCCTTGCCACCTTCCAGTTAAGTTGGAACATAAAGCTTATTGGGTTGTTAAGAATTGCAACATGAAGTTTGATGAAGCTAGTGAAAACAGAAAATTACAACTCCAAAAATTAGAAGAAATCCGGAGAGAAGCTTATGAGAATTCGAGAATCTATAAGGAGAAGATGAAAGCCTTCCATGACAGCATGATTTCCAGGAAGCATTTTACAATTTTTCAAAAAGTTTACTTTATGATTCTCGGTTGAAATTTTTTCCCGGTAAGTTGAGGAATAGCTGGATTGGTCCTTTTGTTGCCACTAACTTATTTTCACATGGTGCAGTGGAAATTCAAAGTTTAGAGACTAACAAAATTTTCAAGTTGAATTGGCATCGTTTGAAACCTTTTTATGAAGGTTTTCAGTAGCACAAAGTCGAGGAAATTGACCTCGAACACTCACCTGAGCAAATTTAAAGAAAAAGAGTTGTCGAGCCTTTGACATTAAACAAGGGTGCTTATTGGAGGCAACCCAATTTTCTAACGTAGTTTCACATTTTTCATCATTTATTTCATTCAAATTTATGTTTTATTGCAATTTTCAAATTATTTGCATTTTGGTCATTCAACTTTTCTTGTTTGCACTTTCATCTTCTTCCACCTTATAAAGGTTTGCTTTTTCTAACGTTCACTGCTGATTCTCATTTCAGACAGAAAATGAGTGTATATCGAGCATAAATTATGGGCAAGAAAAAAATAACAATAAGAGAGAGCTGGAGCAAAGATACCTTTTCTGTGGCTTAGCATTGTCCACGTTTTAAAAGAATATCAACTTTCAACAAGATAATGCCACCTCATTAAAAAACCTTCGTTTCTTTTATGTACTTCACTCTTTGTTATCTCCACACTTGTTTACTTCCCATAAGCACTGCTGGCGAGCTCAACGGACTATGTGATGCCAAGATGATGGAGGCGAGCTCGGTGACCCGTTGTAACACCCCACTCCCGCCGAACCCGAACCCGATATCGATCGTGATACCCGAATCCGTGCCCCGCGAGGGTGGCG
>JAOTAY010000003.1:30936949-30948079 GCA_025629805.1 Erythroxylum baracoense | reverse complement strand
AGGCGACAGCAGGAGCGGCGAGACCCAAGCGGGAGAGACACAACAGTGGGAGCGTGACCCAGATCTGAAGGGAGGCGCGACAGCGGGCACGGCGAGAGGAGCGATCCCTCTCTAGTCTCTACCCTCCCCTGTTCGGCATCGTGGATGCTTCCGCCTCAATGGAAAGCCCTTCGTCGGCCATCCATGAGGCGATGGACAAGGGTGATTTCTCACTCTCTAAAACAGATTTTCCTTCTCTTTCAAGGGAAACCCTAAGCACACTTACAGGCGACAACACCACCGTGGGGGCTGTTGTCTCAACAACTCCCTCAAATCAGCTAGAAATTGGCGTAGCAAATTTCCCACCCACCACAACAAGGGCCAGCTGAAGCATTATCAACATGCATTTAAAGACGGGGTTGTATATCCACCTTTGGAGCTCTTAGCTGTTGGCACCCGAGCTTGGTCCACCGCTCTCATAGATTTTTTCTGGACAAAGTGACTTGCTTTCTCGACAGTTAATGCATATGCGAAAGCTCGATGGGGAAACAAAGGTCTGGAAAATGTGATGTTGCCTGAAGATGGTACCATCCTCTTCAAATTTGCCGACGAATCACATCTCAAGGAGATTGTGGAACTAAGGCCCGTGGCACATTGGGGACCAGCCACTCTTCCTACAGCAATGGAGGCCAGGTATGGAACTTGATAGAAGTAGAATTGAGATTCTGCCATTGTGGGTACATTTTCATGATTTACTGTTAGAATTTTGGAGGGCTAAGTTTCTTAGCCAGTGCCAACGGTGTGTATGGACTCAAATGGAGTGAATTGGATATGCCAAACTTTTTATTGAAGTGCAAAAGAATGCCTTTTTACTTGACAGCCTTCGTGTGCATAGATTTAGTGAGATTGGAGAAATGATAAGTGCTGATACTCACATCTCATATCCATGGAGGCCAAAACTGCTAACAAAAATGGCAATCTACGGGTCAAATTCTCCAACTTATATTTCTAAAGACGATGCGAACAGTCTAGACAATGTAGCGAACAGTCTAGACAATGGAGCGAACGACTTCACTTTCCAATATTTAAAACATTATTAGATGGATTGGGCTAATACGCTGACTTCGTTAGCAACTATTGAAAAAACTAAGAATGTTGTTATTAAAACCTCTAAGGTTAGGATGGAATATCCAGAATAAGCCGCAATAATAAACTCCAGTGATAACTATGTGACAAGTCAGGAGATACGAGATATGATCTCTCATAATGAAGCACAAGTAGAGGATAGTGATCCTCTGTTGATTGTAGCCCAAGTTCCTCACATCTCAAGAGATTTTTGTGTACAGTCTAAAACTACACAAAGGAAATTAGCAAGGAAGAGAAAGTAGAATTCCAAATAATTGGGGGCTTTCACCAAATAAAGCAATCTTAGTGTGGAACATTAGTGAATGAGCTTTTTTTATGGGAATGAAACATAAATATTACCTATAGTTGTTTCTTCTTGTTGTTTATTTTGCAGACAATTAAATTGCCTCATTTAAGGAGTTAGTGGTCATATTGTAATATAATAGTAAGCTTAATGCTTTGAACTCAATGTAATGTAGACATAGTTTTAACTATAATTGTAATTCTTTTTCATTTTTCAAAAATATTTATAAAAGTTCAAGCCATAAATTAGTATTGCTTTCTTAGATCTCAGAGTCCCATCAACTTTTCTGCATATTCTACTGGACATGCCACAAAGCTACAAGATTAAAGCAGTTTTCACGCTACATATGTAAAGCCCACAAAATAAAGCAGCCCAGCACGTAGACTATTAGCATAAATGGAAGCATCGGCAAGTGTTAAACCAAACCAACGGTAGTCATTTTCTTCCTCGTCTTTTTCTCTCAACTATTCCAGCCGGTACGTGTCCTAATGTTCCATTTTTCTTCTATACGTGACACTTCTTTCGTAGGTCCCTCGTTGTGCTTTTTTCCAGAAAATTTAAAAGTTGTGTAAGTTAACAATTCCAAAATTCTTTAACATTTAGGTAAATTTTTAGTTGTTATTTTTTGACTTTTTATGATTTTTGATCATCCTATACTAGTTTATAGTTAATTGCATGTTTTGGTTGTTTGAGACAATAATTGAAGTCATAAAAAGGGGAAAAAATGAAAAAAAAAGTGACCGAAAAAGGAGAAAAAAGAGGAGATAAGAGAAGAAGAGAGGTTGAGGGAGATGACATTTTTGAAAATTTAAGTTGCATGCAAGGGTAGAATAGGAAATGTAAAGAGTGAAGGGTAAATCTAGAATTTACTTCCAAACAGAGCATTTTTTGTATTAATTGAAATGAATGAGCGTAAAATCGGACTTTTGACTAGTTAAAGATATTTTAGTAATTATGGTGATTAGGGTGGTAAGGATATTATTTTTATAATTAAGAATAAAGTGGAAAAAGGAATAATGTTAGATTATTAAGTGCATTTGAGTTTAAAATTTTGTAAATTAGTCTAATAGAATTTTATAAACTCTAGGTCAAAAGATTCGATTAAGGAGTAATTTGAACTATCAATTAGTTGAGTCCAAAATTAAAGTAAGAATAACTTTGGACTGTACTCTTAGAATAATATGTCGTTTGTTGTTAATAAATTATTTTATAGTGATTGATATTTTGAATTAATGTTTAATTAAATTAATGATTAATAATTGCATACATGAATTATGTTTATTTTATTTATCAAATAATTAATGTAGTATAAGGTGTTTCACTTTTATATTTTGTTACATCTTATAAGGTGTATTACTTGTTAATTTGATGAGAAATGTGGTAATTAAATACAAACTGGTTGATAATATGTTGTGACTAAATGGTAAAAATAAAAAACATATGGCTTACCTAAGAAAGGCTACATTGAATGGTCTTAAATTGATATGTTGTGTAGATATAAACGAGTGATAGCTAGGTATTTGTCCTTAGAGCAAGTATCGGGGTATCCTAAGTCCCAAGGATACCCTGTGCTGATGGATAAGTATCGAATTGGTATCAGGATATACTGAGTCTTGGAGATATCCTGTGTCGATGGCTAAATACTAGAATAATATCAAGGTACCAAGTGAAATTGAAAATTAAGGTACTTTGTGCCGATATTTATACATTTAATTATGTTTCCACATAATGAGAATCTATGATAAGTTGAGATGAGCCGGCAGACCATTGGATATAAGTCTATTAAGTTAAGAAGGGCCTAGACAACTAAGATAATTATGGGATAAAGCATAAATGACAATTATAAATTAATATTTGTGTATCTTAGTATTATACGAATGTTTTAATCAGTTAACAAAGTTTTATAATTTTATATTGAGTTATTTGATTTTAAAGGTACTGTCTGTTACTCTTACTGAATATGCAATTCACTCCTTGCCATTATTTTTTTAGAAGATCGAGTGATTGTCGATAATTCGAATGTAAGTGACTGATAGAGTGGAGATTAGGTGGAGCCAGCAAATTACTTGAGTAAAGTTTAATTAAACTTCTTTAAAATAACATTATTCTAATATAAGATTAGATTAATATTGATAAATTAAGTTAATTTGGAGAATGAATTGGCTTATTTCATGTTTTATTTGGGTTTAATATCTCATTTGTTTAATTAAATAATATCATTTTAATTAATTGGATCATAAAGTTCAAACTTTATCTAAATTATACTCAAAATAAGTTTTCTATATTTACCTCATGTATAAATACCAAAATCTTAAATTAGAATCTAAACATTCATTTAATATATAAGATTTTAAATAAAAGTTTAGACTTTTTCTTCACAAATTTGAAGTTGATTCCTTCGTTTTGTGTTGAACTTTACGTTTATGTGGTTGATGACACTCTTAAAAGCTTTATCAACGATTGTAATGCTTGGCTTTATCAACTGTTGTGATGTTTTCTTAATTTTTTTCATTTCAACTTTCAATATTTTCTGTTAATTCAACTTAACCTACTAACAGCCTTTCTTGTATTCTGCCAGGTTCAAATCGTGTGCCTAGTTTATACATCAGTACCAGACACTAATCTACCAAAACTTACACAATTAATGTTCAGCTCTCGATCAAACTACATTAAAAAAAAGCACTAAAATTCGATTTAGAAATGCGAACAGAAACAGTACGCTGAGATAATAAATTATAGTAGCAAACATTTAAAATCCTCAGCAAAATTTAAAAAAATAAGAAGATGAATCACAGGCTTGAAATCTTTGGATCGAGAGAAGCAAATGCCAGGAACTGAGGATCATGCTCTAGGACACCCACTCTCTTCAACAGGTTCACCAACTCTGGCAACTCTGCTTTTCGTGTCATCATTGTTGGAAACTGCGGTTGCCCACCAGAATAGATCTCCGATAGAACTATTCGACATGGGTGGATTAGTTACGTGTCCTGAGATTCACTGCCTCCGCCAGAATAAATACCTGTGGAGATCCTGACACTGCTTTTGATGCATTCATGTAATGTTTCCACATATATGAAACAAGACAGTGCTTCGATGTGTGAAGGTTTGGACTCAGGTTTGCTTTTGGCCATTTCCTTTGTAGCTGATATTGATTTCGCACCAAAGACAAAACCTCCTGGTAACGTAGTTGGCTTGAATGAACCATAAGCTTTCCATTAGAGACAAGTGGCTTTGTGGATGAATCTCTGGTTGGAAAGTGCATCGATGGTTCGTCGACCTTAGGATTTGTAACATCACCTCTGAACATGGCAGGCCAGGTTTTGAAAAAAAAAACAAACCAGTTGGTGCATCGATGAGCTTATGCGAAGCAGAAACTCCAATCACTATTCCTCCACAAGCAAACACACTCACTTGAATAGTCAGCACTGGTGAGTCGAGTGCTTCCTGGTGAAAGGTCTGTACGCAACAAGACGGTTCAACCATTCATGTTCTGATGTTTGAGGAAATCAGACAAGCCAACACTGACAGATGCTTCGAACAACGGAACACCTTCATCGAAACCATCTATGAAGCGATTGTCGCGAGTTCTTCCAGACAAGAAAAAGTAGGAATCAAGAGTCTCTGAGAGAGATCTTTTCAGACGAACTAAAACTTGTGTGGTATTGGAATTGGAACGATTCTTAGAGTGGAACAAAATAATTGGAGTGTAAGTGGTAGGAGTGAGCTGATCAAACAGCGAGAGCTTTGTATGGCTTCTCAGTAAGAGTTGCAGGTCAAGATGGCTTCACCTTTTCCCTTGAAAATACGTGTACTTCCATAATCAAAGGCTATTGGTTAGTTGGTGGTTGTGCATTTGCTTCAACCACCCACCGTGTTTTTATAGAAACGTACACTTACAGTGGCAAGGGTCGGCCCAAGGCCTAACTTCTGCCATTTTTTAAAAAATAATTTTTTTAAAATTAAAATTATAAAACCATGTTTTTTTTTAATTGAGTTCGGACTTGGGCTATCCAAGTTCAAACTTATTTGAGACTAATATCTTCTAAGCACACAATTTGTTGGTCTAAGTCTAAACTTGAGCCTATGAGTCGATTTATTGAAAACACCTGAATTTAGACCTTTGAGCTAACTCATTGTCATATCTACATGCACTAATACTGTAATACACATCTACTTTGCTCTGTTCCACACTATTCAATAAAACTGTGATTATAAGATTATTATTAAAATTTTTAATATGGATAGAGTGTAGAGTCTATTAATAAGAATTAGTCTTTGGTCAACTATTTTCAAAATAACTAGAACTAGTCATTTAGATAGTTAGCCCTTACTACTTATAAACCCTTTAATATTTTTATGCTTTGTCAATATTGGATACTCTAACACTCCCTCTCAAGTGCAACTGGGCCTAGAAATCTAATTGTCAATTGAAATAATCGCAATGATAACCAGACCGGGCCACTGGGACTGAACATCTAGACCAACAACTAGAAAATTGATAATTCGGGCTAAACCTTCTTTGATATCATATTAGAATTTTTAATATAGATAGAGTGTAAAACTCATTAATAAGAATTAGGCTTGGGTCAACTATTGCCAAAAATGATTAGAACTAGTCATTTGGATAATTGGCCCTTACCACTTATATTAGAATTTTTAATATGGGTAGAGTGTAGAGTTCATTAATAAGAATTAAGATCGGGTCAACTATTGCCTAATTGACTAGTATACTCTAAAATGTGATTTTTTAAAATGTTAAGGTTTAAGTTGTATTTTATTTTTAACGTTAAAACTTAAAATGCTTTTTTGATCACACATTGAATGTTTGATTGTGGGATGACAAGTCTAGAGATGTCAATATTAGGCCGGCCCGGTCTAGTTCAGCCTTTGATCAACGAATTTAGTCTTGTCAAACCAACCCACGAGCCTAATAAGTATGGCCCGCGGACTGGCGAGCTGGGCCATGAACCATGCTTCATGTTTATTTAGGTTAGATATCTCATTCATTTAATTAAACATCATTTTAATTGATCGAGTCGCATGAAATTCAAACTTTGTCTGAATTCTACTATTGATTTCAGGTGATACCAAAATTTATACTATTTTACCTTCCATACTTTGGAAACATTGAAATTTTAGGTCCTCTTAAATCATAATTTAAGGGAGTGCTTGATTAGTTGGCACGGGAAGAAAGAACGAGTAAGGATAAAAAAATGATAGTAATATATTGTGATTGAACTTTTAGACCAATCAGCCCCGGCCCTGGGCAAGGGCGAGCTGGGCCCCTACTTAGGGCCCACTTTTTTTATAAAAAAAATTATAAATATAATTTATTAAAAAAATTTTTTTTAATTATTTCTTAATTAAAGTGAGGGCCTATATTTTCTTTTTTGCCAGGGCCTAGAAAATTTCAGGACCAGCCTGAGACCAATACTTCATATCATCCAATATAGTGAGAAATAGAAGCAAATCTTATTACCATTTTTCCAATTAAACCAAACACACCCTAAGTATTCACTCAATATATAAGATTTTAGTAAAATCATAACTAGACACCATTGTATTGGTATCAAATAAAATCATAAAAGAAGCATCATCAACCTTGAAGCAGCATCTTTTTATCAGGCCATCCTAAGTTCTTTCTCCTATAAAGAAAAAGTTATGCTAAAACGAGATACCAAAAAGTTAAATAATACGCATTCTTACTAGTGATGAAAAAAATCAATTTTTACTATTTCACTATTGATATCAAATATCACATACATGTTACATAGGTTCAAGACTTTAGGCAGCCTAGTTGCCTTGTGCACAAGCATAGTTACGAGCACCAGAGACGACCAAATCGTAACACCACATTTAATGTTCAGCTCTCGATCAAAAACTACATTAACAAAACACTAAAATTCGATTTATAAATGCGAACAGAAACCGTACATGGGATCATAAATTACACCAGAAAACATTTGAAATCATTTCAGGAAAATTTTAAAAAAATAAGAAGACGAATCACAGGCTTGAAATTTTAGGATTGAGAGAAGCAAATGCCAGAAACTGAGGATCATGCTCTAGTACACTCATTCTCTTCTGATCCAAGGTGATCCATGATTCAATCCCCTTACCATCTCTTGTTTCGATGAATATAGTGAGATTTCTGAATGCAGGACCAGCTTTTCCTACTGTAGCAAACCAAATGGGCTCTCCCCAACCAAAATTGATCTTTGTAAAACCAAGATAACACCAGCTGGTAAATGCAAAGATGTCAGGCTTTTCCAGGGAAAATAGCCCTTCTAGCTGTTCGCAGTACTGGTAAATCGCTTCATCACCTTCGTTTCCCTGCAGAGACTTGGTGAAATCTGTGCCGTACAATTCAATGGCTTCTTTCAACAGGTTCACCAACTCCGGCAACTCTGTGCTTTTCGTGTCATCATTGTTGGAAACTGCGGTTGCCCACCAGAACAGATCTCCGATAGAACTACTCGACATGGGTGGAGTAGTTCGTGTCCTGAGATTCACTGCCTCCACCAGAATCGATACCTGCGGAGATCCTGACACTGCTTTTGATGCATTCATGCAATGTTTCCATATGAAACAAGACAGTGCTTCGATGCGTGAAGGCTTGGACTCAGGTTTGCTTTTGGCCATTTCCTTTATAGCTGATATTGATTTCGCACCAAAGACAAACCTCCTGGTAACGTAGTTGGCTTCAGTGAACCACAAGCTTTCCATTAGAGACAAGTGGTTTTGTGGAAACGAATCTCTTGTTGGAAAGTACATCGATGGTTCGTCGACCTGAGGATTTGTAACATCACTAAAATCACCTCTGAACATGGCAGCCCAGGTTTTGAGAAAACACGAACCAGTTGGTCCATCGATGAGCTTATGGGAAGCAGAAACTCCAATCACTATTCCTCCACAAGCGAACACACTCACTTGAATAGCCAGCACTGGTGAGTCGAGTGCTTCCTTGGTGAAAGGTCTGTACGCAACCAGATGGTTCAACCATTCATGTTCATGATGTTTGAGGAAATCAGACAAGCCAACACTGACAGATGCTTCGAAGAACGGAACACCTTCATTGAAACGATCTATGAAGAGATTGTCACGAGTTCTTCCAGACAAGAAAAAGTAGGAATCAAGAGTCTCTGAGAGAGATCTTTTCAGATGAGCTAAAACTTGAGTGGTGTTGGAATTGGAACGATTGTTCGAGAAGAAGAAAATAACTGGAGAGTAAGTGGTAGGAGTGAGCTGATCAAACAGACAGAGCTTGTATGGCTTCTTAGTAAGAGTTGCAGGTGAAGATGGCTTCACCATTTCCCTTGAAACTATGTGTACTTCCATAATCAAAGGCTCTTGATTGTTGTGCATATGCTTCAAGCACACACCACCTTGTTTTTATAGAGACACACACTGATACACATCTACTTTACTCTGTTCCACACCATCAATAAAGCTGTGATATAATCTTATAGCTAGGAGTAAAGAATGATTATAAAATCAAATATGGCTGGAGGTTCAACACTCTCATCTTTAAACCAGAAGTTTCGAGTTCGAGTCTTGAGAATAGAAAAATTTGTTTGACCAACACTTTATTTCTTACGGTCTGATTTGATGCGAGCAGGAATTAGTCTGAGTATGAATGACTTAAAAATACTTTTTTATAATTAAGACCCTCTTAAAATACCTCGTGAGCTAACCATTAAATAAAAGATAGATCAGAATTTATAATTTTTACTTAAGTTAAATTTGTAGTCTATACTCTAATTTTAAGTTTTTAACTCGTAAAGTAATTTATCTTAAAGTACAAATTATTATGATAATTTATTAAATTTGACTTAAATAATAGGATTGTGGGTTCACATGTAATTTTGTTTATTTTGAATTATTTATACTATTTTATAATATTAAATTTAAATTTATTTTAATATATTTTAAATTTTATTATTTAATTAATTTAAATAATCATAAATTCTATTATAAGTGTAATAGCAATCATTATTAAATAATTCTGAAAATATTTAAATAGATCTATAAAAAAGAGGGCATTTTTGTTTTGTCATTAATTAAAAGTAAAGTGAATTATTCTAAAAGTCTAACAGCATAGTCCCTTACTTAAAAATGACAAAAATGGATTGAAATTCTGAACCAATTTGATTAGTTTAACAATAAAAATCATTAATCGGTTAATTTTTTAGTTTAATTTTTAACTTTTCTGTTCAATTTATTTTAAAATTTTTTATTATTAAAAAACAATTAGCTTATTAAGTAATCAAATAAATTTAATAAACTGATCGTTTTTATAAACTATTGTAAACCAATTATTTTTTATTTAATATTTTTAATTAATTTTCAAATTCTTTAGTAATAATGACAATATTTTTTACTTATATTTCAAATTATTTAATTTTATTCAACATTTAACCAATTTTATTACAATCTAAGGTTGATCGGCCCAAGTTACCGAGAATTGGATTGAGCTCAGGCTAGGGTTGGGTTCGGACTCTAGCTATCCAAGCCTGATAATTTAAAATAACGTCGTTTTGTTTTTTTAAAAAATATAATTCAGATGAGCTTTGGGTCGGGCTGCTTTTGGCCCATAGGGGGACATACAACTCAAAATCGGGCCCGATAGGAGAGGGGGTCAGGCCTGAGCCATTGTTATCTTTACCTTGCAGTTCTTGTCTTATTAGTTTAACTAACATCTTTAATTATAAAAATATTGCAAAAAAGCTCAATTTTGATCATAAATTCAATTTTCTTTTTAATATAAGACAAGGTGATTTTATATGTATACAAAACGATCTTTTTTTGTATATTAATAAATAATTATTTCAAATATTTCAAAATACAATTGAGATTAAACTCAGATTAAATACTTCAAAGTTGATTGAACTAAACTCAAATTGAATATTTCAAATCTTATTAAATTTTGAACCAAATAAAAAAATTTAAAAAATTAAGACCAAAAAAAAGATTGCATAATCCAGTGCCATTATCAGCAGTATAGCAGAGTAGCTTTCACCATTAATGCATGAGCTACCTTGTAGCTCCTGACATAATTTATGAATGGTGGTAACTTGGAAGGATTATCATTTATTGATAGAAAGGATTATCATTTACTGAGTGACAGCACTGCGATTCCAATGGTTTACACGAAACTGGAAATTTACAGAATCATATATGACCAAAACGGTAGCGGCAAGCTTGGTGTGTTTTTTTGAAGGAAGTGAAAGTAACCCATCGCGTCGCCTAAAATGAATGACCAACGCCTAGCAATCACATGGAGGAGATGCCCATGATCACACTTCGCTGTTGCGTGTAGTCTACGATGGTGTGTCATTCATAAGTTCCATCGACATGACCAGTAACTAATTAGTTTGTATTCAAACAGATTCGCTTCGGTTTATTTCGCCAACCAAGCTTTAGAGTTTCCCTACCTTACGTTTGGTTGCTGTCTTTATGGGTGGGGACAGAAGACAAGGATAGAAAATTCTGTCCCCAACCTATTTGTTTGCTGTCTCCACCAATTTTTGTCCCGACTCCGGAGACAGAGACATAAAATTTTTGTTCCTTCCAAAATCAGAGGACAAGAAAACGGAGACGGAGAGGAAAACAAAACACACACATAAATTTACAAGAAAACCCCTACCTATGAATATTTTAATTATATTATTAGTTAATTATAATATTTTAATTAATTAATAATAATATTTTAATTAAATATA
>JAOTAY010000003.1:30871954-30916522 GCA_025629805.1 Erythroxylum baracoense | reverse complement strand
AAAACCTAAGAGAAAACTCGGGTTAATTATTAACCCACGATTAATAGTTGCTAGGAGAGGTTTGAGAACAACAAATCAATGAAATAAGCTTAATTAGGTTGTAGACCGAGATTGAGCCAAAGATCCAGATTCCTACCGAATTCCCCAATTTTACCATTTTTGTATATTTTCTTTAATTTTTTATTAGTTTTTTTCATTTTATTTTCTTATTCAGGGTTACGACTCGCTATCAAATACCTTTTATACTACAAGTTATGATTCAAATAATTGCAATGTTGAAAGCTTTATGAATAAAACTTATTAATTTGACGCCATTACTAGGGACTTAATTTTCATCTTATATAAGAATTCCTTTGATTTAAAGATTTGATACATTTCTTGTGTGATTGTAGGTGCATGAACACAAGGATCACTCATACTTCAAACAAAGTAGAAAATATATCAACCTTAGGCATTATAAAGAAAGAATGAGAGATTCGGAAAGCTAAACACTAAGAAGCAATATAAAGGATGACGGCGGAAGAAAAAACCATATAGAACATCAACAGATCCTTACAGACTTCATGAGGCCAGGGTTCAATGCCACTCAAAAAGGAACTACTCGACCACTAGTGTGAATGAACAAATTTGAGATCAAACCAGCACGGTTAAACATGCTATAGACAAATGTACAATTTTATGGTTTGGCCAATGAGGATCTCAATGCTCATTTAGCTAATTTAATAGAGATTTGTTTCATGTTTTGGTATAATGGTTGTCAGAAGATGCAACTAGGATGAGGCCCTTCCCCTTTATACTTAAGGATGGAGCTAAGATGTAGTTGGATTCACTCAATCTAACAAACATCACAATATGGGATCAACTAGTGCAAGACTTTTTAGCTAAATACTTCCCTTTGACAAAGACTACGAGGCTTATAAAGGAAATTACAAATTTCAAATAAAACGAAGGGGAGCCTTTATATGAAGCATGAGAGCAATATAAGGAGTTACAAAGGAGTTGTCTATATTACAACTCACCAAGGGAGTTCCTTTTGCAAATATTTTACAACGGAGTTAATCCAACCACGTGAGGCACCACTAATGCATTTATCAGAGGATCATTAATGAGAAAAATAGTTGAAGAGGCATAGATTTGTTAGAGGAGATGACAAATAATAGTTATCTTTGGATATCAGAATGAAGTAGACAACATTTAAACTTCTGAGATTAAAAAGGAATTATTCTTATAGATTCAGTGACAACATTGCAAGCAGAGATTGCCAACCTAACTAAGTAATTGAACAATATAAAATCCACCTCTTCCTTTCCACTCAAAGAAATTTAGCACGAATGTGAGCTATTCAGATAAGAGAGCCATATCATAGCTGATTGCTTCCTAGTGGAAAACAACAATGTGGAGCAGCTCAACTTTATTGGAGCACAATTCAGTCAGGGATGATAATCCTTACTTAAATACTTACAATCTTGGGTGGGACAATCATTTGAATTTCTCTTGGTCTAATAATGTAGGGACTTAAATGAGAACTTAAGGCCCATGGGGATGTTAGCAAGATAAGTTCGATTAATGGGAATTAAAGTTGGCAAAGTAAATGGATATGCTAAATTCCAATTTCACGAGTCTAGAAGAGGCCTAGAGAAGGATGTAAGTGAAATTCCCTAAAATATATAAGAATCATTCCTCTTTGATTCACAATTTGAAGGTTTAAATGGGCCAATTAGTTGATGCATTGTCTGCACGAAGTGTGAGGAGTCTCCTGAGCATCATAGAACCGAATCCAAGGGCCTAAAATTCATCACACTTAGGAGTGGGAAAGAGTTAGAAGAACTATCTAAAAAGTAAACTAAATCCCACCGAGTAGATGATCAAGAGAAAAAGAACAAGGATGAAGAAAATAAAGCTGACACTTCCTACATTACTTCTCCTCCATATCCATCGAAAATTCGATTCCCACAAAGATTACAACAAAACATAATAGATATGCAATTTGCAAAGTTTGTGAAGAAGTTGAAGAAATTGCAAATTACCTTGCTTTTTGTGGAATCTTGAGAGAGCATACCCAAGTATGCAAAGTTTCTCAAAGCCATCTTTTCAAATAAGCAAACTTGGGATAAGAACCAAATGATCTCCATACGGAAAAGCTGTAACTCCATAGTTACCAACCACATGCTTTTAAAGTTGAAAGATCCAAAGAGTTTTACTATACCCTTTGTAGTTGGTAATTTAGAATTTTCTAAACGTTTATGTGACTTAGGGTGCAATTATTAAGCTTATGCCTTTGTCTATTTTTAGGAAATTGGGGTTAGAAGAGGTGAATCTAACTTCCATGCTTATTTAGTTAGTAGATCAACTTGTAAAGAAACTATTTGATGCAATAGAGGATGTGCCTATAAAAGTGAACAAATTTATTATTCCTATAGATTTTGTTGTGTTCGACTTTGAAGAGGATCGAAATTGTCCACTAATTCACACTAGACCCTTTTTGAACACTGGAAGAGCTTTGGTAAATGTCTAAGAAGGCAATATCATCCTTTGGATTGGAAGTGAATAAGTGTGATTCAATACGAATAAAGTATTGAAGAATCTAAATAAGAGCAACTCGTACATAAGAGTTGATGTAGTTGATGAATTGTTATAGGATTAAGTGGAGGAGCCAAATTTAAAAACTATTGGTAGTTGCTTTAAGGACGAATAGTTTCTACCTCCTACAATATAAGTTGTTTCATTCAACTAAAAATTCAGAGAGTTTTATGATTCCTTGTTTTAGTAACAGTTTTTTAACAGGTTAGGGAATAAGTTTTGGGAGATACACGAGGAAAATTAAGAAAAATGTGGAAAAAATGGAGTATTCTAACCATACCGCAATTGTGGCAGGTGAGAACGCATATCAAACTCGTGACCCACATACAAAAACCCTAGCTTGCCCTTCTTTTCAAACTCTAAACCTTTAAATACTTGTTTTCTCTTCTTTCACCTCTCATATTCTCTCTCTAAACTTGCAGCCACCTTCATAGCTCTCTACTTTCTCTGAAATCTCTCTTCACTTTCACTTGGTTTTTCAAATTTTTCTTTCATCTATATTATCATTCCTTTTACACAAATCTAGTGATTTCCACATTTTTAGGTTATATTTTGTGTTTTTTCTTGTTTTCTTGGTTATTTTTACAGGTTATACACTCAATATGGCTCCAAGAATCAAACAAATTGCAAAACATTCAACTTTGAAAGGAAAAGAAAAAGTGTCTGGTGACGGTGCACGAGACTTGGTCAAAGATTTTGGAGCGTTTTTTCTAATCTTCTTGCAATAAGATGATAGGATATCTCAAACCCTTCATTTAAGAATTATTATGACACCTAATTATTTCTATTTTTCAATCTTAGAAAATATAGATTTAAAAAGAAAAATTGAGACTTTTGAGTACTAAAATTCAATGGGATAAATTTATACATTTTCCTGTGTATGAAGAATTGACCCTTGAGTTTTATATTACTTTGCATTTGAGTCGCGAAAGTTAGATAATTTTTTGTTTCGATCACGTGGAAAAACTTATCACGTGGATTACGATATTACGGAGGAAATATGTAGTTTCCCAAAATAAAAATTACTGACAAACATGGAAACTTTCTTGTTGACAAATATTGGAAAACAATTAACAAAGTTGGAATGGTTTAATTTGAAAAATGCACCAAATAACATTATTTTAAATTATGAACAATTGTTACTACACAAATTTATGTGTTAAACTGTTTTTGCAAAAACTTAAACTGACAAATGTTCTACAAAAGATTTGTTTATCTTGCGGTGCACAAATCATAAAATTCAAATTTGTACGTCCACCCACTTTTTTTAAATGATAATGACTTCTCACAATAAGAAAGGTAACTATTTAGGCATAGGTTTTCTTGTCATTACATTAGCTCAATTTCATGGTATTTCTGTTGATGGACTAGCCCTTGTTTTTCTTGAGCTTTTAAATCATATGAATTTGATGTGAGTGAAGATCTTGGAGTGCCATGGTATGGATCTCTAAGAAATCAGCTCGAAATTACCAGTTAAACACAGGATAGACTAGGTGAGTTTGAGTTTCACACAATAACACCAATAAGAAGTCTCATCAAGCGAAGAATTTGAGGAGGAAAAAGAGGAAGGATGGGAGAAAGTTCATAATAAAATGGAAGAAAACAACAAGCACTTGGAGAGTCGTTTAGTCACCATGGAGGCATAATTGAAGGACGTCTTGCACCATTAGCGTCAACAGAGGTATCAAATGAAGAAAATAGTCAAATATTTTATTGTTTAAGGTGTCCAAATTCAATCATCAACTCCATCACCACCCGAATCACCATAAGTTTCCTTACTCTTACTTTGTCTTTAGTATTGTCTATCTTTATCTGTATTGTTTTATTTCTCACATTGAGGATAATATGTTTTTCAAGTGTGGGAAGTTTATGTATTGGCATATCATTTGTGTGTGAAATAGTCAATGATATGAATTGAAAGGAATTGAATTACTTTGAACACGGTCATTTAAATTTTAAGGGCATAGTAACTTGTGAATTTTTTGTCTTAAGTATATTTGGGATGAATATGCATGTTAATTAGGATATGACACCTATTCTTTCACTTTATGACACATGTTTGTATACATTTATAATTGCATTCAATTAAATTGGTTAGCATCATTAGTTCCTTTTCGTAAGAGTGATTGAATAAGAAGAAATGAGGTAAGCTAAGAAATAAAAACAAAAAAAGTGTTAAATAAAATTCTTATTTTGCTGGCCCATTTTATAAAAATGGGTTAAGAATAGAATTGTTAGCTAGTTGAGAGTTGTGATATAGCTAAGTAATTCGAGGCATTTATGACAAAATGTTTGTTTTTGCATCAAAAGGCTATAATGACGCTCTAACCAATCTAAATAAGAAAATGTAACCTAGTTGAGTAACTGAGGGACATTCATGACAAAGTGTTTGCCTTTGCATCAAAAGACTAGGTGATCGTTAAAGAAAATATAAAAAATAGTGCTTACAATAAAATTAAAACTATTGATCTTTTAAAAATTCAAGAATTTTCATGAAAGGATACTTAGTGATAGTTACCTTTTTAATTGAACAATAATAATAAATGCATGCTTACAAGTGCTATAGATGTATGAATAGGGTTTTAATATTTTGATTGATATGTACATTCAAATCAAAGGACTTGAACGCGAAAGGAATAAGTTAGTATGTAGGCACTTTTTAAGTGGTTGGTGATCGAGTTTAAGTTATTCATTGAGATTTGATGCCATTGAACCTGTTGGATTATTGGATGATTATGTGTTTTATTTGTTTATGGCTTCATTTTTGCTTGGGTACAAGCAAAGGTTTAAGTGTGGGAATGTTAATAGGTGTAGAATATAATATGTTTTCTAGGTATTTGAGTGTATTTTAAAGTCTTTTTTTTAGATGATATCATGTGTCTAAGACTTAGAATTATGTTATTGTTAGTGTTTTTATGTGTTTTAACTGTTTGATCAGTTTAGAGAAAGAATTTGATCTTAATTTTATTCAAGGGGTTATTCAAGGGGTGTTCGATGTCTTTATGAATAAATGGAAATAAGAAATTGAAGAAAAGAGAAGAATTATTTAAGGACAGGAAAAACACCAAAAAGGAAGCAGCCATCAGATTCAAAGAAGATCAAAGAGTAGACATCAAGAGCACTCTAGATTTTCTAGAATTAAAGATCTTGACTCCAAATAGTTTTTCTTTCTTTTCCCTTCATATATTTCATTGTCTTAGATGTTGATTTCGATTATTAGGATTTTGAACATGATTATGGGTTCCTAAATCCATATTAGGGATTGTTCTTGATATATTTTGTTAAACTTTATTCTAGTTGAATTCAATTGATATATCAATATTTTGTGATATATATTGTGTTTATACTTGGTAATAAATCTACCGAGTGAATCAAGTTAGTTATGTTATCGTGTCCAATGAGATTTGGTAGCTTAATAGACCTGTAAATATCAGATTAATAAACAATTGAACAGAGACCTTTATTTATTCTTAGGATTGCTTCAAATCCAATTGAATAGTTAGGAGTAGTTTAGTGAATCAAGAGGTTGCAATTATATTATTATTGATTTCAATTAGGATTACTTGATTAAATCTTAAGAGAGGGTAATCAAAACCTTAAGATATCTTTGATCGAGAATAAGTGAATCAATAAGATAAAGGAAAGACAAAACAATGATAGAATAATTTCTAAGTTTCCAGCTCTGATTAACTTTATTCTTGTTGGTAGCTTAATTATTCAACTTTTTCATTTTATTAGTTGTTTTAATTTCAGTAAATTTATTTTATTTCAATCAATCTTTTAGTACCTTAAACAAATTTTCATTCAAGTTATTAGGTGTCTAATTAGTCCTTGTGAGAACGATACCTTTTGTACCATAAGTTACGATCAGTATACTTGTGTCAACAAGAATCATTAATGGTTAGGTGTTTGGAACTTTTCCAACTTACTACACCACTCTTTAAAGTGAAGATGTGCCCTGATTGTGATCTATTATCATTAAGATCAGATTGGAAACTTGGATCTAAATACTCCTAAACTGTAATAGTCGGTTTCCAAAACATACTAAGAGTTAGAACCCTAGACCATTGCACATGAGTAATAGCATTGAGAATTTATAAAGTGCATTTCATTCACATGCATTTCATTAGCATACACACATGAATTATGACTTTGTACACATTACAAAGATAGTATATGCACTCAATTGACATGTTCCAGGGTATGAAAGGTTTACAATGATCATGATGTGAATTGTGTATTGTTATATCTTAAATTTTGGTTTGATTGGTTACAAGTAGTAAGTTTGGAATTAATTGTTAGAATTGGAAGATTGATAAATTAATATGTACATTTGGACTAGGAAAAATGCCAAGTGATAAGACAAATTGACACATGAAAAATTAGGATGACTAAGCCTATAAATTGAGTGATATGGTATAGATAAATGAGTGACATTTATCATAGGTAATTAATTAACAAATGGCAGCATGATTGAGTGACAAATGGACTAGTAATTAGGTGACATTTGGAAGCTATAATGTGGGACAAATGGAAGGTGGGACAAATGGAAGGCATGCCTAGTGACAAATGCCATGGTCAAATTGTGACACCTTGCATTTAGTTGGATTAAGCTAATGTAGCAAAAGTTTTTGCTGAAACATTCACCATCTTCTTTTATTCTCTCCACTGAAAATTTCTCCTATCTTACATCTTTTTATTTTGGTTTAAAAAATTTCCACACCAAAATAAATACTTTTACCTTTCACAAGATAGCTAAAGAACCAGCTTATTGTTCTCTTTTAACCCTTGCCAAAAACCAACTTGTTTCCACCTTGAATTTATTGTGATCTTGCTTGCATGGAGGGCTAGATTAACTTGATGTATTGAGGTGGAATTTGATCTTAACAAGTAAGTAGAAATATGATCTTTATGACATGTTTTAAAAAAATGATAATGATGATTGAATCGGGATGGATTGTTTATGATGTTGATGATAAAGTGTGCTGAAATATGTTGGATGAACTTAGATACTTTTATGTTTTGTTCTTGATGTATTAAAACCGTGAGTTATAGGTTATTGTATGGATGAATTGCATTGGGATTTGAAGTATAATGAAGGTGAATTTATGTTAAATAAAGGTGTTATTATAGTGTTTTTGAATTGGGAAAGAACTAGGACTATATGTTTGATAGTAAATGATAGTTTATGTTTTGGTTTTTGATGCATGAAAGACAATAGTTTATAAGTTTCCAATTGAATAATTTTGAGTAGGAATTAGAGATGAGATTGATGAGGAATTGGAGTATAATTAAAGTATAACTGAGGTATATTTAATGGACTATTAAGAGGATATTTTGAATTTGGTATTAAGATGCAAACATCTGGAAAAAAAATTGAAGGAAATGGATGGTGAACTTTCGGTTCACTCATCCCACGATTGTGGGAGCTGCATACATGATCGTGGGAAATGCCTTGAAGTGAAGAAAATGCTATTTTATGTGATTATTGAATTAACTAAGGATAAGTCAATGTACTTTAGTGTATTTAGAATTGATTGAGGCTTAAAATGAACCTAGTTTGATGTTGGATAAGTTGCTTAAGTGTTTGATAAGTTTAGGTTGTTAACTGATGTTATAACTTAAGGAAAGGATTGTTTGATATCAATGTATCTAAATTTGGAATTTATGAGTGTTAAAGGAATGAAGGTTTTCTTATGAATATAAATGTGATCCAAAGGATATGAATAATGCATTTGGAATGAGTGAATAAGAATTGGGAATTGTATGAATATATATAATGCTAGAAAAGGGTTAGTGAATTTATGATTGATGAATTTAGAATAATCAAGTTTACTTGAGGTATAAACCTAAATTGCAAACTAATTATATCCAAGTTATGATGTATGAATGGTTAAGATTTGTGAATAAGGATACATACTCGAGAATGTCAATTGAGCATGCATTGAACATGACATATATATATATATATATATATATATATATATATATGCATGAATGAATATTTAATAATGTGTAAAATATGTGTGTATTGCATGATTTAAAAAGTACAAGTTGATCTTCAGTGTCTAGACATTACTGGATCATTAAGGTAATTGCTTATCTGAAGCGTACTGTGAGTTAAACTAGATGTTTCTCACTAGGATTGATTTGTTTCTGTTTAAAGTTCAGTTATTGAATTGTTACTTATGTGATTGAGATAATTCCGGACATTGATGATCTGAGGAGTTTGATATTTGGGATTGTATTGGAAGTGTTTTCTAATTGTATATGAATATGGAAATTGTGTAAACTCAATTATATGTGTTTCTATCTGATATGTATGCTAAATATGAAATGTGAGAACGATTGAATGTGAAATTTTGAAAGGAATATGAAATATGTGAGCAATTGAATGTGAATTGTCGGACTTAGATCTGATGAATCTGATACATGTGATAGAAGCTCACAGGAATGAAAGGTAATGAAACATGGCATATGGAATGATGCATCACATTGAAATACATGATCAGACAAAGGAGTTGTGACCGAATTGACTAGTGAAAAAGAGCAAAGCTTAGAAATGTGTACAAAGAGTCACAGGCTCAGTTATTAATGAGCCCGGTATCCACAATAGGTATAGGACAGTAAATGAAATGAGTTCAGTATCCACAATAGATACGGGACGGTAAATAGGCTCTCGGTCACAGTAAAGTAAAAATGAATGGAGTCACATGTGCATTTGTATATACAACTTGATATGTATCATATGGATGATTAAATTGAATTATTGAATTGTTTTGAAATAGTGACGCGAAATATTTTGTATACAAGTTTTACTTACTAAAGAATGACAAAATGTGACGAAATATTCAATATTTGATGGTATGATTTGCTTATGAATTTGAATGTGAATTGTCCTTATGTTTTGATATGAGTGAGCACATCAATGATGGTTTACTCATTAAGTTAGCAAACTCATCAAAATTGCAATGTTGATTTATAGGTACGAGGGAGACCTAGTTCTTAAGGCAAACTAGTAGAAGTCTAATATTGTCAATTTTGGAAAAACAAGAATGGATCAAAGGTCTGGTCAGCTGATATATGGGGAGTGTGATAGATTCTATTTATTTAGTTTCTCATTTCATGTAGAACATTTTGTAAAAGAGCAGTAAACTCTCAGATGTTTTTGGCAATGTAAACATATGTATTATAAAGTGTAATGCTTAAGTGTAAGTTATGTTTGTGAATGAAATGACAAAAGTTGACTTTTAGATTACTTATGTTTTGTGTGATACGATAATAGGTTAATGTGATTGCTCTAACATGCCATTTTCATATGGTATATTCTTGAATGTCCTCTGGATGTTCAGACATATGCTCTATGGCAGTAGTGTGTTACATAAACTCTTTTTTAACTCCTCCATAGACTAAGGAAACATCTTTAGTTCTTCTCAAGTACTTTAAGATGTTTTCCACAGTTATAACTTAATTAAGAGATTTAAAGTTTCTAAAATTAAGGTTTAATCAAAATTAATATAATCTCATTACACTAGTTATTTCTAGCATAATCAAATTATGGAAGATAATCCTTTAAAGCTTTGATTGATTCTAATTATTAATTTGAAAAATAATTTAATTTAATATTTCAAGTTGAAAAATTAAACTAAATTCCAAATATATTTATGATGAAAATTTAATCCTTTTGAAAATAAAACATAACCAATTAGGAAATAATTTCTAGATTTATTAGGAACATATATTGCACGTGCATTTTTGTTTGGTGCATTTATAAGAAGACACCTAGACGGTTCTCCTCTATTTAGGCATCTTCTTCTATCGCATGTAGTTTCTTAGGGGCGTCTCTTCCTATAAGGGTAATTGTTGCTCTTTTTAGTGACAACAATCACCGTTAGCAACAAAGGAGGCTCTTTCAGTACCAACTAGCACTACTACATCTACACATACACACACATAGAACCACATTCAATCTAGTTATAGAAACTTCAATCTTTGATATGATATTTCTATAAGAACATGCCTAAAATTTCTAAAAATAGACTCATCATAACAGAGAAATAAAACACTTAAAGTCTTTTATTGATCAATTTTAGAAGCTGAAAAACAAGAGAGACGTGTCCTTGAAGCATTTTCCAAAAAAACATAAAACTAAGGGCACGTAAGGTTTTCAAACGTATAACCAAATTAAAGAAACTGAAAGAAAAATTGAGGACATGTTTTTGTAGAAATAAAAAATAAACAAAAAAAGCAAAACCCTAAATTAATTATGACCTAATCATTATTAGGAAAATCCTTAAAATAATGTCTTAAGCTTTAAACTTATCAAATCAATAGCAATCAAACAACTTTGATAAATATATATAATTAAAATTGTTCTTATAACACTATTAGGAAATCAACAATGATTTAATCATAGGTGTAGTGAAAAATAATTTTATAATTTCCTAATTGAATTACTTGAAAAACATAAATTATAAATAAAAGAGTTAAATTGTACAAGATTTGAACTCCTGTAAAAATTTTCTTCTTAAGATATCAACCACTAGCATTTCATGTGTAAAGGTTTTAACAATATCCTTAAATAAAAAAAAGAACTTAAACATTTAAGAGTAAAATATTGGAGTGATAACTCTTTTATATCTTTTTCTTATTTATAGAAAAAGATATTAGGGTTTCTTATTTATTAAAATCAAACTTCCTAACTAATTAAAGTCTAAGTCTAACTCTAATTATAATTACAATTTAATTTTAATAAATGATATTTGATTTGGTTGCTGAAGTTTCTCAAACTTTATAACTAAGTCCAACTTAATTTAAATTAAATTTTCTATTTTAAATTGTTCTTTCTGTATGACCCATTAAGTTCTAAAATGTTGTTAATCATTATCAATTATAAATCGCAACTGTACATTTGATGTATAAAACTGTTGAGTTTGAGTAATGAAAAGAGGAAGAATTTGGTTTTAAAAATCTTGCTATTTATAATTAATGGTTTTATTATTTAAATTGATATGATGCCATGTGGAGTACTGTAGTGATCGCACGTAGCGCTCCCTTATCTTAGGATATGTATCGGAATGACCTACGGGCGTCCCGGTGCGTACCCTAGGGTAATGGGGTGTTACAATAGAGGCGAAGTTGGGTTATATACATGGGATGTATACAAATCAAGAGTTAGTAACCCAATGAGTGTGCTAAATCAACAGTTGATGGCCCAAGTCACCTGTTGCGTAATTGAATGCAATTTGTATGAATGATACCTACCAATTGACCTAAGATGGCTTGTTGGACAAACCCAAGGTCATTCTTGGTGATATCGGATATCGACCCATTAAGAAAACTATCAGTTTTCTCGAATTCGTAGTGAGGGAATTAGAATAATGAGACCTATAATACATGTGATTAAAGTCCTTATCGATATGCATTAATGTACCTTCTAACACTTTCTCTCGTTCTTCTAGGTTATTGAATCTTCACGATGTCTTCTAGTGTGAATCTATGCTCCCTGTTAGATTTCAACAAACTCACGGGACCAAACTTCTTAGATTGGCTGCGGAATTTGAGAATTGTTCTCAAATTTGAAAAACTAGGATATGTACTAGATGAACCACTTCCCTATCCCCCTACTGTCGATGCATCTGATGAAGATCAGATAGTTTACAAGAAGCTACTGGATGATAGTGAGCTAGCTAGCTATATAATGTTGGCCTCTATGTCACCAAAATTGCAAAAGTAGCATGAGTATATGGATGCTCATACCATAGTCTACCATCTGAGGGAACTGTTTAATGAGCAACCTTGGTCTGAAAGGTTCGAGACCTCAAGTTTGCTTTTCTATTCTAAGATGGTTGAGGGGTCATCTCCAGTGTAGTATGCGCTGAAGATGAATGGATACATTGAGAGATAAGCCAGTTTGGGCTTCATTATGGATTATGAATTAAGTATAGACTTGATTCTGACTGGTTTGACCGATAGTTATTCGCAGTTTGTTCTTAACTATCGGATGAACCAAATATCCACAATGATACCTAAGCTGATTAATCTGCTCAAAGCAGCTGAACAGACTGTCAAGAAAGACAGTAAGGCTGTGATGTTGGTAGACTCTGCTTTTGGTTCTCGAAAGAAGAACCAAAAGAAGAAGAAGAAGTCCAAAAGACCAGTGGGAGGTATATAATGGAGACAACTTTAGAAGGGATATGCTTCCATTGTAACAAAGAAGGACATTGGAAGAGAAACTACAAAGCTTATCTAGAGTCACTGAAGTAGAAGAAGGCATTAGATGCCCCACCGTCTACTTAAGGTATGATATTTGTCATTAAGGTTAATACTATTTCTAATTATAACATTTGGGTATTAGATACCGGATGTGGCTCACACATATGTGTTGATATGTAGGGGCTCAGGGATAGTAGACCGCTCAAGAAGGGAGAGATAGACCTACGAATGGGAAATGGATCAAGAGTTGCTACATTAACTTTAGGGACATATGTTTTGTATCTTCTTAGTGGGCTAAAGTTAGTTTTGAAAATTTGTTATTATGTACCCGTTGTGAATAAAAACATTGTATCTATTTAATGTCTTAATAAAGTGGGATTTCATTTAACTTTTTTAAGTAATGGTTGTTCAATTAAGTTGAATGAAATGTTGTATGATATTGCTACATTGTGCAATGGAATTTACATATTATATATGTCCAATCCAATTTTAAATATCAATGACAATAAAAGAAAAAAATGACATAACTTAAAATCATCTTACTTATGACATTGTCCACTTGGCCATATAAGTGAGAAACGCATGATTAAACTACACAAGAATGGTAGCCTAGGGTCATTTGATTATGAATCATATGGTACATGTGAATCTTGCTTGTTAGGCAAGATGACTAAATTACCTTTTAAAGGAAAAGGTGAACGAACTAATGAGTTATTAGAACTAGTATATTCTGATGTATGTGATCCGATGTCCATTCATGCCAGGGGTGGTTTTGTGTACTTCATTACTTTTATCGATGATTATTCATGATATGGGTGTGTGTATCTAATGAGATATAAATCTGAAGCATTTGAAATGTTCAAACAATTTTGACATGAAGTAGAGAAACAACTCGGTAGAAGTATTAAGAAACTTCGATCAGATCGAGGTGGTAAATACTTAAACAAAAATTTTCTATCTTATCTCGAAGATAATGGGATAGTATCTCAGTAGACTCCACCTTACACACCACAACATAATGGTGTAGATGAAAGGAGAAATTGAACCTTGTTAGACATGATAAGGTCAATGATGGGCTTAACATATCTACCAAAATCCTTTTGGGGTTATGCACTCGAGACTACTATTTATGTGACAAACAGAGTCCTTTTAAAGGCAGTTGAAGTTACTCCATATGAGATATGGACTAACAAAAGGCCCTATCTTTCTCATATAAAAGTTTGGAGTTATCCGGCTTATGTGAAGCGGATTCAATCAGACAAGCTTGAAGCGAAATCTGATAAATATTTTCTTATAGGATATCTTAAGGAAACAATTGGATATGAATTCTATAATGCTTTAGAGCAAAATGTTTTTGTCTCAAAGCATGTTGCCTTTTTAGAGAAAGAGTTTCTTCTAAAAGAAGACAGTGGGAGCAAAGTTAAACTTGATGAAGTTCACGATGCTCAAACAGACATAAATTAATTGCCTGAACTTGAAATTGTTGTTCATGGAGATGAGAAAACAGTTGAACCTTATAACACACAAAATATTCGTAGGTCCAGTAGGATACGAATGTTCCAGAGAGATGGATTTATCGTAAGTGAACAAAATGACGTATTGCTCATAAAGGACAATGAGCCTACAACTTATGAAGAGGCTATGAAGAGTTCAGAATCTGAAAAATGACTTCAAGCCATGAAGTCTAAAATGGACTTTGGTTAACCCACCTGAAGGGTTAAAACCCATAAGGTGCCAGTGAATTTTCAAGAAGAAAATCGACATAGAAGGTAATATGATTACCTATAAAGCGAGGCTAGTTGCTAAAGGTTATCGTCAAAGACAAGGAGTTGACTATGACGAGACATTTAACCCTACAGCTATGCTTAAATCCATTAGAATATTCCTAGCCATTGTTTCTCATTATGATTATAAAATATGCAGATGGATGTAAAGATGACTTTCCTAAATGGAAACTTAGTTGAGGATGTAAATATGATACAACCTGAGGGCTTCGTATCTAAAGATGGTAAAAAGTATGCAAACTTCATAAATCCATTTATGGATTAAAGCAAGCATTTAGGAGTTGGAACATTCGATTTGATGAAACAATCAAAGAGTTTAGCTTCTCTCAAAATCCTGATCAACCTTGTGTGTACAAGAAGGTTAATGGGAGTGCTATCATATTCATTGTGTTATATGTGGATGACATATTACTTATAGGAAATGATGTCTCAAGTTTACAATCAGTCAAAGTTTGGTTGTCCTAAAATTTTTCCATGAAAGACCTTGGAGAAGCAACTTATATATTTGGAATAAAGATCTATAGAGATAGATCAAGAAAGTTGCTAGGTTTTTCACAGTCAACATACATAGATAAAGTCCTAAAAAGGTTTAGTATGGAGCAGTCTAAGAGAGGGTTTCTTCCTATGACTCATAGGATAAAACTCTCGAAATCTATGTGTCCCAAGACACAAGATGAGAGGACTCGCATGAGTATGATCCCGTATGCTTTGGCAGTAGGATCAATCATGTATGCTATGTTATGTATAAGACTCGATAGATCGTATGCTTTAAGTGTTATGAGCAGATATCAATCGAATCCTAGTGAGGGTCACTAGGTGGCTATCAAGAATATCCTAAAGTACTTAAAAAGGATTAAGGATGTATTCTTGATATATAGAAATGGAGATCTCATAGTGAGCGGACATACAAATGCCAGTTTTCAATCTGACCAGGATGACTCCATATCTTAGTCAGATTATGTTTTCACACTGAATAGTGGAGCAGTCAATTCGAAGAGTTCCAAACAAGAGACGACTACAGATTCAATGACCGAGTCAGAGTACATTGCAGCTGTGGAAGCGACAAAAGAATATGTTTGGAATAAAAAGTTCGTTATGGAACTTGGAGTGGTTCCTAGCATAATAGACCCAATATTGTTGTATTGTGACAACAATAGGGCTATTACTCAAGTCAAGGAACCAAGGTCTCATCAGAGGTCCAAGCACGTACTCAGGGGATATCACCTGATCAGGGAGATAATTGATAGAGTTGATGTGAAGAAAGAGAGAGTGCTCACAAATTAGAATATCACTGATCCTTTGACTAAGCCACTTCCTCAAGAAAAATTTGATTCTTGTGTACTCGCCTATGGTATTAGATATAAAGGCGATTTGCTTTAGTGCAAGTGGGAGATTGTTAGAGTAGTGCTCTAAAGGCAATTACCTTTAGCATTTTTGTACAAACTTTATTTTGATTAATGAATCGAAAGTCATTTTTTGTTAATTTGATATTCATTTATATATGAATTGATATTGATCTTAAATCGAATTAATGAAGTCCATGATACAAAAAATAGCATGAAGAAAATCATGATGAGATCATGATAATGAGATTCTTATCATATGAAATTATGTTAGTATCTAAATAATCCATAGTCATAGGATTAATAAAACAGGACATTATTAATCCTGATAGACTAGCACATGTTATACTCCTTGATTTGATCAAGTAGTGGATCTCACAAACTATAAACATGAGTTGTTTAGAGTTAACATGTGGATTCTTACTAAGAGTAGTAAGTACATCAGATGACTCGTTATAAGATGATCATATGGATGCTCTATTAAATTTCAATGAATAATCTCAACATAGCAATGATGGAAATATCCTTAGACTTGAAGTACTCAAGGATATCTTGGATATTAATCATGACATCATTCCTTGTTACCTCAAGATGAGGTCGCTCTTAAGGTGGTGATTAGGTACAACTATTTGTATTTGAAGATAATTGGGTAGCTAATAAAGGATTCCCACTCCTGATAGAGGGACATGATACCCACAACCTCTTGTCAGGGTCATTACTTGGGAGTCTCTGGCCAGAGCAGTTATATGTCATGAAGACATTTTCAATGACACATAAGAGTAATGATATCCCAGGACAAGAACTAATATCACTTGGACTAGATGTGACGTAGTCAGTCTAGTGGGAATTGACACATAGCCTATACTCTGAACCAAGTGGGGTATAATATGGTGAAAGGATGAATTGCACAATAATTGTCTATGGAAATGTTCATAAGTTAGATAATTAACTATCAAAGAGTTCGTGTGTTAATCTACTTATATTCCGACAAATTGGCATCATGAAACCCTTCATGATTTGATTGAATTAAGAGTTAATTCAAGTGTTTAAAATAATCAGGAACCTAAGGATTATAAGCATAAAAGATCGAATGAGAAAAAAGTGTGTATGGGCTAATTTAAGCAGGCCACGATCATGACTTATAAACCACGATCATGGCCGAAGGCCAGCCAGGCCACGATCGTGACAGAGGCCACAAAATGATATATAAGTGAGTTCTTCACTTATGTACACAAGCTTCTTCGACTTCTTACACACACGTGTGATAGCATAAGGGCTCTAGAAGAGTTCTAGAGTGAGAATGAGGTGTCTCGAGTCTTGTTCTTACAATTCATGCAATTGTTGCATGAATTAAAGTGTATGCAAAAACATTCTTGACCTATCTTCCACCATCTTGAGCATCTACTAGAACTCATCTAGTTTTGTGCTCAAAACACCCTTATGCATTGTTTCTTCATTTTCTTTGCGTGTTCTTGGGTGATCAAGGAAGGGTTTGCTATTTGCAATAACCCAAACAAGGAGAAGAAACAAGAAAAGAGGAGAAACAAAAGGTAAAAATGTTTTATATTTCATGTTCTTTACATATCTTTGCATGCATGTATGATTCTGTAACTTCATGTAAAGTTAGAATTACTTTATATTGCCATTGAATTGTTCTCAGGAAAAAAATATCCAACTTTGTACAATCACTTTAGCATTATTTATGAGATAAAGAAAGCTTTATCTAATTGGATGTTTAGTTCCAATGAAGTTATTCGGGTTATGGTAGAGCAGATGATGGAGAAGCTGAATTCTTATTGGTACATGATTGGACATCCTGTTGCAATTATTTCTTTTTTAGACCCTAAGATACAAGATGGAGGAGGTTAATTTTATATATAATGTGTTGAATGGTCATTGGGTTCAAGAACATGTAGATGTCATTAAACAATTATAGTATAATTTGTTTAATGATTCTTAATTTATAATGGACAAAATTTAGGATCAAGATCATAATAGTTCAAGCCATTCAACTTCGACTTTAGTTTTAAGTGTGAACTCCTTTTCTAAGAGCACTTTGTTTCTTTCACTTGCAAAATTCATGAAAGAAAAAGCGGCTAGAGCTTCATGCAATATGGCGGAGTTAAATAAATATTTTACAGAAGTTGAAGGTGTGCAATTCGATGTATTATTATGGTGAAAGAGTTGTGGAAATAAATTTTTGATTATGCAAGTACTTACACTAGACCTATTAGCAATTTCATCATCTATTGTTGCTTAAGAGTCTATTTTTAGCACTGATGGTTAGGTTAATAGTCTTCGTCATGCTTGAATTTATCCTTGTATTGAAGAAGCCCTTATGTATACCCGAAGTTGGTTAGAAGATAAAGATATTAAAGGCAAATTTTTTTCTTTTTGATATATCAGTTTCTTCTATTTTATATATTATATTACGTTATATTATTTTTTTAATTTGTATATTAATAGAGCCACAGATACAAATGCGAAGTTCATACACATACTCATACTTGTTAATCAAATGAACATTATTTTGATAAAATATTTGATGATGAAAATATATTTAATTATTTACTAATTATTACCATGTGCTTAATATTCCTTTAATTTTAATATTATAATACTAAATATAATGTTTCTACGTATAAAAGAAGTGATGCAAACTATTGATGATCTTGACTAGAACGATTAGCTACTGTCTCTAATCTCCACTCTCACAACCCAATCTAGAACATTATTTAATGATTTTATCTTGAATTTTTGTAAATTGTATCATTGAAAAATTTTGGATAATCATTTCTGTAAATTATGTTATCAATTAATGAATTTTTTCTTATCATCAATTAAATGAATTTCTTACTTTATATATAATATTTTTCCATTTCCTATAATTCTATCCTCCTTCATTAATGAATTTGGTCATTTTATTCAATTTTTCAATATATGTACATTAAATATTCATTCATTATGAAATCTCGATATTTATTTATCAATTGAAATTTATAACTTCAATTAATTGAATTTTTTAATATATATATATAATTTGTTATATACAAATCAGAGTTTTGTCTGTCAAATAAAATCATAATCACGCTCTTGAAACGCCATAAGTAATAGGCTTATGTCATCGATTCAAATCCTGTCATCTTGATGTGAGATTATGAGGATTCACCCCTTAAATAATCCATACCATAAAACAATAAAAAATATTTATAAAATCTTTCTATAAAAAATCAAATGTTTAAGGGCAAGATAAATAAAGAAAGAGGCTCTTCAAGAGTTATGTTAGAAGGTGCTAAATTAATCGGAATCTGTCTATTTGCTATCCTTATTTGAAGCTTGATCTTCAATATATATGTATATATTCGCTTCCTATAATTATATCCTTCTTCGTTAATGAATTTAGTTTCATCTTATTCATTTTATTAATATATGTACATTATATATATACATTCATCTTAAAATAAATTGATTAATCAATTGAAATTTGTAACTTCAATTAACTGAATTTCTCATTTTATATATAATCTTTTTTACTTTCTATATTCGCGTCCTCTTTTATTAATTAATTTGATTTTATCTTATTCATTTTATTAATATATAGACATTTTATATATTCATTCATTATAAAATCTTAAATTTTATTAATCGATTAAAATTTGTAACTTTAATTAATTAAATCTCTGGCTTTTTATATATATTTTTTATTTCATATAATCTTATTTCCCTTTATTAATAAATTTGGTTTCATCTTATTCATTTTATCAATATATCTACATTTAGTATATTCATCCATTATCAAATTTCAATTTTTATTAATCAATTGAAATTTGTAAGTTCAATTAATTTAATTTCTCTCTTTATATAATCATTTTTTCATTTCCTATAATTATATCCTTCTTTATCAATAAATTTGATTTCATCTTATTCATTTTATCATTATATTTATATTATATATATTTATTCAATATAAAATCTTAATTTTTATTAATCAATAAAATTTATAACTTCAATTAATTGAATCTCTCACTTTATATAAAAAATTTTATTTCCTATCATTCTATCATCCTTCATTAATGAATTTGATTTCATCTTATTTATTTTGTCAATATATGTATGTTTTATATATTCATTTATTATAAAATCTTAATTTTTATTAATCTATTAAAATTTTTAATTTCAATTAATTAATTTTCTCATATTATATTTTTAATTAAATAAATTTCAAAAAATAAAAAATTGGACCAATCCGAGCCCGATTGGGCGATCGCATCAGGCAAGCTACAGGTCAAGCTCCGCCCTAACTCAACATTGATAGAAATACTGCCAGGCCCTTTTTTGTTCCTGAAAACAGAATTGTGGTAACTGAAAATACAAACGTGTCAACATTTATGGCAACTCCATTTATACCCTTGAGGCTGTTACGGTTTGATCCAATTGCAAGGTATGAGACTTGAATCCCACATCGATTAAATACAAAGTTGGTGTGAGATTTATAAAGACTTTGGGCTCTCCACCCTCATAAGCTAGCTTTTGGGGTTGGTTCTCCTAAAGTCCTTATCAATTCGGGGAGGCATGGTTCTAGAACAAGCCTTATAAGGCCTTGGGCTCTCCCTCCCTTCAAGCTAGCTTTTGGGGTGTGGTTCTCCCAGGGTGACTTATACTCGTAACAATTGGTGCTTTCATTGAGAGCTGGCCACCGGAAAGGGCTACCCACGGAATGGGGCTGACCAGCGGAGGGGCTGACCGTGAACTGAAACTAGTGAAGCGTCGTTGAGTGAAGCACCGTGGAGTGAGAGCCGTCGGGACGCCGGCTTCCAAAGGGGGAAATAATGTTACGAGTCCCATATCGGGGAGGCATGGTTCTAGAACAGGCCTTATAAGACCTTGGGCTCTCCCTCCCTTCAAGCTAACTTTTGGGGTGTGGTTCTCCCAAGGTGACTTATACTCGTAACATGATTGCTGGAGAGAAACTGGAAGGCAGATCGATGAGATGATGTCTAAAGTAGGCAAGAAAACCTCTGGAATGGAGACTAGAAGGTGGATTGGCGAGACGGATTCGAGTGATCAACCGTGAAATGGTGTGAAGGAGGCAAGACAGACGGGGTGAATATTTGAGGATTAAAATAAAAGTAAAGTTATCTAAAAATTGAAATGGTATTCTATCAAAATTAAGATTACGTGACTTTTGAGTATTTTTACGTGCTTTTTAAAATTTACCTGACTCTTCAATAACACTTTTTATATAAGGTAATGGTACGTATATGACACATCTTATTTTATGTCTAGGTTGGAAATTTCCGAAAACGAGTCTTAACTCTTAAGTTTATGTAAATTTGAATTTGTATTATACAGACCAATTACAGCCCCCCACGTACTAACACTCACCTAAACCCGAGACCACGAGTGAAGTTTTTTCAACTGTAAAAACGAAAATAACGAGAAATTGATGAAATGGAAAGCTTCCCCAACAAGTTAAAACGAGACCAGGAGAACCATTAAAAAGATAAAAATGAAACAATCTTATGGGTGCGTTGTGTTGGTTTAATAGTCACTCTTATGGTTTTGACACATTCGATGCATAAGCAACAACAGGAAGCATCAAACTGAAAAGGTTCCTCTTCCTTTCCTCTACTCCAAGCTACTTAATTTTCTACTACCCTTTGAAACTAAAGACAGGCAAAAGGAAATGGGAATTTTGTATGAGGATGCGGTGGTGATTAGGCAAGCAGAGAGTCCTGGAGAGTGTAATGTGATTACAGTAAATTGTCCTGACAAGACTGGGCTTGGCTGTGATTTGTGCAGAACTATCTTGCTGTTTGGGCTAAGCATTTCTAGAGGAGGTAATCAAGCTTTTACTTGGGTTGTTCTTCCTTTTGTTTGTCATCTTTCTTTTTGGTTGTTTAGAATTATAGCTATGAAATTTGCCGATAGTTTTAGCGTTTTTTTTTTTAATGTTCATTCTACGCCGGCTTTAATGGTGGGTTTCCTGTATGTTTTCTGGCTTCGAATTGGGAGTTTGTGATATGGATCTAAAACTTTGATGGAGAATCAGAAATGGGCAACTCCAGTATTCTTGTCTATACCTTTCTATTTTTCTTAATTTTGGTGGATGTATCTGAGATTTTCCGATAAAAGTTCAGAAGCTAAGGAAGTGATGAATTGCATTTTGATTATTCTTATGATGGTGACCGCCATCATTTGTTATACGTGTTTCCTCGATTTGCATTTTCTGGATTGATGTGAGCAGTGAAGACACAAGAGTGCTCATTAAGTTTCATTTCTGTGTACCTCTGCTTTGTTAGATCTACAAACTGATGGGAAATGGGGCTACCTAGTGTTTTGGGTGATGGGGAAGCCGAACACGAGGTGGAGTCTGTTGAAAAAGAGGTTGTTGGAGGTGTGCCCATCCTACTTCTCAACATCTGAAATTGATTACTATCACCCAGATGATCAGCAGCCAAAGCCCTCAGATGTTTTTCTTTTGAAGTTCTGGTGTTCTTGTGACAGAGAAGGACTTTTACATGGTACTTCATTGGTTAACTTCATGCCAAAATGATTTATACCAGTGCATAGATATTATTTGAGAAGCCTGCTTTTCGATTGAGTTCAGGGTTTGCCTTATGCTTGACTTGGGAAAAGGGATTAGATCCATAACATGATTATGTTGATGTTTGTTATTGTTGCTGCTCAAAAATATTGCCATTCTTATGAGTGACTATAGTCTCAAAATCCTATATAGCTTTACATTAAGTATACTTGATCTGCCGTAGCTCTATATTATGTAGACTTGATTTTCCAATGCTGGATATTAAGTTACCAATGACATATCTTCTTTGATTGATCTGTTTATGTCCATAGGACTACATAGTACTTGATTTTTCATGAAATTGTTATCTTATTTGAATTATTATGATAAGAAATAAGCTGACAGGCTAAAATAGTGTTGAAATGTATTTGGAGAAAAACATTGTGCTAGAGGAACCATCCTTTGTCTAATTGATTCAATGCATACAATTTCTATTCCATCAAGAAGTCCTGCCATTTGTACTTAAGTTCCTTATCTATCTGCCTGTTCGCTTAATTCAATAGCCTTTCCATTGCTTTGCAAACGAAATTTAAATCTTTAATGGTTCGGTTGTAAAATCTGCAAGAATATTGGGGTTCCCACAAGGGTTTGGAATTTTTGTAATGGCAATGTTGAGTTTTCATTTCACGTAATTTATATAATAATAATAAAGTTGTTTTTCTATACTCTTCTGTATTTCTTTATTTCTTTCAGATATACCTTCTAGGAAAAAAATTGGCTATTTAAGTATGATTCTGCCTTACATTTTCTCCATTAGAAATTCCAGGACATTGGTCTTTCTGCTAATACTGCTCAGAAACAAATTGATATTGTTTACCATTGAGTTCTTCAGATATTCTTTTTCATTTCATTTCTTTTTTCTTCTTTTTCAAAGACTACGACAGTTATGATTTTAGTTTTTCTTATTTCTTTCTGAACTCATAGAGAATGGTTAGACACCTATGTTTTTGCAGTTAGCATTTGGTTACAATCTGAATTTTCTTTTAGATGTCTCGGAGGTTCTTTGGGAGTTGGAATTAACCATCAAGAGAGTCAAGGTGTCTACTGCTCCTGATGGGAGAGTCATGGATCTCTTTTTCATTACTGATACGAGGTTTGTGATCCTCGGACTTCAACAGTAATGCTTTGTCTCATTTTTTTCTTAACCTCTAAGCTATTTTAAGTGTTTTCTTTGGTATTTTTAACTTTTTACAGTTTTATAGCTTAGGTCATCGGCTGTATCAGTATCTAACCAATAATAAACAGTTTTCACTCTTTTCTGCATGAAATTAAGATTTGTAGTTGATTTTGTATACTCTTTCAGACTTATTATGGACCTTTGTTTTGATTCTGTTTACCTTATCCGGTTTGTGCTTTGATTGCATTTGGAAGTCACAATATACAAGCAGATGTTTTAGCTACAAGCAAATAAGCTACCCAATCTGTCTGCTTGTATGCATCTAGTTCTGCAGCTGCTTTTGTCAAACTTATGGTTTGTGTTCATCAGGGAGCTTCTTCATACCAAAAAGAGACAGGAGGAAACCATTAGTTATTTAAGAGATATACTAGGGGATGCACTGATAAGCTGTGAGATTGAATCTGTGGGAGCAGAAGTTACTGCATGTTCTCAGGATTCATCATTTCTTCCTTCTGCAGTCATTGAAGACATGTTTAGTTTGGAGTTTCCCCAGCATGACTATCCCCAAAGTGGATTTCTTGCTCCCAACTCCATCTCTGTTATGGTGGATAACAATCTTTGCCGCTCTTACACGCTTGTTCAAATTCTATGCAAGGACCATAAAGGACTCATTTATGATATAATGAGGACCCTGAAGGATTATAATATCCAGGTACTAACTTTGCAATTTAACTATTTAGTAACCAGATGAACTATTGACACGAAGGGTTGGATTGTTGAGATCTTCTGTGGATTGAGTACTGGGCATAAGTTGGAAAATTGTCAGAAAATAAAGATATGGGAAAATTTTGATGATTAAGAGACCAGATTTTCTTTGTAAGGTGGCCTTCAGTCCTTGATTTCTTGCTATCTCTAGGTAATTGAATTTCCAAAAATCACTAGTTTCCTTGTGAGTTTGCTCGTGCATTATGTTAGCATCCGAACATGGAAATAAAATGACTAGGGACATTACAAGCTTCTTTGAAGCATAAGTGTTTCATGCTGGTTTTATAATTGGTTAAGTTACAACCGATTGTCCATAGCCTTACACCGTTAGCTTTGTGGTTTCTGTCAGACATCTTATGGACGGTTCTTTGCAAACCCCAAAGGAAACTGTGAGGTGGACTTGTTCATAAAGCAAGCAGATGGCAAGAAGATTGTTGACCCCAGTAAACAAAATGCATTATGTTCCCGTTTGAGAATGGAGCTTCTGCGTCCCCTTAGAGTTGCTGTTGCTAGTCGTGGTCCAGACACAGAACTTCTTGTTTCCAACCCTGTTGAGTTGTCCGGCAGGGGCCGCCCCCTTGTCTTCCATGATATCACCTTGGCCCTCAAGAGTCTCAACACGGGCATCTTCTCGGTACCAACCTGGTTTCAGTCTTGATCCCTGACAGAATGTCATTTAAGATAATCTAACAGTACCATTAATTTTCTATTGGCTTCTCAGGTGGAGATTGGAAGACATATAATACGCGATCGGGAATGGGAAGTATATAGAATACTTATTGACGAAGGCAATGGTTTTACGGTGCCGAGAAACAAGATTGATGCGGGTGTAAAGAAAGCACTTCTGGGCTGGGATTAGATACAGATGTCAGTTGGAGGCTTCCTCCAACTTTGTACAGCACATAGCCATATATGAATCTTTACCACAGCTAGTTGCTAACCACTGAGTAAATATAATCGATCATATGCATAGAGTTGCAATAGAACTTGCATTCCTTTTCACTCAGAAGATAATGTATAGCCTTTGGTTCTCCATGATTTGGATTAAGCACACAAGTAATCACGATAGGTTATCATGATTTATCGTAATTATACACGCATTGTTCGGATTTGCAGCATACTTTGCTCGTCCCAGAATTACAAACAAGTAAGTAATTGTCACTTTATTGAGATTGGAAAGTTTTTCAGGAATCTGTAAGTTACTATGATACAAGTTTAATCATCGGTTTCACATGGTGATTTTCTTATGTTCACAACCATTCAAATCCGGCTGCTATTATTCTAACAGGTTGCTTCCTGGAATTCCTTTCCTCTTCAGGAACGATCCAAGATTGAAAATTTCAACTTTCATCCATCTTAAAACTCTCAGGTTGAGAGAAGCTAAACCTGGAAACTAGCTCAACCGTGGATCATTTCTCGTTTCAACAACTTTCTTGCCAAATTTCTGAAAATTCGTAGTGAAGAGTTCTGCCAAGAAAAACCACCCGCAAAATGCTAATTCCGCCCACACAAAACGACAAACTTCATCTCTCCAACCATGTGGTCCGCAGCCCCCACGTGTCCTTTCAGCTCCTGTCATCATCTGTTGTTGTGTGGTGGTTTCGTTTTCTGCTTATCGACCCTACAATCCCTTCCCTCTAAATCACACAGGAGATACCTTCGAATCTTCTTCAACTTTCGAAGTCTATACATTTTACACTCTAACACCACAAATTGTGCATAAAAATCAAAAAGAGAAGAACAGAGTAAACCCAGCATCCAAAGGGGAGATCCGAAACGAATCTTCCTTCAAGGTACGAACCTTGTAAAGAGCCTTACTTCTGTTCCGATTTGTGAATAAAATCAGGGAAAGAAGAAGAAGTAAAATAGAAGGAACTGAATAATGAGAGCGTGCAATTCAAGTTTTCTACTTGTTGATATCCAGAACTCATGCTATTCAGCTCACCAAGTTCCACTGTCAGCCCTCACTTACCTTTCTACCGTCTCTTCGTCATTTCGTCGAACATGTGGTGTCCATCGACGAATCGCCTCGATGAAGTCAGCCACACCCTCTATTCCTCGTTCCCCAGAGGTCCGCAGACCTGATAGATACAAGATAGGAAATGGATCAATTTCAGAATCGGGAAATTCTGCTTCCACGTCGGCTTGTTCGAGCCTGGTTGCCAATTCTGAGTTGAACTTGCTTCTTGAGCTATTGCCCCTCAGAATGAGAACACAGCTGTGTGATCATTCAGAAATTTGTGAGTTGATTGAAGTGGTTATGGACTTGGGCAGGAAGCCTCTCGCAAGGTTTCCATCTGGAGATTGGATCATCTCGGAGCAGCCTGTAAAACATGAGGATTTAAGACATGCCGTATCCAAGGTAAAATGATAAGGGATTTTGTTAGTTCACTTCAAGCCTGTTAATACTGCGGTTGAATGCATACGTGAATTGTGATGGATATCTATGTTTAGGTTGGCGAATTCTCTGATGACAATAGGTCAGGTATTGATAGCTCTCTGCACCGTATAAGTGCAATACGCAACCGTAAAAAGCAAATTATTGGGCTAACTTGTCGGGTTGGACGAGCTGTATCTGGAAGTGCTGAAATCATACGTGACTTGGTTGAGGGTGGGGGCTCCATTTTGCTCATAGGTCCTCCAGGAGTGGGTAAAACAACCTTGATCAGGTACTGTTCTTATCTTATGTCTGTGAAATGAGCAACTGACTGAAGAATTCACTTTGGAAGTTTAACTTATTTCTCCTTCGTTTGCATCCATCGATCTCAGGCTGGTGTGTGTACATTGATCCTTTTGTTTGTGGTTTGTTCATGGCCATCGAACCGCATGCCCTGGAGGGTGGTCTAATTATTCAACTCTGTATACCTCCTAGAATATCCATGTTATGCATCATCTTGTGATCTCCTTCAATTTGGTTGTCGAAATTGGCATGTCTAGCAATTATTATGTTACATAGTGCTAATAAATCTTTCTGACCTTTTTTTCCCCCTGCTATCTGTGTGCATAGAGAAATAGCGAGAATGTTGGCCGATGACCAGGGAAAACGTGTTGTCATTGTAGATACCTCTAATGAAATTGGGGGAGATGGAGATGTTCCTCATGCAGGGATTGGGCGTGCAAGAAGGATGCAGGTTCCAAATGTTAATATGCAGCATAATGTGTGTATCCGTTCTGATCTTGCCTCTGATTTTTGCTATATTGGGTAAATGGTTGGATATGAACTTTGCATTTCTCTTGATAACTTCTTTTGAAGGTCATGATTGAAGCAGTTGAAAATCATATGCCTCAGACTATAATAATTGATGAGATTGGAACAGAGCTTGAAGCCCTAGCTGCCAGCACTATCGCTCAACGTGGAGTTCAGCTTGTTGGGACAGCCCATGGAATGACCATAGAGAACATAATAAAGAACCCTTCTTTGCAGATTCTTGTCGGTGGCATAGAGGTGCAAAGAAATTCCCTCCAATTTTATTTTTATCTAATTTCCCCTAAATCTGCATTTACAAATAGGTATGTTTCATTTATCAGTATTTTTGTCAGACTTGCAAAGAGACTTGGAATTGCATGACTAGCTCATCACTTTCTGCTAAATACAAATTTTGACAATCATTTGATAACACAGAGTGTGACTCTTGGTGATGAGGTGGCGAGGAAGAGGAAAGTGCAGAAAACCATTCTTGAGAGAAAAGGACCTCCAACGTTTACATGTGCAGTTGAGATGATATCAAGGACTGAATGTCGTGTTCATCACAGATTAGATGCAACTGTAGATGCTTTACTGGCAGGTATACTGTTCATGTTTTCTGGATGCAGAATATCTCCATTCTTTTCCCGTTGATTCCTCGTGCAACTTGTTCTTATTGGAATCAATTCTTGATAGGTAAAACTCCTTTATTTGAAATCCGTCAAATGGACAGTGAAGTCAAAGATTTGTTGAATTCGACTTCAGTATTTGAAAAGAATCTCACAGAAGAATCTCAGCCAACTGGTTTTACTGACATCAAAGGCAATGCCATTGAGTCTGTTGGTGAAGATGAAGATCATCTTCCAAGCCACTTGAAGAAACAGAGAACAAGTGTCACCACGAGAAAGAGGAATGCTCCAATACAAGTCTATGCTTACAAGGTAACATCAGTTGAAGCTTTTAACTTAGGCAGCTTTCCACTTTAATATTGTTAAGACACGGACGCTGTGGAGGTTCTTTCACAATAATTAGGTGCTCCTGGTGATTGAGATTGACATCATTTTCTTAATTTCATTGTGTTTTAGATACTTGAAGCTGATATGTTACAAGTGGCCATGGTAATGGGGCTTGAGGATGAAATAGATGTAACCAATGACATAGGAACAGCAGATGCAATTCTAGCGTCCGGTTCGGAACTGAAGCAGAATCCGTGGATCCGTGGAGTAGCTAAATACCACCAGTTACCATTATTTGTTATCAAGGTATTCTTTGTTCTTGATTGTAAAAGTTATGTGACATGGACATGGTTATGCATCGAGCTTTAACAAATGGCACGAGAATGAGAGCCAATTAGAAAGATGATGCATGACATCCTTGCTGAATAACCAGACCTCTTGTATGTTACTTTTGCAGTCAAATACCATGGCACAAATGGTCAAGGCTCTTCGTATGATTCTTAGAATTGAATCATTTGGACCAACAGCAAAAGAGCCAAGCAAAAGCTCCTTTGACATTGAAATTCAAGATGATGCTCCAACACGAAAACCCACCTTAGAAGAAATCGATGCCTTGGAGGTGCAAATTCATCCTTTTTGTTTTAGATTAGTTTGTCTTTAATCAGTATTTGCTCAAATTTCATCTACGACTTGATTGAAATAAGTTGTCATGAAGATGACTATGATTTCAGGAAGAGCAGATGCATCAAGATTATTGCCATTCCAGACTTTGTATTCTCAAACTTGCATTAGTATTGTTCCATAACAATCTCTACATTTTCTATCTATAGGAAGTTCGACTTGCCATCGAATACATAGTAATCCCAGGTGGCGAACCGGTGGAGCTTCTTCCAAGACGGTCGGAAATAATAGCCCGGCAGCTAGAGCTCGTAGAAAGCTATCAGCTGGCAGCTGAAAATTCAGGTACAGAGCTCAATCCCAGGTTGCAGATTCTTCCCCAGAGAACAAATAAGAAGACATCTTCAAAACCCCCCAAATCTACTGATTCAACCGTAACCTTAACCTCAAGCTCACTTAGCAATGGAGTAGGTACCAGCTTTTCCAGGCTGCCCCTTCTTCCCGAATAATATTGACCTCATTCACATTCCCATTGGTTAACTCATTCAGTTTCTGGTTTGGTGAGCTATATTACTATTACATGTGTTAATCATTTCCTGTACAGTCCTGTATATTATTATCAAGTATAGTGTAATTTCCTTAATTTCAAGCAAATTGTTGCAATTTTTTTTGGAAAAATAATAAACTCTTGCAATTTTTTTTACTTTATAAATATTGTCATAAAGTTGAGGGTTAATTATAAAAAAATTCTAAACTTAACTCAATTTCGCAATACGAGTCCGAACTTAAAAATGTAGTATTAAAATGCTCAAAATATCAAAATTTAACAAAAATAATTAGATGTTAAATTTTCTGTTAATATAAATGATGTGACGAGTTACGTCACATTAACATTTTTGTGACATGATTGTCAAATATTGAATTTGTACCATATATGAATTTATTATTTAATAAATTAAAAAATTGAAATAGTTATACAGTATTTCATAATAACTTTAACATTTTTGCAATTTTTAATTATTATATAATAAAATTCATATATGTTATAATTACAATTTGTGATTGTTACGTAACAAAAATATTAATTTAATATAACTTATTATATTATCTGCATTAACAGAGAATTTAATATTGAGTTATTTTTATTAAAAATTAGATCATGTTATTTTTTAGGGCGTAAAATTGAGTAATTTTAAGATCTTTTTATAATTAAATTAAAATTGAAAATTAAAACATAATTACGATATTATCTTTTTATTTAAAATTTCATGTTCTAAAATTTATTATTTACTACATACAATATTATTTGCCTATCATATTATTTTTTAATCACATTCTTTTAATTTTTCATCTATTCATAATTTAAGAAAGACAAAACTTATTCACTTAAAAATATCAATAATATATTCTTTTTAAATAAAAATAAATAAAAATTTCATTAAATATGATGAATAAAACAGTGTAATTATCACGTAATCCTATAAAAATAATTGTTTTAAAAATATAATAATTAAAATAAATAATCAAATGACATGATCCCAAACATTTAATTCTAATTGTTATTTAATAATTTTGTTAAAATTTGAAGGTATATAACACTTTATCAAATAAAAGGCCCCAAAGCAATTTGGGCCCAACACTCTGTAGGGCCCTTTTATCCATAATCCGGTCCGAAGCATAAAACGTAGAAAAGCAAACCTACTGTGAAAAGATCCCCAAAATCTGTTCGCTAGGGTTTGGAAATTCACCATCTGCTTGCTGATACAATCGAGTTCCAGGTAATAATGGCTTCCTTTTCCCCTGGTCTCTTAAAGTTTTGTCTGGTGTTTGTGTGAAAAAACTCACATTTGTCTTCTCGGCGCAGTTAAGTGCGTGAGCTTTTTTTGTGTGAGAGAGAGAGAGATGGCCGGGAAGGAGGAGAATCGAATATTCGTTGGTGGGCTGTCTTGGGACGTCACCGAACGACAGCTCGAGAGCGCGTTTAGCAGGTTCGGCAAAATCGTTGAGAGTCAGGTATTCCCTTTTTTGTTCGTTTCCAATTTCCTGTTTGGAGAGCGCGAGAATTTTTCTAAACAAGAAGATGAATAAGAAGATCATTGCAACATATGGTCTTCAATTAAGTGCTTATTTTCGATAAACAAGTATATAATCCTCTTTTTTTTTAAAATTCGGTGTATAATTTTGAATTTTGCGTCTTTCAGGGAGATTTAGAGAAGCGAGAAATTCATTATCTTGCAAAAAAGAACTAGTGGAGCTCTTCTGAATTTTCAACTGTTTTCAATAAATTTGTTCTGTTTTCTTAAATTTGAGTGTTTCCGTGTTTGTTTATTGTTTGATGTTGAATTACAGGTAAGTAATAATTTTAAGCATGTTTCTATGAGGAAAATATTCCTTTTCCAAAAGGAAAAGAAAGAAAGATCATATGGTTGTATTCTTAATTATGTTTGTTCTCTATTTGGTTTCTCTGGCTTGCTAAACTTGGTCTTTGGGATGTTAGATGCTTAGAGATGCTTTTGTTCAGAGTGGTTCAGTCAAGTTGCTGAGGAAGAGAATTTGTCACGTAAGATGGTTAATTTTGATATTTGAAGCGTGGGCAGTCTCTCAAGTTGTGGAGTGGGATTCAAAGAGAGCAGTTGAGGTTCAGTCTTGGCTTTTATCATGTTTGATATTTGAGAGAATGGTGGTTTGATAAAAGGCACTGTGATTGGAGTTGAAAGAGAATTGAACTCTTAGATTGGAATTGGGAAAAAAAGTGGATCAGAACTGTTTGAAACGTTTTATTTTCAGCATGATTTAAGAGCTTTACTGTTCCTGCTTCTGTCCGTCGGGATTGATGGATGAAGTACAGGCAGTCAAATTGATGATTCTTTGGCATCAGAAATTCGAATAGCATTTGAAAATCCCTTGAACCCTCGTGAAGGAAAGCTTGTTTGTTAAACTGGCCTTTCCAAGAACTTTTTGCTAGTTGGACCAGGGACGTTTGGTATTCTCTTGGATATGTATCTTTCGAGGCTTGTGCTGGCGTAATTCCTTCCAAGTATCTTGACGATTTTCTGGTTTTTTTGAATTGTCAATCTCCTAAGCTGTGTATCTCTCCGACTGCTCCATCACTTGTTGCTTTCTGTTATTGGTCTTTCTTCCAAATAATCATCAGAATGCCATGCCTGCAACACTGTATTTCTTTACTAAAGAGCATAAGCACATACTTGCATAAGTTCTTGTTTGGCTATGATCTTGTTCCTGATTGATGCGAGCTCAGAAAAGAATCAGATAGTTGTATGTAGTCTTTTCTCTTGCCGGAGACTGTAACAGTTTTCTTCAGGTCACTGGAAGCAGGATTGCCTTCATACTAATGCAGTAAATCATTGCATACTGGGCTCCTACTTGACATTCATGTACATTGTTCTTGTCTTTCTGCTGCTTTAGCCTCGTGTACTTCGATTCTAAACAAGATTATATCCAAGTGCATTGGCTGGATGGCCTGGATAAGTTGAAATGTCACTTCAGAGGCTGGAAGCTCTAAACAATGCTCAATAATCCATCAGTCCTACATTTGGCATATAAAGGGTGTCTAGTTCCTGATTAACTATCCTTGTAATCCTTCTTGTAGTTCCATCTGTTGCAAGGTCCAGGTGGCCATTGTTGTTCGATGTTCCTAAGTCATGCTCTGTGTGGCAGAGGATGAATACTAGTCTATCTTAACAATACAGAATTGCTTGCCGAGTGGTTTATCAGCAGTTGTACCATTAGCTAAGAACAGAAATACTCCCAGAACTGAGAAAATGGCTATTGTTTTTGATACGAGAAATTTTGTTCTAATTAAAACTGCAGTTTGTATATTTGTTTTTGAAACTCTTTGCTGTCTTAGCATATTGTTTATTGTTGATATGCTAATAGTTAATCAGTTGGGGAAGGTTCTCTAGCAACTGCTCCCCGTCTTGATCTGGTGAGACATATGTGCACAGAATTAGTTGTTTATATGGCTGCATTGTTAGTTATTTTTCAGCCTGCCAGCTGAACGATGCGGCACTTAAACAGTAACAAGATAATGGAAATATTTTATGTACAGTTCCAGATTGAACAAATTATATAAGGACACCTGTTTATTAGCTAAAGAAGAAGTGCATCAAGATATGATTGATTATGGACGGTCAGAACTTGTGACTGCTTGATGTGACGTACTTGAGAGATGACTTATCAGTTGAGGTGACTACTGCTGAAGTTTGATGGTTGTCTTTTTAATTAGGGAGAGAAACAGTGATGATTAGTTCAGGCGGTGGTTTTTATAATGCTGCAAGCAGATTTGATTCATTGAAATGATTGTTAGTGGACTGGTTATTGTGGATCTAGTAGATTCAAGGAAGGAGTAGAGATGAAAGCCTACTTTGTTAGTTATGAGATACAGTAGTGCAGACAATTCAAGTTCTTTTGAGAAAAGTTAGCTAAGTCAAACAGGATGCCTTACCATTTTGAAAATTACAGATGAAAGTAAGTGGTTAACTTGTGATTCTTGTTGCTTCTTCCTGGTTATATTTATGAGAGAATGTTGGTAGGGTATTACATTTTGTGTTCGCATCCTTCTCCTTTTAGTCGTAGACTGCATTTGTAGAGCGACATTCTTAATATTCGTTCCTTATCTGTTGTATCTGTGACTTACAATCTGTAGGGAATTTCTTCATCTTTCCCGGTGGTTTTAAACAGATATGTAATTGCACAGTCATGATAATTTCTTATCATCCTCTGAGTATTCTTTTCAGTTGCTGTCAGGTGTCAACTGTTGCTTACCACCTTTTGAGACAAAAATGCTTGCAGTATTTAGCTCTCAGTTCTCTTTGTCATTGAATAGACATCTATGTATTAAATTTTCTCTTGTGGGTGAGATGTTTCATCTATTTCATTGCTTTTCCGGACACGTTCTCAAATATGGAAGATCTCATTGATAGATTTGATTACGTTGGTAGGAATTATCGTGTATTGTTTTGATGTGATTATGATGAGGAATATTTGCACATGCTTTGACATAATGCTGGCTGTTGTTATTGTCAGTTTTTTACAAGTTGTTTGCGATTTTCTGCTCATATTTTCTGTTTCATTTTAGAAATTAAATTTGACCAATATTTATTTTCGTTTCATATTGCATTATCCATGGACATTTTCCTTTCAAAATTTTTATTGATTAGATAGATTTACCTCATCTCCTGTTCCTTTCATGCATTTTATATTATTTTGGCAACCGTCATATTTACACCACTTGTCATACAGACTTATAGTTTGGTTTTTCTGCAGGTCATGCTGGAAAGGGATACCCTGCGTCCACGTGGATTTGGGTTTATAACATTTTCAGATCGTCGGGCCATGGATGATGCGATTAGGGAGATGCATGGAAGGGAATTTGGTGACCGTATCATCTCTGTGAATAAGGCCCAACCTAAAATGGGAGGAGATGATTTAGATCATGGTTACAGGGGAGGCTACTCATCTAGTGGAAGGGGAAGCTATGGGGGAGGAGACAGATCTGGTGGACAAGATGAGTGCTTCAAGTGTGGGCGCCTTGGCCATTGGGCCCGAGATTGTCCTTCAGCTGGTGGTCGTGGCGGTGGTGTTGGTTCACTCTCCTCACGTTCAAGGTTTGGAGGTGCTGGTACCCGCGGCGATCGCTTTGCAGGGGAACGTGATCGATACATGGATGATCGTTATGATGGAGGACGCTTTGGTGATAGAGATCGTTTTGACAGTAGAGATAAATATGGGAGTCGTGATCGCTATGTCAATGACAGGTATTTATGGTAAAATAGCATTATACTTCATTCTTACTGTAGGTAAAATGGCATGTTAATCCTCTTCTCTGCTTTTCCTGCGCTTCAGTTAGTTTGCAGTTTGGACTTGGGTGGGTAATAATGTGGGTAATATCAAACTCATATTGATATGTGATCTGGTATCGTGGCCATGAGAACTCTCTATTGCAGAAGAACCATCTAAATGCATCTTCATTGTATACTCACCTTCAAATCTTATATGCTAAGTTGATTTCAACCACAAGTTCAGCGGTACTTAATTTATAGGATTATACAGGTATCCGCCTGCTGGAGATCGCTTTGTTGGCGATAGGTATGGTGGTTCAGATTATTATGCCCAAACTGGTTATGGCAAAGACCGAGGCTATACAAGGGAGGGCGGTCCGCGAGGAGGGGGTATTGATAGGTACGGAGCTGGAGGACCTCCAGTACGTCATGATAGGAGCTACAGGAGTAGGCCAGGTCCTTATGATCGCCCCAGTCGAGGAGGGCACCAGTCCTCATTTGATCGTTACTGATTGCCAGATTGTTGATCAATATCAAGGATATTGTAGTTGGATGCCCCAGTAGTTACTTGGTTTGGACTCCGCATATGTAATAGGATTATGCAGGTTTTCTTCCTCCCCCTTCTCTTCTCCTAGTCCTAGTATTTATTAATTTTTATCTTTTGATCAATGACACTAAACCTGAGATGGGGCAGTCGGTATGGATAATTTGACGTGGTTTTTTACCTAAATGAGTTTTTTTTTTCATTGATGCATGTCCTCTTCTATGGGGATACGTATAAATTCATCAATTCAGTAAGAAAATTGTAGTAAATCAATGTAGGATCCACTCTACTTGCACATGCAACAGTAAGGAAGAGTATGAGCGATTTGCACGAACAAGTTTCCATGCTTGGTTAGTGACGGGATAAATCATTAATTTCAAGAGAGAACAGTGTTCTTTTCGACCAAAGAGTCAAGTTTGTGTTGAAAAGGAAGCCCTGTGGTGCGGAGGAGTGTGTGAAGTTGTGAACAGTTGGATATTGGGGATTTCAGTGCTTATGGGATATGGTGGGATTGGACATCTGGAAGACAGTACGACGAGTAGCGATGGCAATTTTGGGTTCGGTCCGGCCTATAAATAGGCCTGGTTTGAATTAATGGGTTTAGTTTGAATTAATGGGTTTAGTTTGAATTCATTGGGTTTGTTTTTTTAAAACAAATTTAAGGCTTTGGGCTGTTTCAACCCGGCCCGGCTTGGTCTAAAATTTAAATGTGTTTGTTTAATGTTTTTAAAATTTTTATTTTAAAACTAATAAATTAATCTCAAGTTAGGTTAGGGTTTGGGTCATGAGATTTGGGTCTTATTGTGTTCGGCCCTTTGGGTCAGGTTTGAGCTTAAATTTAAAGTAGTTTAGTGGGCTCTGTTGTGCCCAACAGCCTATTGATTTTACATTCAAAGCTAGTCATCTCGATCATATCACGAAATTTAGGTCCTGTTTAGTAATTAATAATAAAGAGGTGACTAATTTTAGTTATTTTGTTATTGGCCATAAGGTAGAATGGAATAAGATACTGTTTGTCTTGATTCTTTTGATAATAATATTATTAAAATTATCTGTTACGATTTTTATATTAAAATTTAATAATTATTTTTATTTCATTGATATTTTTATTTTTTAATAAAAATTATTTATTATTATTTAAAAATTAATAATTTTATAAATTATTAAAATTTTTTGAGTGATTATTTATAAAATATAGAATGTTTTAATTAATCATTTACAAATTAAAATCATATAATAATTAAAGGAGTAAAAAAAATTCTCATTATTATTTTTAATTGTTAATACCAAATATTAGCAGAATTATTAATTTTGTTAAATAATATACCATCATGCATAATAAACAATTTTATTTTTACTTTTCATTCTTATTTTTTATTTTGATTATTTTAGATTTTCACAAAAATTCTACAATTTTTCTAAATTTAGACTCAAGAATAACAACAATAATAATACTCACTATATATCTAGTTGAAGTGCAAAATTTGAAGAGGTCTAATAATACGTAACCTTATCTTTAATTATTAGTAAAGAGACTGTTTTTAAATTAACCTAATCAGTTAAATCCCCAATAATTGTTTTCTTATTATGCTATTGGTTAGCCATGTTTTTTATTTTTATAGTTAATTTTGTATTTAAAATATAAAATTTTTATAAATGTAGACTCAAATTTAATATATAATTTATTTAATATCAAAATTAGTATTACGTGGAAAAGAATTAGAAATTTTTTTTCGAGTTTTTTATTTTTAAAATTTGTATCAAGTTAACCTAAGTTTTTTAATTTAAATTTTGATTAAAATATAATTTTTTATTAATTAAAGTCAAATTTAATATAAAATTTGTTTAATTAGGCTCTATTTAAATTTAAATAGTTATTAAAATTTTAATTTAAATGAAAGAAAATGAATATATTTATATGGATTCCCCTTGTTGAGTTCTCGAGGAATCTCACACTCACATCTGAAAGGACTGGAAACACCAAAAGCCAAACATGCCTCTCTAGTCTCTCCCTCTCTCCTCTCTCCCTCTCTCAGTGCGTGTATTTTGCATGTATGTGACATCATTGAGCGACGATCGCTCTCGGATTCCGACTACTAAATGTCGTACAAAGGCAAGGGCAAGGAGGTCGACACCGACAAGAGGAGTCGCTTCGGCGGTGGAGACGACGGCAAGTCCAACGGTGGCCGCAAGAGAAAGAACCGCGAGGTTCTTCAATTCTTTGAAGACGAAGCTCAACCTGATGAGAGCGACAGCGATTTCAGTGATTTCGGTGACGATCATTTGATATAATCAGCGTTTTGACGCGCCTTCCTTTTCGATTTTTGGCTGTGCATTTTGCGTTATCGTTTGAGTTTGGCAGTTTTTGAGTGTTTTTGTTTTGAATGCGGTTTTTAGGGGTTTGACTGGAAATGTAGTTGTGTATATTTGCTTAACATTTTTTAAACGTGGGTTTTGTTGTCAATGGAAGACTGTATTTTTTGGGGAATTTGGGTGAGAGCTTGGGTTATTCGGAGTTGTTAGTCAATTTTTGGGGTTTAATTTGAGGGGCCTTGACTAGAGCTATTATGTGAATACGTTTTGCACGTTGATTCAAAATTTCACTTTGTGAACACGTTACATGATTCATGTCTTGTGATTGACCTTCTTTAGTGTCATTTGGAGTAAACTTCATTGGTTTGAATCTGGGTTTTTAATGAGGTTTTTTTTTCCGATATTATTAATTTGGGGATTTTGAGTAGGTTGGCATTTAGGCATATGCTTTTTGCTGGTGAATTGCATGCTATACTTGCCATGGAATTAGAAAATCCACATTCATTTTTGCATCTTTGTAAACAGATTCTATGGAAGAAGATTTTGACACAGACCTGAAGGTCATGAAAGACCCTGCTAAAGTGCCGAAACTCCCTTTTGTTCCCAAAGAGGAAGAAATAGATGAAGAATTTGATAAGATGATGGAAGAACGCTATAGGGCTGATTCTGCATTTGTTACATATGAGGAAGATGGTTATGACAATAAAAGATCGATTGACAGAAATTTGATTCTGCCTTCTGTTAAGGAACCAACTATCTGGAAAGTCAAGTGCATGGTATCTTGTTTATTACTTGTAATTAATTTTGTGATATTATGTCCTTCACGTGCATTTCCTTGCTCTCTTTTTTTTTTTTTTCTGAAACTCCTCGATGATAGGTTGGACGTGAGAGGCATTCAGCTTTCTGTCTTATGCAGAAGTTTGTGGATCTGAAATCTCTGGGAAACAAATTACACATAATTTCTGCATTCTCTGTCGACCATGTAAAGGGTTTTATTTACATAGAGGCTAACAAGGAATGTGATGTTCTTGAGGTAAGTTGTCATCTGAACTGCGTGAAAAAACTAAACTCTTTTTTTTTTCATTTCCAGTGATACTCATTTCTCCAATGCCCAGTTGCGCTGAATAGTTGGGTTGGATATTTCTTCTTATGGACTATTTGTAGCCTGTAGCACTGACATTTCGATGATTTTTCCAAACCCTTTAAATTCAGGCATGCAAAGGTCTATCTAGCATATACTATACCAGGTTGGCACCTCTTCCAAAAAATGAAGTTTTTCATCTGCTCTCTGTCCAACCTAAACATATCGAAGTTGAAGTGGGCACATGGGTCCGTGTGAAGAATGGGAAATATAAGGGGGACCTGGGACAGGTATCGGAGCTTGCTCAATTGGCTAGGATTTTTTTAGAAGTTCTAAATGATTTCTTCAATTTTCTGTTGTAGATTATTTCTATTAACGCACGGAGAAGAGCAACTGTGAAGCTTATTCCAAGAATTGATCTACAAACATTGGCACAAAAATTTGTAAGCATCTGTCCTAAACACTAAAAAGTTGCACATCCCAATTCCGTGCAGGGTCCAAGTTCCCTAATCTATAGTTTGCCTCTTTTCAAGTTCTTGAATCATTCCTTCATGTCATTTGAAATGATTTTTAATGGGGGTTAACCAGTCTTTTGCATGGTCTCCCACCGAGTAATCTTATTTAGTGCAGTAATCTGGATTGAATTGATGTTTTTGTCGTATTTAAAAATTAAAATGTTTTGTGCTGATTTTATTATTTATTCACTTTTCATGTTATAGATTGGTTGATTCTTCTCTACATTGCACTTTCCTAGTGATTAGAGGTTTTAGTGCAAGTGAAAATAGATCCATGACAAAAATGTACTGACTAGGATCTTACTCTTACTCATACCTACATGAAATCTGCTTCAATACAGCTGCAATCAGAAAGTTCCCCCTGGTTTGTGGATTTCATTATACGTTCAGAAGGGTTTAAAATGAAAACTTATCCAAGTATCTTCATTTAGCAGAAAACTGATGAGGTTTTATGTGCAGAAGTTTTGGAACGTCTCATATATTCATGGAGAATATGTTCTTAGTGTAGCAATATGTGCTCTTCCAAATATTGATGGAGACATGCATCGAAAGAGAAATTGCTTTCAGTATGCTCAACAATGCATGTATATGGATGCATCGAATCCTTTTGAATCTGGCTTGGCTTATCTTAGTTTAGTGGCCTGGGGTTAAAAAATGTAGACAATCCCATAATAGTAGATAGTCCCCTTAATTAAGGGATTATTCTTGGAGATTATCCTTAGCTGTAATATCTAGATATATTAGGGATATTTCCTAATAAGGAGTCTTCCTAAATTAAGAGACTACCACCACTATATAACCTAGTTCTATATAATGATCTATGGGTCTGCAACATATGTAAGAGATAGAACTTTCAATAAATATCGAAGTTTACATGGTATCAGAGCCACAGGCTCTTCCGTGAACTACAAGGCTGCAATGGTGGGATCTCGATCTTCATCCCTTGAGACCACCAGCAGCTCAACCTCCTGTCTTTGGATCAGGAAATCAACTTGATTCAGTTAGCATACAACCAGAAAATTCCCTTCAAATTTCAATCCAGAAGCTGAATGGAAGAAACTACCTAGAATGGTCCCAATTAGCCCGTCTTGTAATTACTGGAAAAGGAAAGATAGGGTATATAATAGGAGCAATCCAAACCCCAAGATCAAAAGACCCGAATTTCGACCAGTGGTGCTTGGAGAATGCCATGGTTACAGCCTGGCTCATCAATTCCATGGAACCAATGGTTGGAAGACCCTTTATCTTTCTCCCAACAGCCAAAGATGTATGGGAAGCAGTTAAACAAACATACTCAAGACTTGGAAAACTATGCTCAGCTGTTTGAACTCAATTCAAAAATGTGGAAGATGCAGCAGAGTGAGCAAGATGTGACTGCATATAATAATAAGATTACTATAATATGGCAGGAGTTGGATCTATTTGAGGAAATAAAGTGGAAAGATCCAGAAGATGCAGCCCAATATAGAGAGAAAGTTGACAGAGGACGAGTATTTGTATTTCTTGCTGGCTTGAAGGCAGAATTGGATGAAGTTAGGGGACAGATTTTGGGGCATAGGCCACTACCATCAATCAGAGAAGTCTTCTCTGAAGTCAGAAGAGAGGAAGCTAGGAAGAGTGTCATGTTGAAAAAAAATGACACCATGGATTTCTAGAATGAAGGTTTAGCTTTTGTCTCAAAGAATAGTGACAGTGAGGCTGAGAAAGGTAAAACCAAGCAGCAACTTGGTGTGATTTTTGTAAAAAACCATGGCATACAAAAGATACCTGTTGGAAGATACATGGCAAACCAGCAAACTGGAAGAAAAAAAGGGCTAGTAGAGAAGGAGAAGGGAAAGCTTTGCAAGCTAGGAACCAGTCCAGTCATGACCAGGATACCTCCAGCTCAACCACAAAGGAACAGCTGGATCATCTGTACACTTTCCTTCTAGCTGAGAATACCAAAAAACCTTCTTGTTCTGTAGTCCAGTCAGGTATAATCCTTCCAAAAGCCTTTGTTTGTTCTATACTCTCCTACTCTTGGATAGTTGACTCTGGAGTCACCGATCACATAATTGGTAGTTCCAATTTTTTCTCTTCTTACTCACCGTGTGCAAGAAACCAGAAAATTAGAATTGCAAATGGTTCCTTAGCTTCAGTTGTAGGAAAAGGGACAATCCCTATTTCAGATACCTTAACCCTAAAAAATGTTCTTCACATTCCCAATCTATCATATAACCTTGTTTTTGTTAGCAAGCTAACCAAAGATATGAATTGCAAAGCTAATTTTTGGTCAACTCATTGTATGTTTCAGGATTTGGAATCGGGAAGGATGATTGGGGTTGCTAAGGTTACTGAAGGCTTATATATCTTGCAAGAAGAAGACAAGAAACATGAAGAAGGGAGCTGTCACATTACTGTCAGCAAGGAGGAGGAAGAAATAATGATGTGGCATTATAGGTTAGGACATCCTAGTTTACAATACCTAAAGTGTGCGCTACGTCATTTATCTATCAATAAAAGTCCTAGTTTTCAATGTAAATGTTGTGAATTAGCTAAACTTCATAGAAGTCATTACCCCATTAACAACAACCGGTGTTTGGAGCCATTTATGTTATTCACGGTGATTTATGGGGTCCCTCTACAACTCAAAACACCTATTGGAAAGCGGTGGCTCCTCACTTTCATTGATGACTGTTCTAGGGTCACATGGGTATTTCTTTTGGGAGATAAATCGGATGTTTGTGCCACATTTGTGTCCTTCTATAACATGGTTAGAACTCAATTTCAAAAGGAGTTTAGAACGTTAAGAAGTGACAATGGGAAGGAGTATGCGAACTTGGCCTTAAAAAACTTCCTAGATAGCAAAGGGATTATCCATCAAACCTCCTGCAATTACACCCCACAGCAGAATGGAATTTTTGAATGTAAAAATAGACACCTTTTAGAGGTAGCTAGAGCAATCAGCTTTCAAGCACATGTCCCAAAATACCTATGGGGAGAAGCAGTGCTCACTGGCAATTTTTTGATCAATAGACTTCCCTCCAAAACATTAAAATTCCAAACACCATTACAAACCTTCACTTCCTTCTTTCCTAACACAAAACTGAACCCACCTGTCCCTCTGAAAATATTTGGAAGCTCTGTTTTTGTCTATAACCATGATCCCAAGAAATCCAAACTAGATCCTAAAGCTATCAAATGTATCTTTGTTGGATACTCTAGAACCCAAAAGGGATATAAGTGTTTTGATCCAACATCCCTGAAATTTTTTACCTCTATGGATGTTACTTTTTTTAAGGTAAACCTTATGATAGTCACACTCATCTTAAGGGGGAGTATTTAAGTGAGGAAGATGAGAGCTCTAGTGGAAAAAAAACTGAGAAATTGAACCTAGAAGGACCAGTAGTAAAAAAGATTACTGGTCAGGGGGAGGCAATAGAAAATTAGGAGGAAGCAGGAAGTAAAAAGCAGAGAGCATTTCACAGTGCAATATATAGCAGGGAAGCAAGGGAAGTAATCTTTGATACAACCCAATTATCATCTCCGAATCTGAATCCTAACTCCTCACCATCTGAGGTTGAAATTAATAGTACACAACCAAGTAACTCAAATGATCTTCCTGGTGATATTTTTCTTCCTATTGCAATGAGAAAAGGAAAAAGATCATGCACACAATACCGACTTCTAACTTTGTCTCTAATGCAAACTTGTCTCCAACTTTTTCTGCCTTTATTTCCACACTAACCAGTGCAGAAATCCCAAACAATATACATGATGCTCTGGCTGTTCCTGAGTGGAAGGAGGCGGTTTTGGAAGAGTTAAAGGCCCTGGAAAAGAATGGCACGTGGAAGAGAACAGATCTGCCAAGAGGGAAAAAGTTGGTTAGATACCCGTGGATATTTACCATTAAATACAATGCAGATGGGTCAATAAAGCTAGGTTGGTGGCAAAGAGTTACACTCAAACATTTAGGGTGGACTATACTGAGACATTCTCTCCAGTGGCAAAGTTGAACACTGTCAGGGTCCTATTATCAGTGGCTACATGCTTAGACTGGCCTCTAATCCAACTAGATGTAAAAAATGCTTTCTTGAATGGGGATTTGGAAGAGGAGGTGTACATGGAGCCACCTCCTGGGTTCAAGAAAAGCTTTGGAGACAAGGTGTGCAAACTTAGAAGGTCCCTGTATAGACTAAAACAGTCCCCAAGAGCCTAGTTTGACAGATTCACCAAATTTGTAACAAGTCAAGGGTATTCCCAAGGCCAATCAAATCATACCTTGTTTACTAAAAGGAATGGGGAAGGTAAAATTATTGTCCTAATAGTGTATTAGGATGATATCATAATTACTGGGAATGATCTTGAGGAGGTAGAGAAGTTACAAGCTCAGCTCGCGACGGAATTTCAAGGAGAAAACTTGAGGTAGCTTAGATATTTTCTTGGCATGGAAGTAGCTCGATCCAAGAAGGGAATTGTGGTGACTCAAAGAAAGTACACTTTGGATTTATTAAAAGAGACAGGTTTGAGTGGTTGTAAACCCTGTAATACACTAGTGAAACCAGAAAAGAAACTTGGACAGCCCAAAAATGGTGTGCCAGGAAACAAGGAAAGGTAGCAGAGGCTTGTTGGGAAACTAATTTACTTATCTCACACCAGGCCAAATATAGCATTTGCAGTGAGCTTAGTAAGCCAATTTATGCACTCACCATATGAAGAACACTTGGTGGCTGTTATTAGAATTTTGAAATATCTAAAGGGATGTCCTAATAAGGGATTGTTTTTTGAGAAGAAAGAAGAAAGAAGCATAGAAGTCTATACGGATGCAAACTATGCTGGCTCAATTACTAACAGAAGATCAACATCGGGCTACTGCACTTATCTATGGGGGAATATGGTAATATAGAGAAGCAAAAAGCAAAATGTAGTAGCCAGGAGTAGTGCAAAAGCTGAGTACAAGGCTATGGCTCAAGGAGTGTGTGAAGTCTTATGGCTCTGAAGAGTTATGACTGAGTTACATTTGGAAGTTAAGCCTCCCATGAAGTTGTATTGTGACAATAATGCAGCCATTAATATTGCACACAATCCAGTACTTCACGAAAGGACAAAACATATAGAGGTTGATAAGCACTTTATCAAGGAAAAAATGGAAGATGGAAGCATATGTATTCCATTTGTTCCTACTAA
>JAOTAY010000003.1:30861707-30871854 GCA_025629805.1 Erythroxylum baracoense | reverse complement strand
GAAGAGCAAATTAGCAAGTTGGGCATGATAGATATCTTTGCACCAACTTGAGGGGGAGTGTAGATAATCCCGTAATAATAAATAGTCCCTTAATTAAGGGATTATTCTTAGAGATTATCCTTAGCTGTAATATCTAGCTATATTAGGGATATTTCCTAATGAGTCTTCCTAAATTAGGAGACTACTACCACTATGTAACCTAGCTTTATATAATGACCTATGAGTCTGCAGCATATATAAGAGATAGAACTTTCAATAAATATTGAAGTTTACAAAAAATTACTGTTGCTCTTTCAGATTGTTTTGGGGGGTGGTGATTTGACTTTGGTTTATCATGTAGTAGGGTGTTCAACTTTCTTTTTCCATATCTGATGAAAAGATATAATTCATAAAGAGTTAACTTTATATATGTTGTGCATTATTATATTCGTCTGGAATTTTGGTGTCCTTTTTGGATTCCGCCACTTTATTGAAACCTAATACTTCACAGCTCAGTAATACTTCATAGCTAGTGAAAGTTTGTTTAGGAAATCTCCTAAACCTTTTTTTATTTCTTTGTGATATTGCTTCCTCCAAGAAATTGACTTTGCAAATGGTTCTCCTATGGAGTCTCTTGAATAATTTATATTTCACCTTTACAGGGTGGGGGAATTGCTCTGAAGAACACTGCTTCACCTGCTCCAAGATTGATTAGCTCAAGTGAACTAGGGTAATGTGAAAATCCTTCATTTTATAGTTAGTTTTCTCAAATGTTATTGCATGTGACACGCGTTGTATTTTTTTCTTTTTGAAGGGAATTTCGGCCTCTTATTCAAATCAGACGTGATCGTGATACAGGGATGGTTTTTGAGGTTCTTGATGGTCTGATGCTTAAGGATGGATTTCTGTATAAAAAAATATCGTTAGATTCCTTGAGCTGCTGGGGTGTTATGCCTTCAGAAGATGAGCTGATGAAGTTCAAGCCTTTGGAAAATAACGAATCTGATAACCTGGAGTGGCTTACACAACTTTATGGTAGGTCAAAGAAGAAAAAGATAATTACAAATGAAAAATGCGGTGAGAAGGGAGAGAGTTCAAGTTCTGGCTTAAAATTTGAACTTTTTGATCTTGTGTGCTTTGGGTAAGTTCTCTACTAGTTGATAATCCTTTGCCCTATTATTGTGCATATTGATATCCTTATGTAATCTCAACCGCAGCCGCAAGGATTATGGTCTCATTGTAAGCATGGAGAAGGATGACTCTTACAAAGTGAGAAATCTAGATTTGCTCTCTAGCTGTCAACTTGTTTTATTATGGGTTATTGGAATCTTCTGACTCTTCTGGTGGTGTCTGTTCTTTATGTTCTAGATTCTAAAAGAAGGAACAGAAGCACCTGTTACTGTGACTCTTAGTCAGAGAGAACTGAAAATTGGTCCTTCTGATATGAAATTTACTGCTTTAGACCATCACAGGAAAACCGTATCTATCAATGACACTGTCAAGGTTTTGGAAGGTTCATTGAAGGTAGGTTGCTGATTCCACCTTCCTTCCTTGCTAAATGTGAAATAGTTGTGAATGTAAACGATATAGCAAAAGCAAATTTCTCATTACAGGATAGGCAAGGAATTGTTAAGCAAATCTACAGAGGAACTATTTTCATATATGATGAGAATGAAACTGAGAACGGTGGTTATTTCTGCTCTAAAGCTCAAATGTGTGAGAAAATCAAACTTCCTTTTGATACATGTGGTGAAAAGGTACATGAGAAAAGCTTAATATATTTCTGTGCTTCTCTTTTCCCTTTATTTGTGTTTTGATATTCTGAATGATGTTTTATCCATGTTCTCAGGGTGCTGAATCAGGCTTTGCAAGTTTTGAAGAGTTTCCATCCTCTCCCAAATCCCCTCTATCTCCTAAAAGGACATGGCAAGCTAGAGATACTAAAAGTGATTGTATGCCCAAAAATGCTTAAATTTCTCCATGCTTCATCTTGGATTCTTTGTGCATTCCTTTCAGTAGGTTTGTTATTTTATGGCAGTCAATACTGGGGACAAGGACGGGATATTCTCCATTGGTCAAACATTGAGGATTAGAGTTGGACCTTTGAAGGGTTACATATGTCGTGTTTTGGCTGTGCGGCGTTCTGATGTCACCGTGAAGCTGGATTCTAAACAGAAAGTTCTTACAGGTTTGTTGATGGATTGCACTCTTTTGTTTAATGATAATGAGTCTGTCAGCTTTATACCATTGGTTATTGATGTTCCTGCAGTTAAGTGTGAACATCTTTCTGAGCTTCGTGCAAAGACCTCTGGCATGCCTTTGAAGTAAGTATTCTATGACTCATTTTCTCTGTTTGTTATTTAGTTCTTTTCACATATTTTATTAACTGATGGTTTCATGTGGTATGTCTTTTCATCTCAAAGTGAAGAGTCAGGGTCCAGTTCTTTCAAACCATTTGATGTAACTGGGACTGAGGGGGCTTCTACAGGTGGGTGTTTAAGCATGCTCATAACATGCAAATATTTACTGAAACATACATGTAGTAAATTGGCTCTTCAATGAAGTCTGTATGGACTGATGTGCTTTCATTAACTTTCTTGTCTAATGAATGTGCCTTCTACCATACGAATATAATGATTGATTTCTTTCAGTCTAAATTATGGAAATTGAGACACTTTGTGCTTAATCTCTTGTCTTGTTGAAGGATGGGTGGATGGGGCAGGAACTTCAACTGACGGCAATCACTGGAATTCTGGAGGCATTTCTGCTGAAAGGTATTTCTTTTGGAAATATTTGCAGTTTAGATGTGTAAAAGAGGCTTGGGAACAAGACTGCATTTTGCCTGGCAAAAGATAGCTCTCAATTCAATTCACATACCATGTCGGTGGATAATTTTCCAGGGGAGCTAATTGATTTGAGTGCTTTAGATGTATTCTTCTGTGAATGGCATGCCAAGTACTTTTGTATTAAAAGGATTAATTGTGATAGCGCTATTGACTGGAGAATAATGGTTGAATTTGCAGAATATTTGTGCTTATTGCCATGTTTTATATACATATTTATTTATTTGTATGTGTTGATTACTTTATCAACTTCTGCAATAGTAAGATATTGCATGTCATCTGAAGATTGGGAAGTATGCCCTAATTGTATGTTTATCTGTTGGAAAGGGTATTAGTGATTGGCAGATAATATGGGTCATCTGAAGTTATGTATGTATTCGTGTATTTTCGTCTGTTTGAAAGGGTATTGCTGGTGGGCAGATTGTAATTCACATCCACTTATTAATCAAAAATTTTAATTTCTCTAAAGAAAAGAGATTGCACGTCATGTCATTGAAAAAACAAGTTAATTAAGGAATTTCTCGCACACTTCTCCAATACGTTATGTGATGAGGAATGTATATTTAGGAGAGTTTAGAATGAATGCTTTTGAGAATATGGTCTCATTACTTATTTGAATTTTGTTCAGTATTTATGTTGTGTCCAAAGAGAACTGAGTTAAAATAAAACGGAGGGAAGGTAAATACTGTACAAACTATGTTGCTGTAGAAATAATCTTTGACAAATGAAACAAAGAAATAGACTTTGACTACTAATTTCTTGGTTTGCTAGTACGTTGTATGGTTAATAGCTCAATCACAGTTCCTATTTATGCATGTGAATAATTACAAAATTTTTAGGTTTTCTTTTGGCCTTCTGTTTTCATTGTCTTCTATTAACATAACGTCTAATACTAATTTAATTAGTGTGATTTTGTTGCAGGAACTCTTGGTCAAGCTTTTCTGCATCAGGATTCAAGGTTGATTTCGAGACTTTCTTTAAGCATGCTTCCTCTTTGCCTCATTTTGGCTAAATGCATATGAAACAGCTTCTGAATTCCCAAATTTCTGTAGGTTGAATCTGGTGCTGCAAATCAATCATGTCTACCAGTTGATGGCCTAAGGGCAGGTATCTAAGTTGGTTTTTAGCTGCCAAAACCTTCCTTCCGATATTATGATTCCAATGTTTATCTGTTTTTTATCAGAAGATACTGCTTGGGAAAGGAATGGGACTTTAAATCAGAATTCATCTTGGGATGCAACTGCAGCAGCTAGTAAAGCTGTTGGCAGTGAAGTTGATGGTTGGGGTGGGAAGGAAGACTCATGGAACAAGGCTGTTACTAATGTTGGTTCTAGCATTTCTTCAGATGGATGGAGTAAAGCAGTTTTGCAAAGTGAAGATTTGGCTGGCTCTACTAGAGATTCTGGTGGCAGCTGGGTTCAAACAAAACTCAAAGGTACTAGTTCTACACTTGATAGTTCAACTGCTTGGGACAAGGAAATGGACATTACTAAAAACACAACCAACAGTTGGGATAATGTGGCTCCTGAGAAGCCCAATGCATGGGGCAAGGGTAAAAGTGTAGCTGAAGCTGAATCATCTGAGAAGAATAAGGGCTCCACTGCTGGTGAAGACTGCTGGAATAACAAAGGTATTGGATGGAATCAACAGAAGCCAGCAGATCAAGGCGCTTGGGGAAAAGCTGCAGAAGCCCAAGACAAGGGTGCTGTTGGAGAAGATTCTTGGTCTAAAGCTGCCAGAAAATGGGGAAGTGGAGATAGTTCAAGTGGAAATAAAGCAGAATGGAAAAGTCCTAGTTCTGCTGGTGGAAAACAGATGCAGGATTTGGGTGATGCTGGAAGTCGATCACCAAATTGGGATAATGTGAAGGGTTCCTGTGAAGATGGTAATGGTTGGAATACTAGTGGATTTAGTAGGCAGAACAGGACTGATAGATGGAATAATTCAAAGCCCTTTGATGCTGATGGTAAATCTTGGGGTAAAAAAGAGACAGAGCCCTCCTGGGAAGGAAAAGGAGGATCTTCTAGGGGTAAACAAGAGGGAGGCTCTGCCTGGAGTAACCAAGACAAAGATTCTGGGTCTGATGAAAACAGTGGAGTAGGTGGTTGGGGAGGTGGAAGTCAGGTTGGCCAAGAAAGGACCTTTAACATGGGTCAGTCTGCTGGTTGGAATAATGAGGATAAAGAAAAGTATGTGAAAGCTGATGGAGAATCATCAGGAAATCCATCTGGTTGGGGAATTGACCAGTCAGGTGGTTGGGGTAAACCCAAAATTCTTGATAAAGGTGGAGAAGATGGTTGGAACTCCAAATGGAACAACAAATCTGCCCGAAATGAAGAAACAACTGGAGGCTGGGGTGCAGGCAGCAACTGGAGCACAAGGCAAGGTTCAACAGATGACAGTGTCATGGGATGGAATGGCAGGGCGGTTTCAAAGGAGTCTGATTTAGGGGATACTTCAGAAGCAGGTGGAAATGATGATTCTTCCGGGGCAAAAGAGTGTCAGTGGAATTCTGGATCTAATTCATGCCAAAATTCGAGCTGGGGTAAGAGCAACAGTTGGAGATCCGGACATAATGATACAAATAAGGATTCTTCTTTAGTCAGCAGTGATGGAGATCAAGCCAAGACTTATGATGACAGGGAAGGTGGCGGAAGGTGGCAGGGTGGTTTTGCAAGAGGTAGGGATAATTCAGACAGAGGATATAGAGGTCGAGGTAATAGAGGGAGTTTTGGAGGCAGAGGGGACAGAGGAGGCTATGGAGGTAGAGGGGACTACGAAGGCAGAGGCAGGTCTGACAGAGGGAGATTTTCAGGACGAGGTAATTCAGAAGGAGGAAGATTTGGAGGTAGAGGTGGAGGATATGGTGGTAGAGGTCGTGGAAGGTGGGTTCAAAGTAACAGCTGCAATGAGACTAATAATTCTGATGAAGGGCAGGCTTCTGACTGGAAGAAAAATGGTGGAGGCTGGAAGAGTAATGATGATGGAGGCTGGAGGAGTAATGATGGTGGAGGCTGGAAGAGTAATGACGGTGGACGATGGAAAGGGAATGATGTTGGAGGCGGTTCTAGCCAGAGAGACGGCAATGAAGGGAAATGGAAGAGTTGGAATTCTGGAAGCATTGAGCCTAGCAATCATGCTAAAGATGGGAGCAATGAAGGATCAAGCTGGAACCGTCCATCAAGGGCTGATGATGGTGGAGACTGGAAGAGTAATAACGGTGGACGATGGAAAGGGAATGATGTTGTAGGCAGTTCTAGCCAGAGAGAAGGTAATGACGGGAAATGGAAGAGTTGGAATTCTGGAAGCACTGAGCCTAGCAATCACGCTAAAGATGGGAGCAATGAAGGATCAAGCTGGAACCATTCATCAAGAGCTGATGGTGGTGGAGGCTGGAAGAGTAATGATGGTGAAGGATGGAAAGGAAATGATGTTGGAGGCAGTTCTAACCAGAGAGAAGGCAATGAAGGGAAATGGAAGAGTTGGAATTCTGGAAGCACTGAGCCTAGCAATCATGCTAAAGATGGGAGCAATGTAAGATCAAGCTGGAACAATTCATCAAGAGCTGATGCTGGTGACAACAGTGGCAAAGGATGGAAAAGTGATGATTGTGGAGGCAGATCAAACCAAGGAGATGTTAATAAGGAACTATGGAAGAGCTGGGATTCTACAAGTCTTGAGCACAACCACAGTAGTGGCTGGAACTGTCAGGGATCTGACTGGAATAAGTCGGCAGGAGCAGAAGCTGGTGACAATGGTGGAAGTAGTGGTGGAGGATGGAAAAATAAAGATTGTGGAGGCAGTTCGAACCAAGGAGATGGTAATGACAGGCAATCAAAGAGCTGGAATTCTGCACGTGTTGATCCCAGCAACCAAAGTAGTGGTTGGAACAGTCAGGGTGGTTCGTGTTGGAACCAGTCATTTACAGTAAAGGCTGGTGCTAATGATCGAACTGGCAGTGGCTGGACCATGGGAAATTCGTCAGGCATTGAACCCACTTCTAATCGTGGAAATAACTGGAAGTCATCCGACTCTACTGGTGAGGGTCAGTGGTCAACGTGGAAGCAGTCAAGCAATGAACCAAAGGATTCTAATGATTCTAGTGATGGATGGAAGAATGTACAAAGCAGTGCATGGATTGGCCAGGGGACAGACTGGAAGAAAGATTCAGGAGATGCAGCCACCACTGGAAATGAAGCGAAAATGTGTAATCAATCTAGTGATGGCGGTAAAGGTCAATCATCAACGTGGAATGAATCGAAGGATTCAAAAGGAGGCAATGCAGATGCGGAGCCAAACAACTCGTGGGGTAAAGCACCAGCAGGTTCTTGGTCAAAGGATGGATCCAGCAAAGGAGGGTGGTAACTAATGGTTCTTGGAGCTCTATTATACATTTATCAGATATGTCTAAACGTTGTCTTTGTGGAACAATACTATCCTAGCTTTTGAAGCCCAGACATTTCGTGATCTAGATATGCTGGATCAACTCTCTTGAAACATGAATGGGGGCGTATGTACAGAATGTTTCAACTAGGATTAGTTTGCTTATTCCCTGGATATGTGTTTAAAAGACTCGCACAATGGTTAATTATATCTTTCTATTTTCTCGACTTCATAGCTATTATTGCTAGCTTGATTTATAAAAATAAAAAATCTATCCTCACCATGATTCATGGCCTTGGATGCGGTTGTGCTGGGCTAGATCCAAGAAGCATGATTGGTCCAAAAAGATGTTTTATGTTTGTTGTTGATGCTGCTGTTGTTCTTTTCTTTCTGTGTCTTAAGTTTGAGAGTTTGATTTGTTGAATATAGGTCGAGTTCATTCTATACTCACCATGATTTGTGGCCCTTGGATGCTAATTACACCGCGAATTAGGCCTCGGGTTTAAAATGATGCTGCGAATTAGGCCTTGGGTTTAAAATGATGTCGTTTTTTATTTTTTTTCTTTTTTCTTTTATCTCTGAAGTCAGAGTTTGATTCAAGATTTGAGTAGTTTTAGTTTGGTTTGTTGATTTTAAGTCGAATTTGTTTTAAGTCGGGATGTCATCATAAAATGTTGGCCAATGATCTTTATTATCGACTCTTAACAATGTTTTAAGGCCGTCTTAGCTCAGCTGGTAGAGCGCATGGCTTTTAACCATGTGGTCGTGGGTTCGATTCCCACAGACGGCGAATGCTATCTTCTTTTCTAACTAATTTTTGTTTTAAATTTCCTACATAACATAATGAAGTTTTTAAGCACCTCTTAACTATAAAAAAGCGTAGGCGGAGATTTAAATGTCATTTTGACGTACCTCTCATTCTAGGTCTGTCTACAGTATCTCTCCCACCTGGAAACATCGGCGACGATTCTCCCTCTGTTCATCGATTACTAGATGGCGGAAGATGAAGAAATGAGAATCATATTCAAGCACTGTGGGTGCGACAGATGAGTGATAAACTTGTGATGTTTGCCTATTTTTAAGATTGCAGTAGGACGATGTTTGAAACTAGTTTCCGGTTTGCTTAATGTCTGAGCCAAAGTTGAATCAGTTTCGATGAATTTTAAGTTCTTTATTTAGTCAATATTCTATTCTCAGTTCTATATCTGCGATATAATAACTTGTGATTGTGATTTCTTTCTATTTTTCTTTCTAATATGAGTTCGTAATGTTTGATGTACCGCTGAGAATTTTTAGGTGCTGATGGAATTAGTTACATCAATTTCCTTATGTATTGTCACAGTTCCAACCTAGAATCACAGTTCCAACCTAGAACTGCGATAATTTTTCTCTCTCGTGGTTTCCTTTCTTTGAAGGGGACATCGAGTTAAAATTGCAATTGATGTGGAAAGAACTCTTTTTTTTTTATCGCTTGCAGTAGAAGTACGATTGTTCTTGTTATGAATTTCCTACCACATTAGGTCGGTTTATGATCATCTTTCTAAAACTTGTCATTGTTATCGCCCATCATTGTTCAGTAATACAATTTTGGAAGTATTTTTATTTCGTTTGTCATTGTCATCACTGATTTATTGTATTTTTTATTATTAACCAAGCAAACACGTAGGTCTTGTAGCATTTTCACTCTTTTATTAATATTTGTGTTTATTCGCTTGGAATCTTGTATTTAAGGTGAGTTTCAAATTTATCATGATCAACGCTTACAGTTAATAGTTTCTTTTTTATTTAAAATTTTGAAAGTTGCATCTATGGGAATCATAAAGAAGAATGTTGACGTGAGATATAAGATGCAAAGTTTTAGAAGTTTTTGTGGTAATTTATTAATAATTTATAATTCATGATTAACGTGGGTTCTAAATTGGTTGCTATTTGTTTAAAATAAAATTTGAGGTAGTAAAAAAGGAATTATGGTTTCAAAAGAGAACAAGGAAGATGATATTCCAACAGGACACTTATGATTGACTTATTCAGGAATCTCTGAATCTATGCTTATTTTTAATTTCTCGAAGCATTTTTTGCTTACTACTCTCAGTCCAATTTGTATTAAGTATTTTTTGATACGCATAATGGCTTTTATTTATAATACGATGATATGTGTTATATAATCCAATAATATATTTTGTGTAATGCAGTGATATTTTTGGTACATGCAGAAGTGTAATGAAGATGAGTAATGAAACGGGGAACAAGAAGAGTAATTTAGATATGACAATATCACATAGTCCGGTGGAGAACGTTGAGATAAATGTGGTACTTGAAACTAGAATAAAGTTTGAAAATTATGAAGTGATACAGGATTTGTGCCAAACTTGCGTAAGGTGTCATGGGTTTGTTGTTGTTATAAGGGGAGGAAAGAAAGACGAGAGAGGAGACTTTAACAGAACATTTGTTTGACGATTGGTTGAACGTGTTTAGACCATACGAGGTTTACGAGGCAACATCAAGTTGTGAATAGCCAAGCAAGACATGAATTGGACTTGAACGATATTAGTGAAGTAAGGTCATACAAAAATGTACAGATTGTTATTGTAGATGCAAATGAGTTAGAGAACATAACATTTTTACAGAAGGATTGTCTCAATCATATAGACATCTTGAGATAAGTAAGGATAACAGATTTTTCCACAATTGATTGTGGTGAGCAAGGGAGGTTTAGGAATGTTTTTGAGCAGATGTGAAAAGTCAAGCGACTTATCACATTTGATACCACTTATCCCGAAACAAACCGGTAGTTTATGCCCTTACAGTCAATTTATTTTGGTTGTAATTTTATTTGTATGACATTATTATTATTCAATAAAAGGTATTCTTTATCTTTGTGTATTTATTAATTATTTAATTATTAATCATAAAGATAAAATCCATGGAATAATTATTATGCA
>JAOTAY010000003.1:30848813-30859321 GCA_025629805.1 Erythroxylum baracoense | reverse complement strand
CTTGAAAGTGAACTTTTAAGATAAAGTTCTGCAAATGTTGCTATATAAGTTGTGGCGGTTTATATTTGGCCCCTATTAATTTTTTATTTTAGCTCCGTCGTTGGACACACATATGACATTTAATAAATACGTAACATCAGTTTTGACTTGATTATTTAAATTTTAAAATTTTAATTATTAAATTAAAATTTTAAATATTTTGATACTAAATTAAAAATTTTCAAAAGATTATAAGATTTTAATTTGTTTTCTTTTAATATTATATATATGTATGTAGATATATACATTTTGACTTAATATAATGAGAAAGTCTTCCTCTTTTAATTTTCATTTCTACGATGAAGATGACAATAATTGAAAGGAGAATAAATCACCTCGGTTGGTGGTGATTGTGTACAAAATTAGAATAATTGTAAGAGACAAAAAGATGGAGCTAGTAGAGATAGGTCGGGGTGGCGTACCACTCCCGAATATCATTCCAAGCAAGTCGCCGTCACCAGCACCACTGGACCCTCCAACGCCGGTGTTGGTGCTGCCACCATCACCTGTCCCACCACCGTTGAATCCGTAATTGTAAACACCATCTCCATCTTCCCTGATGAAATAATTCAAAAGTAAAAATTCCTCCAATGAATGGAAAGGAAAAGACAATGGTGGTGATGTCATTTAAGAGAGAAAAAAAGATGCTCTCAAGTATAGATCACAGAACCAGAATTTATCCCTGAAACTTGTTCATGTTCTTACTACCTTTTAGCACAAGAACCTTAATAGAAACCTAGAATGACACTTCCAGAGGAATGAGCATCTCTAATCTAAACGACCAAGTGATGCTTCACTAATGCAAAAAGTAACGAATGAAACGTAGGTCAAATAACAAATGGAGATAACATATTCAAATCCCGCTAAGGTGCGAGCTTTACGAAAATTTAATAGTACGCAGCCTTACTCCTTTAACTAGTAGAGTCTTTCAAAAAGATAATATATTCAAAACGTTTATTTTTTGAAATATTTAATTTAGCATTCACATATTAATTAGTTATCACATAAACAAAAATAATCTTTTAATATGATTTATACAAATTTTGAGAAATATTCAATAATACCACATATTTTATTTATAATACAATAAATATTATTTTAATAACATTTAGATATAAATAACTATAAAAATCTATTTTAATATTTTATCAAATATTAAAATGTTAATCAAACTTTGACCTTTCTTATTCCTACCTTTTTAAGGGATCAGATCTCATATTCCGGTTATGGTATTTATATTATGTTTAATTAAATCTTATTCACATATTTACGTGAATTTAATATAAATATATGAATGAGATTTAATAACACAAAGTTGAATTTGAAGTTTATTTTTAGAAGATTCATGTGATGTTGACAAATACAGTAATAATTGTCAGTTAAAGGGACAAGTAAGTCAGTTATGATCATTAATTTTATATCTAATAAAAAAAATTAAATTCATCTCCAAAATTTTATTTTTATTAAAAAAATTTAATGAAATATAAATTAATTAAGTTGTAATATAAAAGAGTACAAATTTTTAATTAATTTAATAAAAATAAAAGAATAAATTCTATTTTTTTATTTTTCAAATAGAAACAATACTATACCTGGGACTCCCAAAAACACCAACGTTCATAGTGAGTTGGTCAATCAACCCAGCAGACTCCGGCTCCACACTCGAAGCCTTGGCGTACTGATCACCTAATCCGACACCAGACGGCACAAAAAACGCTCCGTTCACCATCAGGTCACCGTCCGTCCTCCAATTCCAACCCGCCCACTCGCTCTCATCCGTATCCACTCGCTTTGTCACCTGCCCAGTCACCAAAGAGTTGATTAAAATAATAATATTTTTAATATAATTTCAAGTTCATTATAATTATTAGAACTCATTTGTAATCACACAAGCGAAAGGAGAAGTATTCTGGTGCTTACCTCCTTAGAGTTAGGATCTGGCGGTGCAGTGTAGCGATTCCCTTGACTGTTAATTGTAGGGTTGGCGCTACCTCCGATAGCGTACATCTCCCAGTGCGTGAAATCATTGTTCACCACGTGTATGTACCCGTGTCTACACCGAGGCATACGCTGCACCAGCCCCACACCGAAGTGATTAAATGCTATGGTGACCTGCATACCCGAGTCCAACTCGTAACGGTCGTCGTGACCCAATAGCATCACCTCGTTATGGTGCGAAAAATAGCTATTGGATATCGTGATCCCTGTGGACCCCATTATAGCATCAATCAAACCATCCGTACAGTGGGACAACGAGCAGTGGTCTATCCATATTTTTGATGATGAAAAGATGGATATCCCATCACCGTCCGATCTTCCCCTATGCCCGACATGCGTCGGTGATGAGGCTATTAAAGTGTTCCCTGATGGCTTGCAATCATAGACCCGGATGTTGTGGATAATTACATGGGATATGTACTGAAGAGTTAAACAACCGTTACCGGTAATTTGAACCTTAGCGCCACGACCGTCAATTGTTTTGAAGCTGTTGATGATGAGTTCGTGTCGGAGCTTGATGAGCATGTCGGTGGAGAAGATTATCCAGAGGGGTTCTTCTTGGATAACGCCGTAACGGAGTGTGCCTGGAGTTGGGTTCGCCGGGTCGTGGTCGGAGGAGTCCGTCACGACGTAGATTGGACCGCCTTTGCCGCCGAGTGAACCTTGGCCGAACCCGATGGCGCAGTCTGCTAGCTGTTGGCGGTTCTCGGCCCAGTTCGGATCGCACCGCCAACAGTCGTCGATTGGGTTTCCGGTTTGACATTGGTACGGATCTTTTAAGTCCAAAAGTTGTCTTCTTGATAGAGACACATTCACTCTCCTGTAAGGTTAAAAAATGGTTCAGATACCAAGGTAAAAGGTTTCTGTTTGGTTCAAACAACAATGTGAAACCAGAGACGATATAATTAATGTAGAACAGGGGAACACGCATGGGTCAATGTCAAGAAACAGAGGAAACAGAGTATACTCTGTTTGGTTGTGATAAAATATATGTGGCTAAACCCTTTGAAACGGTCAATCTCTTGGAAAAAGGAGACATGCATATAGAACAGACGAAACAGATTACTCTGTTTTGCCGGTGATAAAATTTATATGACTGAACCCTTTAAAAAGTTTGATCTCTTTGAAAATGGTGAATTGAATGCATTAAACCCTCTGAAAAGCTTTTCTTTAGACGAGATTTTCATAGAAATCGTAATTGGGTAGGCAAAAAATGCAGAAACTTGTGCCAAATGTGAGCTAATTTCTCATTGAAGTTAAAAAGAAACTAAAAATTGGATAGACCAACATGCAAAACCTCGTTATTAGCACTACCCAGATGGGGTTTTGGTGCTACAAACAGAAATCACACAAAAACCTAAAATGTGAACAAACAATGCTGGAAGCCTGAAGCTTCCCCCATTAACAAAGCATAAACTAGCAATGGTTCATGAGTTGGGCTGAAAATGGCTTACCTCTGCACATCCAGAACAACAGATTCAGGGTCGGGGTGTTGGTGAGGAAGGGTGAGATTAAAAGTGGAAGAACTAGAAGTGGTAATGAAGAAGGTGCAGAGACAAATGAAGAGAATGTGTATACGAGTAAGCATCTTTGAAGCACCTTTGGCTTCTATGTGACAAACCAGGAAGGTGAAGTTTTTGGAGTGTGGTTCATATAATTAAAGAAAGATTAGCATAATACAACATAGTTAATAATATTTAGTGTTACTTTCCACTAAAGTTTTTTAGGTTCTCTCTTTAAATCATTTCAACAAGAAGAAAGGAAGAAGAAGAAGAAAGCAGAGAAGTATAGAAATGGTGATAAGAGAAGGAGACAGATCCTCTCTCCCTCCTCTCTATCTCTTTCTAAGTTCCTATATCAAACAGAGTCACTGACTCACATTCTTACCTTGCTTAATAATCATTCAAATGTAGGAAAAAAAATGGAAAATGAAGCCAAAAAGGTCAAATTTTGAAAGTTCTTATCCAATCTATGAACTGGTGTCCCCTTTACATTTAGTTCCTTCCTTTAATTCTTCAAGATTCTTTGGGGATGGCTGCAAGTATCTATTTTAAGCTTTTTTTCTTAAAACCCTTTTCACTTTTTGCTTAGTTGAAATTGTAGAGATTGGTTTTTACATAGATCATTGATCAAGATTTCAGCTTTTCAGTAATTTTTCTCTGCTCCAGTAAAGGAAGTAACCCATAGCTCAATGTTCCTATAAAGCAAACAATACATAGCCCCGTGAAGGGTGATTTAAGTATAGTTAAAAGAAGCTCTTTTAACCTTTTTTTAATATTCAATTTAGGTAAAATGTCCAAATTGTTGCTTACAAATAGCCTTGTTGTGGTTCAAGCAACGCGCAGCAATATTCAAATGGCCTCTTATTTTGGACAAGTTATTGATAATTGCAAGACTTTACTTTCTAGTCTTTCTAATGTCTTTTTAGTTTTTGTTAAACGGTCGATAAATAAGATTATTCGTTACCTTGTTAGAGCAACCCCATTTCTTTTTAACCGTAGTATTAGAGTGGGCAAGGCTCCCTCTGATTTTATAGCTGTAATGTTGAGCGATATTATGACTTAATGAATTTTTTTTCTTTATTCAAAAAAAATTTCGTAAAAACTCTCTTTATCAATTAAGGATAAAGTAGTATATTATTGGACCTCTCCATACGCCACGTATCAACAAAACTTTCAATGAGTTTATTATTGTTGTTGCATATAAGTTTTCAAGCTTTTATTTTTGTCAAATTAGCTTAAAAGAATTTAAATTTTCTCTTTACATCTCTACTTTCTCGGCATAATTAATTTGCACACTATATCTCATTAAAGTCAGTATGAAAATGGATTGAATCGGATTTAAGTTAAAAATAAAATGATATCGTTTTGACATAGTTAATTAAAATGATGTTATTTTAATTAATGAGTCCTTTAATTAATTAATTAGTGTTACATACATACATACATATATATATATATATATATATATGGTTATTATCTTTTGTAAAATTGCATCAAAAAGGGGGGAAAAAAGGTAATATTTCTTTTATGCCTATTATTAACAACGTGAAGGGATACAGTGATGATTAATGATTGAGGACAATGACTTCATAATTAATGCGTATTACACAATTTCAATATCTGTAATTGTCAAGCAGATAATAATGTTGCTTCAGAGATGACATTGGCTATGGTTGAAAAAGTGACACCCAAGTTGTGTCTTCAACTCATTTCCTCTCACAATAGGCCAAAAGTCATCCGAGTCTGCTCACCCACTTGAATTCACAAGTTATGAAATGGAGTTTTGTGGCTTATAGTGTATTCAAGTATTGAAGAACTTCAAGAATTACAGGTCTCGATCTTATATTATGGCAAAAATACATCAAAAATCAATTAGATGGAATTTGTTATTTGATTTTAGACGACTCACTTATGGGCAAGTAAAAGAGTTTAAGAGCACTTAGATTCACTTTTACCTCATTACTTTTAGGGTTGCTAATTTTTTGTTATTTTTTAGACCCAAAATTTTATAGAACTCAAGAGTTGAGACTTTTTTTTTTCGAAACAGAAGAACTCGCAATCACTATCATTTAGATACGTACCTTTGGATTAACGCAATAGCTTACAAATCATGCTAACCGAGTACTCCATACTAAGCAAGCTTTGTACGACAGGTTCGATCGAGAAAATGTAGATAGAGAGATTCGAACATAAGACCGAACATAAGACCTTTTGGCTTCATACCCCCTCCTCCAACTAAACCATCCCCTAGGGGCTCAAGAGTTAGACTTGAATGAGTTTAGTTTTAAAAATTAAATCAGTTCAATCAATTTAATAATGAAAACTTTGCATTGGTCAACTTTTCGAATAAATTTAGTTCAATAACTTTTGTTGCTAAAAATCGATTAATTTATTAATTAATGGTTATGTTCATAAACTAATAAATTTTTATAAACTAAAATAAACTTATTAATTTTCGTTTAATTGGCTCTTTTTTCAATAAACTTTAAAATTTTAGACGAATAGGGATAATCTTCTTTAATTAATTTTCAAATTCTTTAATTTTATTAAATCTTTAAGCGATTCTATGACAGTCTAAAATTGGTTGAACATTTTAAATTTAAATCTCTTGTTTTATCGGTTTAACTTTTGATCCAATTTTTAAAATATCGATTAAAAGACACCATTTTTCGTAAGTTGTAATCATAAAATTACATTATTTTAGTCCTAATTAATTTGAATCATTCTCATATGAAAGCCTAATTAATCTAAGTTCAGACTATTAATTTTGAGCCCTGTCGAAATTAACATGCTTGTAAAGATTTTGTCATATTTTATTATCTCATAAATATAAATGAGGGATTTATGGATATACCCATTTCATGTCAACGTAACTCTTTGATTTTGTATATGAAACCTTTTGGAGAGCTCCCGTATAGAAAAATTATTCTTATCTTTGTTTATGTCTCGAGTTGGGACAAATTACTATACTTTGTCCCCATCTACGTATTAGTCGAGATTTTTCACAAATTTTAAAAATAGAGGCTCTTATTTTCATATTTGTCATTCCTTAATTCTGAACATACATACTTCCTTTTTAAAGAAAATGATTTGGTATACGTACCAAAACTGATAACATTTGAAACCTAATGAATCTGAGTTCAAATTATTAATTTTGATCCTGGCCGAAATTAAAATGCCATCCCTAAATAATTTATCACTGTGACTTTAAATCAATTCACTTTATTAGCTACTTAATCAGTGTCATGCGAATATAATTGAGTTGAGAAATTTCATGCTGTCTAAGGTTTTAGTTACCACAATGATTTGTGTGAAGCTTATTCGTCTCCAACTTTTATGACGCCAATCAAATACATTTTATTTAATACCTATATATATGAAAAATGATTAAAAAACTCAATCGGTTCAGCCGATTAAATCGTAAAATTCTTGAACCGTTTAATTTTTCAGTTTAGTTTTTAAATTTTTTGTTTGATTTTTTTAATAACTCTTGTCGTTAAAAATTGATTATTTTATTAATTAATCAATCAATTATTATAAACTAATAAATTTTTATAAATTAAAACAAATTAATTAATTTTTATTAACAATTTGTTTTTTGATTAAACTTATAATTCTTCGATGGGTAAGGAAAATCATATTTTAAATTCTTTAATTTTATTCAATCTTTAGTCGGTTTTATAGCGATCTAATTCCGGTTAAACTTTTAAGCTCTTATCTTATTAGTTTAACTTTCGATCCCATTTTTAAAACATTTTATACGAGAGTGACCATTGCAAAATATACCAAATTCAATTTTTCTCATAATATATTAATACAATTTGAAATTAATAAATTTATGTAACATCAATTCACTAAAACTTTTTTCATCACATGAGTCAAAGACATGCATAAGGCATCGTAGCTTTCTTCCACCCTAAGTTTTTTTGGCATTAATGGTTAGATAAAGACATAATTGATTAAAAATAAAAGCTTATCACATGAAAATTTCTTGGCCATACGAAACAAAGATAATAAAAACAAACCAATGGACCGAAAAATTGTTAAAATTTCAATAAAATCGGCTGTGGAAAAGGGAAAATTTCGAATAAAAACAGAGAAAAACGGCTGCTTTTTATAGTTTATATTCTTTGGTGGGATCATATACTACTTTGAGGTTTTGTCTTCTGGAATCTTTGGAAGAGGTCCTCAAGGCTTCGACTCGACCCCAAAGTTGATTCTATGGATAAAAGGGTTCTTGAGACTTTGTATATGGTGATGTGCAAATTGCAAAAGGTACGGGTGCGTTTCTTGGGGCGATAGAGATACTAAAACATGAGTTGTGTAAAATGGAAATATTTTAAAATATGGTTTTTGTAATTTCTATATAATAATTTATTACAATTATTTTAAATTAAATTTAATTAATTCAAATTGAATTTAACAATTGAGTTGAGCTATCGTAATATTGACATTTATATGATTCGAATATGATAATCTTAGTACATGTAAACATCATTATTTTTTAACGGAAATTTACAAGAAAGGTTTTTTCTAAAATAAAAGAGGTTTACTTTTTTTACCCCAATAATAATAATAATAATATTCAATCATTCTTGTAAACTTTAAAATTTATAAGTTTTTATATAAAAACTTATTTTAAGGTATCTTATTTTATTATGAACTCTCTATAAAAATTTATTTTAATGTATCTTATTTTATTATGAACTCTCCTTTTTAATTTTATCCCTTTAATTATATATAGTAATTGTTAACATTTTTCTCCAAATTTAACGTAAAAATCATATTACATTTCTTAATATTAACGGTCTTTTTATCAAAGTCCAAAAATAGGTTTTGAGTAGGAATAACAAAGCTTGCTTAACCTAATTTAATCAGATTCAAATTCAATGAATTCAGTCTAAGTTGAAGTTAATGGATTTCTAGTCTAATTTGGATTTTTTTGAAAATTTTTAATTTGAAGTCTGATTGAGCTTAGGTTATTTGGCCTAACTTAATTTAAAGCTCAAAATTTTAATAAAATAGTTTTAAAAATATATTTAATATAATTTAGCTTTGACGCGACTAAAAACGTTTAGTTTAAATTCGAGTCCGACCTAATTATCAAGCCCGGCAAAAATTGAAAACTTAAAAATTAAGTTCATCTAAAAGAGGTCGGAGATTAAAACAAAAGTAGAACGACCAACTTGGTAGTAATAAATGCTTAAAAATAAATAACAACAATTAGGTTTAGCCATCATCAATTCATCATCTCCTCCCCTTTTTGCTAAGTCAAAAAGCTATTTATTGATATAAGCATAAATTGAAAAAACAAATTTTAAAATGCATATTGAGCTTTGCTTTTTGGTCATTTTCTCTTTATCTTATTTCTTTTGATCGTATTGTGTTTGCTTGCATGGATTTAAGACTTTTGAACGTGGCTACAACTTATGTGTGGAAAAGAAATCTACTAAGCTATGATGCTAAAAAACACACTTTTATATGTAGGCATTGTTATACAATCAAAAAGTATTATCGCATTTGAGATATCTTAGGTTGCAAACTATCATGATTGGTTCTTGTCACTCTTTTCCTTACCCCACACATCATTTTTCATATTCTTAAAATCCAACAAAAGTCATTACTAATTGTTTGAAGAAAGAAGTACGTAACGACCCCTTAGTTACGTATTTTGGATTGAACGTAAGAGGGCAATAAAAGAAGAAATGCGAAAAATACCTGATTTCGATTTCATAACTTTAAATGAGAATTCCGAAACTGAAATAAGTACGAATCTACAGTCATCTTCACGGGAACTAGTCATCGAAATGTGGTCAACGTCTCTCTACAGTTTTCTCAAAACGTATGCTCTTTTAATAGGTTAGAGAATCCTTATGTTTACGAATAATATGATTAATTGCAAGAGACCTTAACCTTTATATATAACTTTTCATATCGGACTTTCCCATTATAAGTCCGATATGGGTCCGGTCTATATTAATTGAGATCTATTTTTTACCTGAACTTCGACCCAATAAGTTAGATTATTTATTGGGTCACTTTATTATCTTTATCAGGATCAAATTAAGTAATTTAATCGACAATTTATTGAAAAAACCAAAAATGCAATTAAATGTTGTCCAAATTTATGGGAAAGGAAAAAATTGTCCAACAAGAAGTAAAGGTAACAATGTAATGGATTTAATTTATAAGCTAAGTCTGATTGAATAATTTTTTAAAAAAATTATATTGAATTAAATCAAATTCATATTATCATTCCTAATAAAAAATGACACAAAACTAATCAACTAAAATATCTTCAATTTTAAAATTGAGGAAATGGTTTATTATCAATGTTTTAAAAATCGAATCAGAAGTTAAACCGATAAAACAAAACGTTTAAGGTTTAAAAGGTTCAACTTATATTAGATTGTTATAAAACCGATTAAAAATTGAATAAAATTAAAAATTTTGAAATATAATTGAAAAAAATTGTCCTTACTCATCGAAAATTTTAAAATTTAATAAAAAATTGTCAAATAAAAATTAATTAATTAATTTTTATTTACAATTGTTCGATTTTTAATAATAATGGTTATTAATGTAAATCGAATAGAAAAATTAAACATAACAGAAAAATTAACTGATTCAACATTTTTACGGTTATACTGACCGAACTAATTAAAATTTTTAATCATTTTTTATTATGAGTTATTATTGACCGAAAATTCTAGTAGAAAATTCCCTTATTTTATGTATAAAACAACAAATAACTAATGTACATTATGTTAAGAACATACGAGGGTGTGAAATCAGCTTAGACTAGGGAAAGAGTAACATGGAGAGGTTAGTGATAAATCTACGTGTATTTTTGTCTCTAAACCAAGAAAGGCTTGGATTCATTGCCTCTGGCTAGAGAAAGTTGGAACTCAAACATCACATAAAGATGAGAATTAAAAGAAAAAGTGAGTGAAAGTGATCTCAAACGTG